>VWZT01008245.1:145015-228400 GCA_013397055.1 Pachycephala philippinensis
CCCCCTCCCCTTCCCCCCCCCCCCCCCCCCTTTGGCTACTTA
The DNA here is from genome assembly GCA_013397055.1 of Pachycephala philippinensis. Taxonomy (NCBI): domain Eukaryota; kingdom Metazoa; phylum Chordata; class Aves; order Passeriformes; genus Pachycephala; species Pachycephala philippinensis. The sequence goes on from VWZT01008245.1 coordinate 145,058, forward strand.
CAGACATTCATGAGGTCTCTCAGTCATCTCTTCTCAAGGCTGAACAGGCCCTGCTCTCTCAGCCTTTCATCATAAAATAGATGTTCCAGTCCCTTGATCATCTCTGTTGCCCTCCACTGGACCTGCTCCAGGAGCTCCATGTCTCCCTTGTACTGAGGAGCCCAGAACGGGACACAGATTTCCCCACACGCCGCTTCTCTCCCTCGCTTGCCCACTTTTCGTGCGGACAGCCCGCAAGGCGGCGGCGGCGAGGCCTCAGCCCCTCAGGGCGGGCGGGAGGAGCCCCGGGAGCCCGGCCCGGCCCGGCCGCCCCCCCTGCCGGCCTGCCCGCAAACAGCGCCTTGGGGACTAAAGTAATCGTCGCTTTTAGTAAGGAGAGCAAGGATCGGGACTTTTCCTTCCTTCTGTGTGTCTCATCGCAACTTTTCCTTTTTCTCCGCTTTAACTCTCCCTGTTATGCTTTGCGCTGTGGCCGATTCCTCCTCACGCAGTACCCCAAAGCTGCTGCTTCCATGTAGCACTCAGAGCAAGCTTCCCACCTGCTCCTGCTCCTGCTTCCACAGGAGGATGAGTGGGCACAGCAAGACCTTCGTGTGCACGTGGCCCTAAATGATCCAAGAGAGGAAGCAGCTGGATGTACTCCCCACTCTCAGGACTTAGGCTGCATCTCAAGCTACCTTTGTTGTCATTAAAGCCTGATCCCACTGGTGGGAAGCAAAATACATAAATGCAGGAGGAGGAGGGGAGCAGGGGAAGCGACACAGCTCTCTGCTACTTGTGTCCGCTTGCAGCTTGGCTCGAGGTTGAACGCAGAATCCTTGGGTCAGATGTCCCAGCAGTGCCACATTGGGAACTCTGAGCTTTTGTCAGCGCAGGGGAACTCCGACTAAAACAGTCACAGGTAGCAAAGAAGTGGTGCGGGGGGATATGGAGAGTGGGTTGAGGTTGGGGAAATTCAGTGCCCACTTTCCACACCAGCACAGATCAGGACTTAGCTGAGCTCCAGGGAGCTGATTTTGATCCTCCCTTGGTCGCAGCAAATGAGGCATTTTAATACCAGGATTGTGTCCGTCTTCAGGAGCAAGGGGCACTGGTGCATGCACAGATGTTCCTCTGTCCCTTCACCGAGGGGTTGCAGGCAGCCAGCCCCAAAACGTCAGCATTCTCTGCTGGGATCATGTGGGTATTTCCCACATGACTAATTTTCTTTGGCTGCCAGAGTGGGCACTGACAGCTCTTGAGAAGCCTTCTGTTTTTCTCAAGAAATTAATAATATACTAAAACATTACTCTTCACTTAGATATATTGTTCGGTGAATATTCATTAAGCCTCAAAATTGGCTGGAGACACTGTCATTCCTTCCTTGCCAGGTAGAAAAAGGGAGGCTGAGGTGGCATCAGGTGTTGCAAAGGCTTTGGAACACAGGTCAGGCTTGCAGGGGATCATCCACAATCCCTGCTGAACACCCAGCCAGCCTGCTGCTCTCACTGGGCTGCCTCCATGAAAACGCTCCCGGCCACATAAATGTGTATCACTGGGCCGTGTGTCCATTAGAGGTAGTCTTAACCTTTCTTCAGTGGTCCAATGTGCTGCTCATCCTGCATTGCTAAAACAATCAGTGCACTGGCATTCACTGTATCCCCTACTGAGGTTGCTTTTACCCCTGCAGGACATTACCATACCACCTGACTCAGCAGTAGCCTGCTTCTGACTTCTGAGAGGTGCCTCACACCCTCTACATGATCCCTGGGCAGAAGGAGGCTCTGACTAATTCAAAATGAATTTTTTGGAAGTGCTTATTTGCATCCCAATGTATCCATCCATCCATCCATCCATCCATCCATCCATCCATCCATCCATCCATCCATCTGTAAATTGCACTCCCCCTTGACACTTTTTCCATGTACTCCATACAGGTGGAGCTTTGGGGTGCAAGACTTTGTCTCCTTGCTTGCCAGAGTGGGCAGCAATGTGGTTTTTAGCTTACAGCTCATTGATTTTCCATGAGAATCCAAGGGCTGAGGGAGGGGTAAACCCACTGATCACATCCCAGCTGAGTAGATTCTGTAAGAGAGAGGGAAAGCATCCCTTGCCCATCCATGGAGAGATTCTCCAAGCACAGATATAACAAGCAAATAATTTTTGGGCTTAAAAACGAAGATTTTAAAGCAGCCTTCAAATAGCAGCTGTGAAAGAGAAAAAAAAAAAACCAACTTAAGTCTTTTAAAGTGGAATTCAAGCAGTTTATGAGCTGGATTATACAAGATGCTTGCTTACACTGCTGCGTGGGCTGGGTGGGATTACCTGGAACATCCTCTCCTGCCTTAGTCTCAAATAGTTCCTTACAAGAACACTTCTGACAAAGAAAAGTAACTGTTTCTCCCCCTCTAAACAGAATAAACTTGTCAGGGCACTGAGCTTTCTTTGTGTTTCATATTACCTCTTTCATCAAGAACAAATGGGATGAACAAACCCAAGTCCTACGGACAAGAAGACATTTAATATCCATAATGTGGGGAGCTTTCCAGCAGAAGACAGACTCTGTTTTATGCAGAAATAGCTGAATGCAGCCTGTAAAGGCCTAGCAATTAATCACGCATTTGAAGAAATACAACACGCTCATAGAGGCTGAATTTTAAATGCTTGCTGCTCCAGTTTGGACAGTGACAAATTAAGGCCCCCACAAAAGCAGGTGTGGCTCTTGAAGAAGCCCTCTGAGGGCAATTAAAAATGGGAAACCAGCTGGTAACTGTGCAGATGTGACAGCTAGGGCAGCTCAGGAAATGAATACAAAGGAGGAGGATGGAGGAATAAACGGTGTATGAGCGGAGGCAATAGAAACAGGACCTGCTCTCCACAGGGGGTTGCTCCACGGTAGGTGAAGTGCCTCATCATGTGGGATGGGCACAGTGGTGACAGCCACATATCCCCATTGCCCTGAAGAGCTGCCGCAGACAGGCTCCAAATGAAGCCCTCACTTAAGGACTCCAAAAACCAGATGAGCTGCTGCTCTGAGTGTCACAGAGCTTCCCCTGGTGCCCAGGGGATGGCTGCATTCAAGGACGCCTGAAGCAGATGGCCTGGACACATCTGAAATTGCCTGTGGTACTCTGTGATGGAAAAGGCAAGCGATGAGATTCAAGGTGGATTTTCCCAAATCAGCTTCAATGAGCTCCAATCCAACAGGTAATATCCAGCCAGGTTTCACATATAGTTCTTCATTGATCCTGGTCAGTTAATTGTCTCCAGTGTTCACTGTTCTGAATCAGTCAAGAAAATGGTAGTTTTTCCCATTGAAAATACAGAAAATAATTCAGATACATGACAGATTATGAGGAATTTGTAATTTTCCGTTAGGGTTACCATTTAGGAAGTGTGAGCAAAGTTATAAATACTACCATGCAAACGAACTGTGACTCAGTACAAGCCAGATCTCCCCATCCCATTTCAAAAAGGATGTCCCCATGATTGTCACCACAATCTCTCAGTGCTGTTCCTCACACTTTAACTCCTAGCCTGCTCCTCTCCATACATCCAGTGTGTGTAAGGCATCACTGGGACAGAATTTTGTAGAATTTACCTTCTATCAAAGTGCAGGCTGGGGGACTGTTCCCATCAGTCTGTTCTTCTGAAGTAATTTGTTGATAAAAATCTCTTTCCTTTTGTGAATTATGTGGACTATTTCTAGGAAAAAGCTGTCAGCACAGATCACTATAGATAACTGTTTTTGTTGTTTTTTCCCCCCTTGTCCATAGGAAAGGTGTACTCCTCTTAACATTAAGCTTTGGCTTAATCCTTCCAGGAAGCTGAGCAAAACAGCATTTCATTTGAGACTGCTGATAAAAGGGCAGAGTGGACAGGGTCTTTACAAGCTTCAAACTCTGAAGAAAAAGATCTCTCTAGTGAAGTGTTGTTTGGCCACTTGTCTGACTCTCTGAAGCTGAGTATTTAAGCCACTTCTCTCTTGAAAAAAAAATCTTGTTTTTATTGGCCCTATTTGCAGCATAGTGTTGAAGCATAGGAAATTTTCTGTGTAAAAGGAGCTGTCTTTCTGTGTTCCCCTCCACCACTTGCTGCTTGTCACCAGTGTGGTTTCTGACAGCTCTAACAGTGCCATCCTAGCCAGAATGCCAAATAATAAGGCAGGTGGGCAGCTTCACTGTGAGAAAGTACCATCCACAGTTCCTCTGTACCTGGGCACAGGTAGTCATTGCCCCACGGAGACTCTCTCTGACCTAACAACTTTCATGTGACAAACACACCCTAAGACTGAATAAACTATTTTATAACAAGCTCAGCATCCATGGTCTCGGCCAGGGACAAGGGCCCCGGCTGGCCAGGAACAAGCCCAGCCTCAAAAAGCAGGGTTTTTTTGCCAAAAATCCTGCAAGAGTGGGAGAAAGAATGCAACCAGAGAGAGCCAGGAACACAGCCTGAGGCTGTACTGAGCACACAAAACAGCAGCCACAGGGTGGAGATGGTCTCTGCCAGCATTTTTCCTCTGTTTGAAGGGATGCGAATGGGCTAATTTGGAACCAGCAGCAGGTAAACAAAGAGAAGATATAAGATGAATCTTACAGAATTATCTGAACCTCTTCTGCATCCCGCTTCCAGTCCCCCATGACAATCACAACTAAAAATGGAGAAGCCTTCAAGTGATGTTTAAAAAGTTTTGTGTACCAGCATGGCAAACAGAGCAAACAGCAAAACTTCCCTGCTTCCAAGAAGGGACAAGAGAAGAAATCGCTTGGTGTTCATCCATCTCCCTCCTGTAATCTGTTGTATCTGGCTACTGTTGCCATGTGCAAACATCTGGGATGCATCACAGCCCTTCTCCTGCCAGAGAGAGGAGATGGTTTTTTGGACATAAAATAAGCTTGGAGGCACTCCGGAGCCCTTGCAAGGGAATGAACAGCAAGCTATTGCATGTATGGTAAGAACTGGGGGGAAAAAGGGAGAAGGTTTTATTCTAAGACAAATGTGAGTGCCTTGAGAGTGATCAAAACCTTAAGGAGCAGAAACTTCCTACACACATGAGGAGGGGGGAGGCTGATGGGTTGAGACAAGCAATAACAACTTGTGTTTTAGGGGTCTGCCTGAGCAGAGGGGAATTCCTCACCAGGTTTGCAAGATGTGCCTAGTTCCTACCTAGTGGGTGAAGGCTGGCAAGCTGTTCTTCAGACCAGGAGTTAACCAGGAGTAAGGAGGGCCACTGCACTTGGGCAGCAGAGAGGAGGAGTCTGTATGGCAGGACTGCCAGATGACCCCTACCAGGATCTCTCTCCATTCCTTCCCACAGGGCTTTTCCCAGGACCCCACTCTGCCTGCCAATGGGGCGCCTCCAGGAAAGCCAACCCCTGCTGCCCTCCTGGCCCTGCCTCCTGGCCCCTGCTGGGCATCGCTCAGGGACACCACGTGCTTACAGTACAACCACAGACAAGTCAGAACATTCCAGTATCAGTTGCTATTTATTTTAAGTCTGTATAAACCATGAAGGCAGGCACACGTAGTTCCCCACTTCAGCTGGCTTTTGAGAGCTCAGGATCCTCCGGCCTCCCAATAATGCACATTTTTTTTTCTCTCTTGAACTGATCTTCCTTCTCCAGTTGCTGGTCCCAACTATGACTCCCCTGCTACTGAAGTACATCTTCACAATTCCTCTGTCCTTGAGTTTTCCTCTTTATTTTGGTGAACTCTCTCGGGATTTTAAGCCCTGATAGTCCAATTCTCTCATTTTCTTTCTGGAGAACAGTATCCACCCTCCTCCTCCCCTTGAGTTGCAGAGACCCCAGTCTGGAAGAAATCTGGGGAGAAGCTGGTTGCCTGCTAACCCGTTTATTCATGGAGACCCATGCCAGAGTTGCACCCCTGACTGCATTATCCATGGCACAAGGCGGCAGCAGTCCCAAGACACAGAATTCACATGCTACATGTCAATATAGTCTAGATTATAGTATTCTTTTTCTTTTTACCCCCCAAAAATTAAAAAAAAAAAAAAAATGCCAGCAGTCTCTGTTTTTAGCCTGACATGTGAGACAACTCAGTTGCTCTTCTCTGTCTTGAGACTGAAGCTGGTGGTCTCAACTGACTGGACCTGACAACCTACTACTAATCCAGTGTCAAAAAAGGCAGCTTCCTCTTCAGCAACATCCCAAGCAACTAATTTTTAGAAAGACTAACAGTTCTGAAATCTGGAATGGTCTAAGTATTTTAAGGCAATAGTCTTTCAGTAGTTTCTGGATCAAGAAAAGTCCACCCATCTCCAGGCAAATATTTTAAATGCAGTGAAAGGGCTTTTCAAAGCTGTTTATCATTCTCTAAAGCTTTAGTTTTCTCTGATTTTATTTTTTAAATTCTGTCTGCAAATATAAGTGGGTTTCTCACTTTGTTTTTTTTCTGTACCAACTGTGATTTGGTGAAACTTGTCTGCTGCCTAACAGCAAAGCATGAGAGGTAATTGTCTCTCCATACTGGGTTATAGATAACAATAAAACCATAAAGGCAAAGGGTCTACCTTTAAGGATAAACAATAAATATGTTGCCTGCCTTAGGTCTGAGGACTCCTGAGTTTCTTCATCATGAATTACTAATAAATCTCCAGGGTCCACTGGAAACTACTTACAAATAAAGCACTGTGGTTAGAAGATAGAATGACTTTCTTCGTAAGTAAGAAGTTGAGTGGGGAGGAGAAGATGGGACACTAGTCCCATCTAGACTAGTTGGGACACAGCCCACGGTGCCAGGGAGGGCTCTGGGGGGCTGCCAGTCTGCCAGGCACAGGAGCCACGGGACAGCAGAACAATAGAGTTGAGGAGCTTTTTAGGTTTCCTTTTCTACTTCGTGGGCTGGATGTGTCCTCCTCCCCCGTGGGGCAAGGCAAGTGGATGGGGCTCCAGCTGGGGTCCCTCTGTGGACTTGGCACCTCTGTTCCTCAGGCTGGTCACCAGGGTGGCCTCGTGCACTTGCATCATGATGGACAAAGTGGCTCCTGCCCCTCTCCTCCTCGTGGTGCCTGCCCTGATGCTTCTGCCACAGATTTCATCTGACCTCTGCATCAACCCAGAGTTCCCTGGGAATTTTCAGGACTCCTTTAGAAGAAAAGAAAAACACATACTGCATTTTCAAGGTTAAAAAAGAAGAGAAAAAAGAAAAAAAAGGTGGTTACTGTTTTACTGAGCTCATGACAGGGTCATGCTTTAGGTGAATGTTACAGCTGGACCAGTTACAAGTATCTGAAAGTCATCATCAGCTTGTGTCACAGAGAAGCACCTTAAACTGCAGCAGCTGGATGCCAAACAGGACTTCTCTGGCAGGTTCACTCTGGGCCCAAGCCAGAGGCTTGCACTAAACTGGACAGAGAAGAGCCTCACCCTCAGCACAGCCTCCCCATGATGGGGGTGAGTGGCAGCAAGGGGCTGAGGCCCCACAGCTCTTCAGGGAGGAAGCTGAGACCAGGGATTTGGTTCAAGGCTACTGAGCAAGGAGCAGTGGTGCGGAGGGAAGAGGGGGACCTCGCTCTGGAGGCAGGAACATCTACCAACTGCCAGAGCCAGAAAGTCAAATGTCCCTCTCTGCTGTCCTTGGCCCTGTCATTGCCCACAATCCTATGGCACACATAGCCTGGAGGTTTGTACTTCTGAGTCCTCACGTTTGCAGTCTTGATGGCTGCTCCCAGCAGTCAGTGCCCAGTGGTGCGTGTGCAGTGTGTGCATGGTGGAGACAGCGACAGCAGGCTCCAGGTACATGGGTCATGGGATGGGGTTTGCATTCACACTCCTCCAGTGCACAAGCTGCCCTGTAAAGTTAATCACTTAGGTCCTCATTTTCCAAAAACCCAGCTAACAGGGCCCAAAAAGGCTCTAGTGCTGTGGCTCTGCTCCTGATGTGCATCTTCCAGTACGGAAGTTTCAGCAGCAAGTGGTGCAGCTCATCTGTGCTGAGACTGAGTGACTGCAACTGAAACCATGGCACGGTGACTGTGGGCAACCAGGACAGCCTTTGCTGGAACACAGCCCTGCTTGCAGCTGAAGTGCCAGTGCTGGAGTACCTTTTGACTTCTGCGTGAGGAAAGCCTGTATCCATAGGAGAGACCACTGGCTCTTGCTTGTCCTGGCACTACTGGTACACTACTGAACACACTGGAAGCTGCTACTTCTGCAGCTTCCTGCCAGCATGACCCTCTTTGGCACTTAAAAGGCAACTGTCCCAATTTTACCAGCAACAAGCAGAGGGACAAGAGGAGAGAGATTGAGCGAACTCAAAACAAAAGGCTTCATGTTTCCCTAAGCAAACAAGCAGCCCAGGTACATAACTATTTCAGTGGATGCACAGTCATGTTGGTAAATTTATTTACTGTCTTTGCTTACTTTCACACAGCTGGCAGAACAGGGTTAGGTCTTACGTGCTTATTAGGATGAGAGAGAAGAAAAAAGATGTTAAAAAAACATACTTGGGATTTCCCGTTCCCTGTCCCCATTCATCACTTCTGTGACAGCTGGGCTAAAAATACATTGCTAAACATGAGGACCTACGGGCATAGAAGGAAGTTGCTTATAAATGCAAGCTCAGCCATCTCCACACAAAAATACAGGCAGTTATTAAAGCCCCAGCATCACTGACTGCTCAAAACCCTTTTCTCTTCAAGTACCAACTACAGTAAACAGGAGTGTCAGAGCCATGGGCTCCTTCCCTGCAGTTTAGGAAAGGCTGGTAAGTAGAGGCCATTTTCTTCATATCCATTCTGCAAAGCATAGCTGAATAAATTGCTTTTTTAAGCATTCACCTGAGGCCTTGCTTGATGCCCTGAGGAAGACAGATGTCACCTGGTGTTCCAGTGCAGTTTGGGGTTTTGTTCTTCTCTTTGAGCCCGCAAAGCTCAGAGATGCTGGACAGAAAAGCACGTAGTCTTTACAGGAGCAGCAGTCAAAAGGAGAAAGAGAACAGAAGGGACTAAAAAGCGGGGGCATATTTACATTCCTAAACATTTTTAAAATGAAAAACCTGCAACAGCATGGTTTGAAGGGAAATGCTGAGAGGAGCACCTATCCTGAAGCAGCTGACCACCTTTTCTTCTTCTAAGGTCTTTCTGATGAGCAGGGAAAGTGAAAAGGGGAAAGTAATGGAAAAGTGGGAGAAAGATACTCTTAAGATTAGGATGACCTTTTGAGAGAGGAAAGGATGAGAAATGGGCCAGAAGAACTCTTGTATCAAGTAACATGTAGGGAAAAAAAAGACCCAACCCAAAGAAGAATAAATGTCAAAAAAAACCAGAAGATGAGGGTATTCAATAGAAGAAGGATATGATAGAAAATAAGTTGTGAGGAAAACAAGACTAAAGAAACAGTTAAGAGGCTGATGGAGAAAAAATGTGGAAAGAAGACCTTTCAAAAAAGTTATCTTATAGATTTAAGGTATCTGTAGATACAGAGGGATGTAAATCTACTCAGTGCTCTCAGCAGAAAGGCATGACCTAACAGCAAGAGTGCACTTCTTCAGCCAAGCAGTGGCTCTAGACATTTTCAGTATGTTATAGGCCATATTTCACCAAAAAGATGTCACTTAATCAAAATCTTCAGTTTACCTATCAGCAGAGTAAGTATAAAGAGAATTCAAGCCAGGCTTCCAAGCAAGTTTTAAAGTGCAAGGTGGGGTAACTTTGGGCAACAGTAGTTTCCTTCTAGGTAATGAATTATTAGCCTAATTTAGCACCTAAAATACAAGCACACCTTAAGGATAGAAACAAAAACAAAGCGCTCTGTGAGGGGGAGATAGTGCTTGCAAACTTCTCCAGTAATACTGAAAAGGCCATGAAAGCCTGAGTTTACCAAAACCCAAAACTGACTTTGCCTGTGCAAGGCACTAGGTCAGTGCTGGCATAAAACCCTAACCAAACCCTGTCTGGCTTTGGGTTTTTCCCCCCTATAATTCAAAATGCCTAATTTCATGGAGATGGATTACAGCAGAAGCAGATGGATGAAGGGGAATAAGCGAAGACTAGAAACAGCACAGTAGCAGTACGTGCCAATAGCAGGTGACAAGCCAAGGTGCTTAAGACAGCACCTGTTTCCAAGAGATGCTGCTTTGTTTTTTATATTGTAAATGTTGTAAATTCTCATAGCTGACCTTGGCAAACAGCAGTTCTCATGGCACAGCTCTGGCAAATCTCCTGGACCCTAAACTTCCTCCAAACCTTCTTCCAAGTGGTGGTAGAGGGTTGGAAAACAGCACTTGCATGTTACATTGTCCACGTGGGCCTTTCCAATCAGCAGCTATCAGCTGTCTTGAAGGATGTGAAAAAAACTCCTTGCTAGAACCCTTTCTCTTGGGTGTGTGCACCAGGTCCTCCTTTAGCTCATGAGGATGGAGAAGAGAGGAAAAGAGGGACCTGACACCTGTTGCCCTTGGCATCAGGATGTCCTAATGGACTTCTCATTTCCTGGAGCTTGGGTGCATCTCAGCTGGGCACTCACTGGAGATCACATTCCCCCTGCAGCTGTCAACTTCACATCCCATCCAAACCAGAAAAAAAAGGCATATTTTCTCCCTTGCACTCTTACTTAATGGCCCAAAGAGCTTTTATAAAGCATAGGGGAACACAGCAAGTTGTTATGATGTTTGTTTTTCTGAGATTTCTGGTTTGTTGTGCAAGGTTTCCTAAGTGAGGGAGAGAAACAGCATGTCAAATGGAAATATAAGTATACTCTCTAAAAACCACCGATGAGTGCAAAGAATCCACTTAGAACATATAACCAAATGTTATTTAATATCTTAAAAAGTAACACAATCCAAAATGGATATTTCACACAACACTACATAAACAACATGAACACAATATTACCATATGGAGGGACTTTCAAATATAGACTTACAAAAATCCCTGTCCTTTTTTTTCCTTTAAATTATTATACTAAGCATGACAAGTAATCATCATTTACAATATGGTACACTGACACAATAAAAACCATGTTACAAATGTGCTGTTATAAATCAGTAACGTTAGGGAAGACATTTCATGAACTGCAATTATTTCATATGAAATACTATACAATATAAACAGAACATCCATCTTGGATGACCTTTACAGCAACCAGAGACCAAGTAATTTTTTAATTTTTTTTTCAGTGCAAACACATTTATACAAGGCAGTCTTGGCTGCAAAACTCCCTTCTAACATACAGTAAGTCCCACTTGCATTTATTAACTCATTTAAACCTAATGCAACAGCCACATTCAGTCACTCACAGAAAATTACCTGCAGAATTATGATCCCTTTAAACTTAAAATCTCCTCCACACATAAAAGTAACATCTGTGCCAATTACTCCAAGGGCCCTTTCATACTTCTGGGTGGGTATCCTTTGGGTGGCTCTAACCGCTATACAACAGGAGGGCAGTGCACCACATGGAAAATCACCCTTCTGAGGTGGGGCACATTGGCGGCTGTCACGGATCCCGGCTGGGTGGCTGTGCGTTTCAGCAGGGATTCAGCCCAGGCTGCCCTTCCAGAGCCGGGTGCGTGGCCTTCTGCTCCTTCTCTGCATTTAGTGTCTCGGGGAGGGGGGGAGGAACACGGAAACCCTCAGCTCAGAACTGAGCTTCAATGGAGTTAACGACCCATTCCCATCTCTCTCAGATCCTCGGAGATCAGGGGAGTTATGCCAGATTTACACGCGCATAACTGAAACCAACATTTAGAGCGCCACTATAAAAGAAGTGTGATAGTCCCATTTTATTCTAGCACCAGCTTGGCTTTTGGTGGGTCCACTGCATGTGCCTCATGCAGTAATGATGCACTTTACTTATGCTGGGGGGAACATTTTAGATATATAGCCTTTTTTTTAAAGAATTTAGTAAAAAATAGAACTTTTCTCTCTAATACTGTACAGTTTTCTTCAGAAGAGCAAAGAGAATTGTAAACTGTGGGTATGACACCAGATTAGGAGTGCTATTTGCTTTCTCAGCACAACAATTTGAACAATTGTGTTGGGAAAAGCACTGCAAAATGTATTTGAAAAACAAATTTTTAATTAACGTAACTGCTTCTAAAACCACTGCTGCCAGTACTCATATGACTGCAAACTTGTTTTTGGAACTGCTAATCCAAGAGTGTCTGCAGGGCTGTAAAGTAGTTTCTTACTTAAATAAACTGAATGCATCGAAAGAATAATTTCAGAGTATAAACATGAAACACTTTGGTTACCTGTTAAACTTACTTCAGTAACTTTAAAAAAGCAACTAGTTAATAAGTTAGTCTGCAGACTCTTATCCTTTGCTTTTTCCAAGGGGCCCAGACAAAAAGTAGGGTCAGTGAACTCTGCCTACCTCACAGGCAAGTGCTTCAAGACCCTCAGGCAAAAAGGTGTGATTTAAGTGCAAAGTATTATCTGTGTTCATGATGGCCTCAGAATACTGTTTTGCTTGTTCTCTTTTCTAACAATGACTACTGCTGGCAAGCACTTAGGCCATGGTTTTCATTAAAATATTTGTTTTCCAATACATTTTTATTTTTTAAAGTTGAGTGAACATTGTTTCACATATAACAGTCATTTTACAGTGGTGCAGGGAGTCAAATGGCTAATGATTTCTTCTAAATTTTAACTGAAATATTTAAAATGGCAAAATTAGCTCAACTGATGATTGTATATTAATTTGCATAAGGATAATGGTACTAGGTTTGCTGAAAGGTGTTCATAAATCGGGATTTGTATATAATGCGATCTGCTTAGGTTCAACTGCCACTTTCTTCCTTTGGTTTTTGGAAAAATCTTTCTTTCTCCCCTCTTCAAAGGTGGCTTGTTGCAGCTGGCTACTTTTCAAAAGCCAGCCTAATTTTTCTTGGAAACTTGCCCATGTTCTTTGAACAATAGGCACATACCTCGAGTAGGGACCCCAATAATGCTCCCAGCAACGTCAGTTAAAGGCTGTTGGTAATTTCTATAGGAGCAAATGTTTTAGATGCACACAATCTAGAGACCAGAGTGCGTACCATTAAAGGAAAAGCTGTTTTAACACCCTTGCCAGTTCAGAGAAACCATGACGTACTAATGTTGACAAAGATGGAGGCAGAATAGGGCCCCAAGTATCTGAAGGCTGCCAAGAAAATACCCAGAGTGTCTTCTGTTAAATCCTAAACTGTCAATCATATTTCACAGACTGTAGATGTTTCTAATTTGCTAAATTACAAATACATTTTCAAGTTCTACCAGGCAGAAATTTTAGCAGTAACTGGGGAGAGGATGGAAGGTTTCATCCTCTCTTTCACTTTTATCCCAATTATGCAGCCTTGTCAAAGTCTTTAAGTGACTCATCTGAAAGCCATCTTTTTGACATTGTAGAAGGAAATTGTGGCAATGGAAACATGATGACTTCATATGCAAGCTTTGACACACAAGAGAACGCCATGACCTAATGCTTCAAAGTTTCTAACCTTGCTTTGTACAATACACTTTTCATGTTGCTGCATTTCATCAAATTCATGGAGGTAGTTATATGTGTAAAAAAAATTACCATAAAAGTAACATGTTGTATTATAATAATACATATTAAGTGTGCAAAATGCCGACAGATTTGTGTTGACCCTTTACAGTTGAACACAACACAGATTCAACCTAATCTAACTCTGTAAACCTTTAAATTGATACATTAGAAGAATGATAGATAAGCAACCACATAATACAAGGCTATGATTTCATCAAAGGATTAGGGTGACATAAAGCACTCAAGCTCCACTCTCGTGGTTTTGTTACCAGAACCTCAAGATGGAATATTCTTATTTTCCATTGTTGATTTTAAAAGGAAAAGAAAAAATCAAGATTAGAACGTTTCTATTTGAAACTTCTGTTTACATTCCATATTCCAAGAGTCACATTAATATTGGTACAATGCCATGTCAACATTAATATGACATTTATGTTGTCTGCTGGTCTCTGGGAACTTTAGGAAATAACATACTATACAGTTTATAGGTATGTACGATCACATTTTGTTGGAATTATGTCTTCTGTACAACCAGCTGCCTGCACAAATTCTGATTAGCTTATGACAAACAATTATTCCCCCAAAGGTGAAACCTGTTTCTGCTCCTCACATTTTAATACTGCCAGTAGTACTTCAGATCATCCATGTAAATTTTTTTTATCATTTCGACATTTTTATTTACTGAATTGATACATACTACTGATGTCAGAGCTCATCTCAGAAACAAAATCACAGTCAGCCACTGCATAGTATATGACAATTCCCCACAAAAACTCTGACTCTACAGTTCGCATGGAATAAGTACTGCTGGAGTTACATATCGAATAATAAGATGCATCATGCAAAGCATTATATGGTAATTAGAGCACATCTTGGAAGGTATGATAAGGCAGAAGGCTAAAGGCCAAGTGACTTTGATAACCAACCAAAAGCACAATAATTTCCTTTATGTGCACTGTAAGGTCTTATTGCTCCTATGAAATGGAAATTACACACCGAAATCAATGAAAACAGACCTGTGCCTTGACTGGGTATTCTTGACAGAACTGGAAACTGATTGTGTCCAGAGTTAGAAAGCTGTTTTATAAGTAAATTAACTATATCTGATGGTGTAACGTAAGGCTGAATCTTCAGTAAAGACTTCTGATGACAATAGAGAACATAAGTGAAGCTCAAATGACTTTGTATAGAGAGTAATAAATGTCACCAGAACCTGATGAAAATACTGGGGTTTAATATGTACAGTTGGGTTTCATACCTGTGTACTACAAGAGCTAGACAGGGTAAATGGCCCTTTTCTCTGAAACAATTCGGGCTGTTGCACATTTTTGTATCTTTGTTATTCTTCCACCAATTTGTCTGTTCTGATAAAAAAAGTCAGTTTGTTGCACTACCAGGTTACATGAGTAACAGAGCAGAATGTGACCCTATACCTAAAATTACTCTTGGAGTTTAACTATCTGTAGAATTTACTCTGCAGTAATTAGCATAGTACTAATTACATTGGAGTAACAGTTTAGGGAGAGCAATTAGGATGTACCGTGCCTGCAGGACTCGATTTCTACTGCAAACCAAGTGGACACATTGAATTTCTAGAAACCAGACATGTCCATAAAATGCTAAATTGCAAATAACATCCACTGAATAAAAAGGCCAGAAGTTTATAATTCTCTAAATTTTGTTCTCTGATAATCATTACACTGTATGCTATTTTTAATAGCCTAATTTAGGCACTCTATTTAATAAGCTACATAAAATAGATTTATGTCCTTCCACTAGAAAGAAATCAATTCTTCAGGCCATACTTGTCATTTATATCATAAAGGATATTTTTGTTCCAAGAAATTAGTTATCCTGATTCCTATATTAATGGCAAGTTGCAATACCAGAAGTGACACAAGAATTAGATTCTTTTTAAAATATGTGAATTATACTGAAGACATTTAATATATTTTGTGTCACTCCACATTGTGGCTCCATGACAGTTACATCTTTCCCTTCCCTCCCCACTCCCCCCTCTACGCAAAGGCCCACCTCCTCACTGGTGACTATGGAAGGTCAAGTAGCAAGTCTCATTAAGTAAACATCTCTCATATTTTTGAAACAAAAGGAGGAGCCGCCTCCCTACCCACCCTCCATACCTAGAAAAAAAAGCAAATCAAAACAAACCCCAAACCTCCTTTTACTTGCTTAACCAGGTATTTGTAAAATTGTGTCACAAAAATGCACAGTGAAAATGACTGATCAGTATTAATAATTCACATATAGAGCTGAGGTCATGACTTGTCATGTTTGGCATTGTTTTTCCTCATGGTGATCCTGGCTGGTTACTTTCAGCAGTGGCTCAGTTTTTGAAGAAAAAAATGATGAACTCTGCAGCAGAGTTTAGCCTCTGACCAGGGGCATCACACATCTGTGGCATTTTTTTAAATGAAGTTGGCAACTGCATGGACATTGAAAATGCAGATTACACTTACAGTGTCTAGACTTTCATATATGTGCTCAGTTACAATTAAGTGAAGCAAAAAGTGTACATATTATCCCTACTGCTATTCTGTTGCTACAGAGCCGCAAATGTGAAAAGCAATACCTTGAAATAAAGATTTCTTTGTTGCCCCTAGTCTACATAGCAGCACAGTTTAAGTAAACACTAAAACTGTGGTTGAGATGCTTGTTTTATTTTCCCCCGAAGATGTAAACATCAGTCCCAGTGTCGTAAACTTTGCTGTATAGGATGAGACAGACGATCTGAGGCAGGCTGACTATCAGACACTAGTGACAGAAGCTTGCAGGCAGTTACCAGGTTTCTGCAGTTTCTCAGCTTCACTCGTGGGTGGGTCTGCAGTGGCTCGGAAGTTGAACGTTGGGCCTGCGCCACCATGTGCAGGGCTCAGAGCGGGGTTCTGACGTCTGTTGCTTTCAACAATACTTGAAGTGTTGGATGCCAGGCTCTCACGAGTACTGGAATGGAAAAGAAATATATATACACACTCATATATGATATGCCTATATATCTATCGACCAGACAGGAAAGGAGAACAGAGTGTTTTATAATAGGTTTCCTGTGTTTGTATGTAATGTCACATCAATGAATCATCTCTTTTTGACAGTACACATATGTTTCTCTAAAATGTGTCCCAGAGGTGCTCAGCAGTCATCATACAACAGCACAGGAATAGAACTAAGCACAGCTGAAACTGTCACACAAACGGTAAACTGAACCAGTATCAAGCATCTGGATTTTTCACCCAAGGAAATAGCTTCCATCTTGCACTTGGAATGTGCTAGTTTTCTTTCCTGACTGGTGCAGTTTTGCACAGCGTAGCTTCATCAAATCAGCTCTGTGAACTAGGCAGAGCTAGGACAGCAATCATATAACACAGCATCCTCTGTGCTCTCCTCTTCAACCTATGTTTTTGTACGCAAAATATTAAATAAAAGTTTTACCTTACATTGAACCCACAATGCTTCTAAATGCAACACTTCTATTTTGCTTTGCAGCTGAGATGATTGCAACTTACCAAGACAATGAGAAATCTTAACTGCCTGGTCCGTGATCTTGCCCTGAACAACTAGTGCTGCTATTTCATTCAGAAAATGGACAATGTTCCTTTAGTTCTAATAGATTGTTTAACTACAAAAGTGACAGGACACTTAACACTTTTAAAGATTAAGCCTTTTAACGATACATCTAATTATGAACGCAGAGAAGCCTGTATTTTAATCTACAGCTTTTAAAAAACTCGGTCATGACATGCTAAGGCTACTTTTAGCAGTACTACTCTTTTTGTTGTCTTTACACTATTAAGTAATTTTTGATCTCCAAATAATGTGTGCCTGTTCAGAAACAGATTTGCTTTCAAACAGCCATGTGGCCCCCTGGTTATGTATCCTTCACCTGTACCTCTACTTCTTTGTGAAATGACATCATCACTTGCTATGGAGATGTTTACAGAATACGTTTAGAGGACTGAATGCAGTTGTTAAATAAGCACTAGAAACAAGGATACTAATGACAAAAGTTTCATAGTCAGTTTAATGTCAACCTAAATTTACCTGCTACTGAAAGGGGCAGCTCTTGCCTGCCTTGTGTGGACCTGACCCTGCCACATGTTTCTGCTGCTTCCCTGACTAAGCCTTGCACACAGCCAGATAGATCAGGGACCGCTCTCAGTTAAATACTAGCCCTAAGAGAAAAAAAAAATAGTGCTAGCATCAGGGGAAGAGTAGGAATGCACAGCTTTAGATGTGGCAGGGGAGAAATGTGTCAGCGCATGGCATAGGGGAAGGAAAAAACACCTTTCCTAGTTGTAGGGCAGATTTAAATAATCTTAAACTGACTGAGTCTGGAAAATCAGTGAGGCTTTTAGGAAAACTCTCATAGGGCTTTTCAGCTGGTCAAAATGGTACTGATGTTCTTCTGCCAATGATTGTCTTATTGTCCATAGTTCCAAAGAGCTATGACAGGTAACATACACAGTAAATGATTTCTGTGAGCTGCAATGATGTATGGTGAACTTCTCTTGCTCATTTTTTGATTCCTCTATCTCTGTTTTTTAATGAAAATAGATGCAAATCTTAGTTTTCAGAGATGATTTAGTATTGTATCATTCTTTATGGGACCACCAATTCCAGATCTTCAAACATGCTCAACTCTGGTATTACAAACTGACCATTACAACATGTATACATAGAAACTGCATTGAAAATTTTGCATGCAGAGTAATGCCAAAAATAGCTTTCTTTAGGTGACAAAGGAGCAACAATATTATATAAGCTCTAAAAATAAAGGAATAAAATTAATCTTGACAGCTAACATTTACTATATATAACTTACATAAAAGCAATGCACAAAATACTGTGAGGCTTTTTCTTCCAATGGTGATTAATATGTTCCCTCATTTTGCACACAAATACTTTGGAAGTCAGATGACCATTGCAAATCTCTTTAACTACAGCCATTTCTTTCTAAATTTTTTTACTGTCCTTTTTTCCATTTATCAGACTTTAGAAATATATTTCTTCTTTTATAATGTGACATTGGTAATTTTGATTCCCCAAACAAGGTTGCACACTTCAGTTTGAATGAAAAGATACCACCCCACCTCAGGAAGCAGAGTTACATCATCAGTGGAGGCTAGAAAAATATACCTGCGGAACATCACTATATGTATGACCTGTTCTTCTATTCTTCCCCAGGATGTGCTAAAGGACACTGTCAGACCTAGGTGAATCCTACCAGAGGGATGTTGGATGGCCATTTTGTATTTCCCAGAAAAGGGCTGTGGAGTACATTTTTTATTATAAGGTAGGATAATAATAACAGCATAGTACTTTTAGCCAAAGGGCTGAATTCACCCTCAGCTCAATTTACTTTTAGAGCTTATACCAAGGAGTGACCAAAACTCAGCAAAATCATCAAATTTAGTAATTTTGATGCAAAGTTCATGAAAAAACTTTGAAATATCCAGAGTATGTGCTAGTCTCACAAAACAAAATACCCTACAGAATGTTTTGGTTTGGGTTTTTTTTAAGCTTACTTTATGTGGCCTTGCCAAAAAATGGTATTTGTTAATAAGTAAACAGTACAGTTTTTAAAAAAGGATGTGTGGAACACAAACATTGTTAAAAGCTGCTCATCTGTTTCCCTTTTGATTTAAACAAAGTAGTATAGCAGCACTAAGTCCAGTATGCTCACCATATCCTGTTTTCTTGCTAGCTAAGTTTAACATAGACAGAAATTTTAGCTTTTGTGTAAATAATTGGGGAAGAAAATGTCTACCATGGCATTAATCAGAAGTACAAGTTTGATATTCAGCTAGCATAGAAAACAGTAGTCCAAGAACTGATTTTTAATGCAGTCAATATCCTATCCTAGAGGTGACTCTCATACTGTGAGGAGTAGGACAGGCTGAGCAAGAAGCAAACGCCGCAACATACTCCCCCACACAAACTGACTGCAAGTATAGCACTGCAACTACAGGAAGAGATCACATTTAAAAAAGAAAAGTGCCAACAGTTACATACAGCAGTTCTATGTGAGAAGGATGTCAGGCATCTGCAGAACAATCAATAACACAAATTCAAAACCTTCTCAAGCTTCTTTTTTAGGGTGGACTCAGTGATATGATTAACTCAAATTATTTTGCAAATTTTTTACTGAGAAAAACTATATATTCGCTAAAAGCCTGCTCTAGTTTGACACATCACTGCAAGCTGCACCAGGCTCACTAATTTCTGTCTTGTCATTAACATCAAGTGGGAGTAACCACCAAATCCAAAGGAATTTCTTCCAGAGTGACAGGACTTCAACTGAAAATAAAATTTAGTCCTGCGTAGAAACAGGAAATCCTTCACATGCCTCTCTGAGAGCCTTTGCTATAGATGTAAAAAAATATATGCTTCTAAGGAATAAGAACACCATTTACAGGGGAAAATAAAAAAAGTCACAAAAAACCCAAACAAAAAACCCCCCTTTTTTTCCCATAATACAAAATCAGTCTTGGAGGTTTTATTTTTAAACACAGACAATAAATAATTTAAGCTTAAGTAAGACACTCTAAGAGAACTACTACTGTAAATTATTTCTGTGTTCTTAGAGTCATTGTTCTGAACTCTGATGAGTTGCTATGCAGGCCAAACAAAACTGGTCAAGCTCCATTCCATCAAGGACCTAGGACTGCCAAAGGTCAGAGAGACAAGGAAGAAGGCTGGAGTAAAGGATTCTTAACCTGGAAACGAACTTGTGAAATCTCCAGGGCAGGGAATGCACCAACTCTCTCCTCCCTACACTTGTAAGACTTCCACGATGCCTGAAAACCCTGGAACAATAATTACTAACCAGCGCCACCACACGCAACATCTGGACTCTTTTCCCAAGTATCTTAAGACAAGGCACCTCTCTCTCAGCAGTGTTAAGTCACATGTGAAGTTCAAATATCCTGAGCACTTTTAACTTGTAGGGGGAGTGGCTATTCCAGTCTCACCAGTTTGGAATGGTGACTAGATACACTTCCAAAATTTTTTAAGAAAACAAACAAGGAAGCCCAAACACACAACAGTATAATTTGTTTTTCTTTTTGTCTGAGCCACAGATTATGCCACCTAGTCATGCCTAGTCTTTCCATTAGTCTTGTTGCTGGTATCCTAGAGGAAAAGGGAAGGGAAGAGTTTGCAGGAGCTTGTCCCTTTTATTCTAAAAGCAAACACAAGTTTAATGCAGAAAAAAAAGGATACCGGGAGGTTTTCAGCAAACAGAAAATGAACTAATACAGAGTCAATGCTGCAAATGGTGATTGGTTTCTTACTGTACGGTGCGAAACCCACATATCTGAATAGAGGATTCCAGAGCTGTAGAAAACACTGTCTGAAAATGTGTGAAATTTTTTAATACAGCCCTACATTCTGTCACAAATATCACACACCCATAAAACCATAAATGGAACTTCCTAGTCTGTAAAGCTGCAATGAATGTGACAGTCCTACCGTGGAGAGTTGAACCCGCTGTCCACAGTAATGCTGCTGCTGTCCATGCTGTCCAGGCGGGCTGAGTGGGTGGCTCTCTGGTTGTTGCTATTTTCTGTTTCCTTTGGGGTGAGAAGAGTAAGATTCTTCTCAAACTTTCGCTGCAGATCCCTTTCCTTTTCTCTCTCTAGGAGCCACTGCATCGTACCAACATCATCCCTGTTCTTTTCTTCCTCAGCATTTTTGTTGGTTCCTTCCTCTGAGTCATCGTCATCAGATACGTTGTAGTAGTCAAAGGAGGCCTCCTGGTTCCCGGTTGTCTCCTGCTGTCTCTGAGAAACAGGCATGACTTGTGTGACTGAGGTTACCATCGCTTGTTCAAGTTTCTCACATCTGACTGGTAATGTGTCAGAGGGGGTCTTTTGATGGGGCTTTAGCAGAGGTGTGTTAGACTTATGATAACTATTCACAGAAAGAGTGTTGTGCAGAGGCTTAAAGAGTGTATCCTTGCTAAATATTTCTTTCCTTTTATCAAGGCTGCTTGATTCAACGCTATGGTGTTGAACCAGCCGCCCGTTTGCAATCACCTCTGGAGTTTGGCCAGCAATCACTGAACCACTGCTTGGGCCCTTTGGGGACTCCTCCTTGTGCACCCCAGGCTCCCTAGCAATATGTTGAGACTGTCTTTCTGTGGGAGTAATTTTTTTTAGCCCATCTGTCCCTGTTAACGTATCGTGATCCTCTTTATTCTTTCCCAGTGGTGATGGAGCAGTAAGCACAGTCTCACTGGATGTGTTGCACTGAAAGTAGTCATCAACTGCAGATTTTGTTGTGCCAGAGTTGAGCTCACTATATGATGGCAAATTCTCTGTAAGCTTGCCTTGTTCCAATAGGCTACAAGAACTGGGGGTTTCTACACCGCCACCAGCTATTTCAGGGATGCAAGTCTCTTTGTAGCTTGCGGATGAAATCAGAGCCCTTTGATGACTGAGAGACTGAGATGGCCTTAAGGTACTATCATCAATGTAGGTTTGGCTAGTTGTTTGGTCATCTGGGCTACAGCCTTCACCTATATCTTCAGGTGTGCCTAAAGTAGCTGAGCCCAGAGGTCCCTTGGAGTTATCCATGGATCTAGACCTTTCTTTAGCCTTACTGGACCGCTCATTCCTTGATCTTCTATCCTGTGTATGGCTGTGGCTCCGATGGACCTTGGAGTGGGAGCTTCCCCTGGAAGGTTCAGGGAAAGGCATTTCAGTTCTTCTTTTGGCCAGTTCACCAGACACATCCCACTCTGGTGTCATGGGAAAGTGAGATTCAATCATGTTAGGATTGCTGTGCATTATATAATTATCTCCCTTGTGTTCTATTATAAAACAGCCTTCCCGTGGGGATCGAGTCAAGGGATCATAGAACTCATACTCCCTTTCAGCAGGTATATCCAAATGAGAGCCATCTGATGGGTCTCCTTTGGACACCCGGGTCTTGCTGTGAGACCTCGATTTCCCATGAGACTTTCTGTGATTCCTGCTCTTTTTACTTCGCCCACTGTGGTGAGCTGAAGATCCTGCTTTGCTTCGTTGAGCTTTTTCTTCTTCAAGTTTCTTCATTAGTGCAGTATGTCTCATGACATTTTCCACAGTCAAGTCTGGGTTAATGCGCCTAATAATCTCCATTTCTACCTCTCTAGGTATAGTGGTAGGGGTGTCCTCGTCCCTTAGAGGCCACTCCTCTGGAGGAAACTGGGCAGAGAAGTTTGCCAGCTGTTTGGTCTTATCCTTCTTAAAACTTAATCGGAATAATTTGAGTCCAAATTTCTTAGACTGCTTTTCTACATCCTTAGGCTTTGTGAGTGTCTCTGCTTTATAGGAAAAATTGACAGTACTTTTACTTTTCTCAGTAGGTGGGACCTGACATAATGAAGGAGGACAGTATGAGTCTTTACAGTCTTTTGCTGATTTCCTCTGTAGGGTAGATGCATGCATGCTGTGCATGTCTTCTCTGCAACAATGGCAGGAGTCGCAGTGGTTTTTGGGTAGTGTTCGGTCCCTGACACATCCCGAGGTGGAGGGAGTTATAGTTCCTTGTTGTGGAGAGGTACATTGAGACCTGTCAGGTATCCTCTCATCCAAATGGTACCATTTACTGTTAGTTCTTATGAGAGATGGTGTTATAAAGTAAGTCTGTGGGGTTACAATGAAATAACCATCCGGAGTTGGGTATATTTTCCTCTCCCGTACAAGCATATTCAAAGTATGTCGAAGGATTTCTGGACTGGGTGTTGGAACTCCTAGAAATGACAGTAAACACATATCAGGAAGTGCACAAAACTGTGTAGGACTCTCTGGTTTCCCCTCCCCAACAAAAAGCTAGTTTTTCCAATGTGCAAGCTGGAATATGCTGAACAAACAACTCCACTAAAGCATTTTGTTAGGCATTCTCTTCTCTGTTTATTTCTCCACTTATCTCCTACACTTCAGACATATCAATTATTAATTAAATAGAAAGGAGGCCATTAATAAAGTGCTAAAAAAAAACCCAAGAGAACTTCTAGTCACTTCCAATGTGCAGGTGACCTTAACCTACAAGATGGAATCACTGAAAATCAGAGTGTCAGGGGAAATATTCTACTTTTTTTCCTCTTCCAACTAAGTATTTATACCCAAACTCACCAGAACTATTCTTATAATGCCTTGTCACATATAAAACAGTAGTTATTCGTTATTTTGGATGCCTAAGCTGCTTTTTCCACAGAATATTACACAGGAAAAAAAGCAGTTCCTCAAACTGTCCCTTTATCACAAACCTGATTTAACAGATTTGGTCTCCCATTAAAATATGTTTCAACTACATCAGCTGCTCCAAAACAGAGACATCCTGAATGATACAGCTCATCTTACCCAGAAAGACTTTTCCATTATGCTGGAAGTTACAGATTTAGGTCCCAAAAATTTGCGTTTCAGAGTCGCTTGTCTTTCATGTGAGATGTGAGGGACACTATCTAAGTGCATGTATTGCATACTGAGAGAGGGACAAGTATGACTACCCCGCATCAATGGCATATGGCAGACTTGGAATTGTGTGCCAGATCACTCCCACTACCAGTGCACCTGCTGGATCCAGTGGTGCTGGACCAAGCCTTCAATACTTTATTAGCTAAAACACGAAGTTGCACGTTGTGTCGAGGAGTACATTCCATCTAGAGCTAAGGAAACAATAACTTTAGTTCACAAACCAGTTTAAAAAATTCTGTTTATGCTGAATAAAAAAATTAAAATGCTTCCAAGTTATCAGTGGAAAAAGCTATCTTCATTCAATATATTTTGTTTAAATAAAATGTGTTTTAATCCTGAGTACTAGTCTGGTTTACATTTTTAGAACTAGAGACATTTTTTTCAAAGGTTTGGATGGTCTATTTTAAACTGAAAAGGTTAATATTATTTATTCTGGGTCTTAGTTTTCTCTTAAACAAAAGTAATTTAGGAAAAAAAAAAGAATTAAGAGAGCAACTTAGGCTGGAACAGAACTCATGAATCAATCTGGTCAGCACACCCCAACTCAAGTCCTGGCCAATTTAGATGAGGTTGGTCAGGACATTGACAAGTCAAACTCTGACTTGAAGAACAGAATTTTAATGCATGCAAAAATGTTTCAGTGAAGCATATGCTTTTTACAAAAACTCTTCATGGAGAAATCTCAGCCAGGGTACCTGCCACAAACACAGTATCTCCAGTAGCACATAGTGTCTGGTCACCAACTCTTCTCCAACACGTCAAAGGTTGGAGCCTGCAAGCTCACCGATCTCCTTGTGACAGCAACATCCATTAAAAGCAACAAGAAAAATTGTACTAATTCCTCAACTCATCTTCTTTCTTGCAACTGGATTGCAGGCAACATAGTAAATATTCTTATGTCTGACTTTGAGTGTTGTTTGAACTTAGTGACATGGCCATACTACTCATATCCATAACTAAAATCTTAAAATGGAAACAGCAAAGGGTTAGGAAGAACATGGACACAAGTGAAAGCAGTTACAACACAGAAGGCACCAGCGAGAAGTACACAGGGACATGTGCTGGTTTTGACTGGGGTAGAGTTAATATATTTCATGCACAGTCCATAGTGCTGAAATATTGGGGCCACTTTGGATGCAGAAAGTGAGAGGCCAAGACAGGATATAATTTGAGAGCATAAATGAGAATGAAAATTGGAAAAAATACAGAGAATCAGGAGCTTGCACTTTCTCCCCTCTTCATGCAGGTGTCCACAATTTCTGTAATAATGTGAGAGAGAGTAACAAAGACCCCCAGAACCTCTGGATGAGCTAACATGCCAGAAACAGCAACAGGCGGGGAAAAGCTGAAATCCAGAGAGCTGGGGGAAAACAGGACTACTCTTCCCTAGCCCAGAATTCTGAATCTCTCTGGACTGAAGTAAACAATATGGTGAGCTTCCTCCGGATTGTGAGGCAGAGCAGGCTGTCCTCTGCATGAGCATTTGACAGCACACAGGAACATGAAGAGTGATTTCAATCCTTGTAACAACCAGTGGTCATCTAACTCTTCATTCCTGCAGTGGAGCTGCTGTGTTTGCTTGGGTAATGCCACCCCTTTGACATTATGATTTGCATCACAACAAGATGTGGATGACTGCAAAACTCAAGCTCATTTGTTTCTCCATCCCGTGCTGAATATGCACTGCAAGGTCCAACCATGGTCCAACTCAGGTGCACCTGCTCTGCAGCAGCCAACCTCTCTTCCTTCCTCTACATGAATAACCTGCTCAATCCATTGCACTTTTCAGAAGCTTGCAAGTAAATACTTCAACACGTACTTACCTTTGCAAGAACTTGGTTCCTCATCCTTATTTTACTTAAAAGACTTTTCTTAACATACTATTTCAAAAACATCACAACAAAAATAAAAGGGATGAAAGTATTTCTCCTGGGAGCTTAGAGAAAAGCTAGGGAAAGAGATTGAAATGGATGTACTGACGTTTTACACCCATTTAGGCAAAAAATGCACTGCAAATACATGGTAAAAATAATATTCTGTATTTTTCACCCAGTAAACTGTAAGGGCTACAATGTGTTGGGTGAGTCTAAACACTGGATGCACAGTAGTTACATTAATTGAGTAACTCCTGTGAATGGAGAATGCGCAGATAAACACCAAGGAAAAAAAATTAGCATGCCTGGCAGTCAATGATGCTATAAAGTTAACTGTGTCAGCCTTCTCTCCGGAGTTGAAGACTATCACTTTTATCACTCCCAGCATACAGTCCATGCTGTGGTTCACTAAGCCAGCAGTGATGACAGCAGATGCAGATCTTGGAAGCTTAGCATTGTCGGCTAAGGGTAGCTATGGGTTTTATTCCAAGCTCTTTTAGGTACTTACAAAAGCAGAAACAGACCCAAACTCAGCTTAGGCTTTCCTGCATGGCAGACAGGAGCAACAACATTAAAAAAGGAACAGTGGGATCCAGAGTGAATACAGATTTCTTGGCTTTCTCAAGACTTCCCTCTTTAAAGCAATCTGCCCACATAATGTCTATACACAACCTATCCCCTTGCATTCAGAAGTCTCCTTATGGTCTCCCTTCCTCCATTAAATAGGAACAAAGGAAAAAAAAAACCAGTAGCTTAGAGACTCTAGCACATAAAATATTGCATGACAGCAGTGGTGTTATTTAAGATTATGTAGTGGTTTAATAATTCAAAAGCAGAAACTGTCTGGACACTGAATCATCAGACATGTACATTTTCTGTATCTCAAGAGAGTCTACTATGCCATCCACTGAGCTTCCAGACAGAAGATTATGTCTTGTTTGCTGCTCACAAAGAACGCTGACCTAGAGTGAACTCAGTTAATGCAAGACACTTCTTTTAAGTGCTACACATATATTTCATATATTTAAAGAGTGAAGTTATAAAGATGATTGTCAGAGGAATTTGCCAGCTTTCAGAAAACTGCTTGCTTCAAAAGCAACCTAGTCCAATACACACGTATTTTCTACACCAAAATTTTGAATGTCTTGAAATTATTTAAACAAGTATGTGGACAAAATTGGGGAGGGAAAAAAAAAAGACAAATACCCTTACTAAAGGCAGCACAGACTAAGGCTTGATGTTGTCTTCATCCAGGTTCATACAGATAAGAGGGTCTGGTTGCCAAACACAGAACAGGGGTTACATTCTTAGCTCCTTACACTGGCTTTCAAAGATTTACATTTAATGTATAGGATTTAAACCATGGTCAATAAATTACACAGTAGGGCTGTACAAACATCTCATTGTTTAATTCTAAGTTAGAATAATGGAAGCATGTGCAGGAGCAGCCCTCTTGCTTTTTTAAAAACCCGACAAATAACAAAAACCACAAATAAGATGTGCATTATCATTACAAACTTTTTGAATAAAATAAAATCATGAAAAATACATCTGAAGTAGTACTTAAATGGTGTTAAATCTGCTAAAATGATTTTCTCCTGAGCTGATGCTAAGGCTTAACAAGGGATAAAAGAAATACTCTGATTGGCTCATGAAATACTAGTTAAAGATGTGGAGTGGTTGCTATGTGATGTTATAAATAATTAGCATACCTTATTTCAGATAGAGCCATGGCCCAGATTTATGCCTGCACAATGGCTCAGCAAACTAGAGGGCTAGACGGCAACTCTAAGACCCTGTACTGAGGAAAAATGCTTATTATTCTTAGGCATTTTTGAGAATAGCATCTGGGGTCTTAGGAAATTTATCTACACCATGAAACGCGGTGAAGCATCTGTTCATTAAAGCACAAACAACACACGCAGACAAGTGCTGCTACAGGAAGAGATATGGAGAGGTTATGTGATAATAACAGACATATCTACAGTGGTAATGCTCTTCTCTCCCTCAGAGCATCAGCACCTAGTTAGGAAAAATAAACTATCTCAATATGGGAGGACATCAGATATTTTTCAATAGCCACAAAGAATACTAGGGTTTGAAAAGCTACAGCTGATTTATTAGAGGGGTTTGGGCAGAAAAGTGAGAAGTGTCAGCACAAGAATTTCTGTTTATTGGAACGGAGAAAATTTTTGGATAATCCTCATACACTGAGAGAACACGTATGCTTGCTATGTTAAACATGTCATGGCTGGGAGAGTAAGGCATTTCTCTAGAGAAGAGGAAAAATTGGTCAACAAAGGGTGGATTTTTTTCCTTCAAATAACTTTCTCTGCATTTTAGGAAGTGAGGCTCTCCTTTTTTTTTAAATCTCAGACTTGAGAAATTCACATGTTAATGGCTAGTGGAAAAAAAAAAAGCAGCAAGAGACTATGTGCTAACTTGCCTCGGGCTTCGTCTGAGCAATGTCTACAAAATAATCCAGCCAGTTGAATTATTTTTCATGTTTGGTTCTGTCTAACAAGAATAGCACAACACACCAAGTGAACTGATAATCATGCTCCCAGGAAACTCAAGGGATGTCACCAATAAATTATCATTTCTACCATGCAACAATGTTTACATAAAAATATTGATAGAATAAATGAAAAAATACTTGCAATCTATGAAATTCTTCTAGTACATAGCATACATAGAAAGGATAACTTGGAAAAAAAATGTCAAAATTAATTAAAATAATTACAGCTGTGAACTTTGCCTTCTTTGCATTCTAACCCTTACAATTTTTTACCACGATTTTCAAAATCAGCCTGATAAACAAAACTACAAATAGGGAGAGAAAGCCACTATTTACAAAATATGCTTGGAGAATTTTTTTCAAAGTGCAATTATTAAACGTCAGACAGAATTGTTTATTCCAAACACAGCTCTCAATTGAGAATTATATTTTAAATTCTCAGAACTTAGTACCAGTTATGGCAAAAGACATGTAAATTTCAAGGCTTTAAGTAACTCTTGCTCTGACATGCAAACAAAAAAATTCCAGACATCAAAACATGGCTATGGTTAGGCTGCCTAGACGAGACAGATGCATCAGTAGTTTTCCTACTGAAGCATTTTTAATTAGCTACTTTTTACAGCTATAAAACAGGTACAATGGAGAAGTTTCTCAACTACTTTAGAGAACTGTAAACTCTGATGCAGAAAAGGTAAACATCTTGCCCAGGATCATACAAAGCACAAATGAAAAAGTTCTGCTCTCTTGAGCAGTAAACCTCTGCCCAATGCTTCAGTGCCTCAATGTAAAATGTCTCTACGAGATGCATTTTGTGTGATTCACCCACTCCAGATACAGATGGCCAGTACAGAAGCAGTGTATTCAAGAGTACATTTTAGTTACAGGATTCCCGTCTTGTGATGTTACAGTATCTTTAATCCAAGACATTTTCCATTTACCATTTCATAAATATTATCCAATGCTGACAAGAATATCTTCTGAACAGTACACCAGCATTTGTGAACATAGCAAGTGTATCTATGTCTCTCCAAAGCTCTCAGTTTAGTCATGGAGAGAGTTGTCTTTTTTTTTTGTTGTTTTTCAAGCAAGGGCAGTACAGAAGTGAAAGCCAGAACTGTGTCCAAGAAGGATCTGAGAACTCCTGGAAAGCAGGCCAACACAGTTCTTTCACTTTAAATATAACCTCCCCCTGAAGCAGGCACATTATTGTCACTGGACTGTACTACTTGCATCAGGCCAGACACTGAGAGCCTGTCCTAGGTGAAGGAAGACATGCAGTTGTGTGAGAAACCTGGTCTTTAAGAGGGAGGTCTCTACAGAGACCTCCATGAGGTTACCTCTTCGGAGATTGGACAATGACACTTGAACTGGTTGAATGATGTCAACAGAACTCTTATGACTTAGCTACAAGGGGCTTGAAAGCCACAAGGCAAAATGAATTTGCTCTGGCTATGACACATCATGCTTTGCTCTCCACAGCTACTAAAGAAGCCCTGTACTCCTTTACCTATGATGATAAAAAAGGTTATTTTGTGAGAAAAATCACAAACAAGCTTATTCTGATACCGTCTGAAAAAAGAAAATAGCCAGTATTTTGTTGTTTAATACCTCAAGTAATTTTTATTACTTGCATAAAGTCAGGAATTTGCCCTGCAAAATGCATTTCACATGAATGGTCTTATCAAAGAGAACTCAATTCTCCATTTGTTTAAGAATAAAGATTAGAACCCTAATGTCTCCTTTTACTTTTGGTTAGAATGTCAGGATTAGTCAATATTCCCATCCAGAAAGTACTGAGGATTCTTTAACTGCCCTTTTGCAGACATGTGCTCATCTGACCGATGATTTATTAATGACCGGTTACCTGGGAAGCAGGTGGTTAGGTGCTCCATTAGTGCTTCTTGTGTGACTTGTTTTCGGGCAGAGTTCATTGCTGAGATGGCCAGGCAAAGGATTTCCCCAAGTGGAATAAACTGTGACTGAGTGATGGGAGACATGCTGATGGGTGATACATCACCTGTAAAAAGATAAAAGATGTGCAATGAAGCGTTTTGTTTAAAAATCTGCTCAAAGAACAAGGATGTAGAGATACAGCTGGTGAAAATTCACAGAGATCTCTAGTTTTTGAACTGAGTTGGGGATAAAACTCTTACAATGGAGAACCATCCAACAGCTTACTTCAAAACTTAAGACACAGAGAACTTTGGAAAATGGGAGATATACACTATGCAGACATAGTTTCTCAAAGGGTACAATAGGCAGACTTAGAAAAACGCCAGTAAATTAGCACTCATGGTTGCAAAACCTCCTTCTTAACTTCGTACTAGGTAACTGGACAAACAAAATAGTCACATATATTTCTCTGGACACAAAAGGCGAGATTTCACTCCCCTTTCAAAGTATAGATCACCCATCATTTCCATTTGATATAGTATTTTTTATTAATAGTAATAAAGATCAGAAAAAATGTTGCTAAGGCAAAGAAAAACATTTTCACTCAGCTGATAAAGCACAGAACACTCCTTAGAGATCCAAAAGCATCAAAACACCTTTAGATTGTTACCCTGAATAATCCTCTCCTGGAGCTACATGTCAAATGTCTTTGTACAAACTACGTATTTTTTAGAAGAATAGTTTTAATGGTTTCAGGATGGCCTGAAAATTAAGTTTGTTGTAACTTTTCTCATATTGTCTTACAAACTATTAATTAATCTATAGTTTAAAAAAAATCATTAGGAGATCTTAAAGTTATAGGAGAAATTACAATATGATAATACTAGCATGACTACACACATACAAATGCATTTTGACATACTTTATCCAAGTACATAAATCTTTGATTCCGCTCTGTAACTCTTCCTGAAGTGGTAACAGCTCCCCAATGATCTCAAAGAGAGGAAAGCAACAGGCTAAAAGATTTTCCTTGCCAGTGGAAAAGGAGTAATAAAGAGTAACAGACAGAACAAAAGGTGCTTGACTATGAATCCTATTTTGGCCACAGGTCAGTCAATAGCCAGGGATTAAGTTTTACCTAAACGGCTTTGAAATTTCAGGAAAATCATCCTATTTCTGCTGTCACAGAGCAACACCTTGTGATCAAATCATGAATCAAATTACTAGAAATTAATTCAAATCCAAATTTTCATTCTCAATTCAGAAGATCTAATATTTGCCCTATTAATTCTATATTCCTATTAAGTCTACTAAACAAAAGCAGCTGCTTCTAAAATTGATTATCAAAATGCATTTACTCTGGCATTATACTCAGCATGTTGGGGGGGAAAAATTGGTGGGAGTAGTAAACTGCATAGCTGTCTCAGTGAGACTTATAAGCAATATTTGTCAATCACAAGCTCTACAATCTGTTGTACAACAGTGATACATGCTACCCAAGGCACGAGAATGATTTAAAACTACACATTTGTGCTATGCTATCTCCTGATTGCTTTTGCTTAATCAGGCCTGGCCAGATCAATGCTGCATTCCCTTCCCAGCACAGCAGCATTCCTCCAGCTGCAACACAGTGAAGGCCAAGATCCTCCTCATTCTTATCTCACCACGGAATTATGACCTTAAAATATATCATTCTCTGGACATTTTTTATTCAGATACATCTAAAAGTTCCTGCCACCTGCATTACAGACAACAGTAAAGAAGATAACATGTAGCTTACAGGGAAACTGTAGAGATATGCTTCCATATAACTTGAGAGCAAACACCATTTTTTCCCTCATAATTTGAGTATGGATAAAGAACGTCACAGTTATTATAATACTGTTTACTAATAATTATATCTGCTGTCAGTTTAAACTTGTTCATAGACAAATCTTTGTAATCAGCCAGACACATAAGTTTACCAACTTTGATCACCAGTCACCATGCACTTTGTATAGGGGATCAGTTTCTTTAATGATTAGTTTCGTGTCTAAGAAGCATCAGAATTACAGTAAGAATTATGCAGATTTAGCTAAGCAATTTAAGAAATTACTGTCTTTAACACAAAGATTATGTGTCATGGGTATCCTTGTGAGAACTACTAAACTGAGTTCAGTGCAATGTCAGACAGATTGGCATATATTGGCCACAGTTGAGGTTTAATCTTACCAGGTTCATTGGGCACTGAAACAGGTTCTCTGGTGTCCTGTTTTTGCCTGCGATAGAGTAGCTTTAAGGGCATCCAGGTAAAGGGCAGCAACTCCTTAATTGTTTTATCTCTATCACCAAAGACCTGGCAATATCTCAAACCTAAGCAGCCTGTCAGGAGTATCCCCGTGCCTGCTCCCAGCCATGCAATCTCACTGCCACCAACACAGGTGCCAGGACGGGAGAGTGGGAGGAAGACCTCTTTCTTACCCTTGCATGGGAATGATCCATTCACAGCTAACCAGAATGATACTTAGGATGTAAAGAATGGACATTAATACCATAATCAGTTTCCTGAAGTGGGAAAGGGACTCAGGGAGTTTTATACCTGAAGCTTTGCTCTACAGCCTTGTAGCTGGCCCCAGAGGGATGCTTGGACAAGAATTCAGAAACCAATTGCTCTGCTCGTGCCCAGGAGCAGCCCATCCCTCTCCCCTGACTGCCAAGAGCCTGCAGAGATCCACCTCTGAGATCACTTCCAGTCAGGACTTGTTAACCTAAAACTGGCTAAGTACAAGCTAGGAAATAATAAAATTTGCCTGATTTTAGTAACTTCACACAATTCTTCCTTTTAAAGTAGACCTTCAGGATTGAATTGCTTTCTAGGTTAGTTAGCAGAAAATATTCAGTCTGCACTGAATTTGACCCCCTGCCAGCAGGACTCTCGTCACAAGGAACAAGCCAGGAATTTCCACTGAAATATTAACTATACTTCACATAACTCCTCAGGACGAAACATTCAGCATTGGTTCTTTAATGTTAACACAATTTCTAGCACAGCACGTTATAGTTAGTATACCAGGGTAACATACATCCTGCTTGCAAATATTTGGGAGCTTGACAACCATTTAATTAACTATAAAGATGACTATAATTGCCCATAAAATCATAATTGAAATGGCTTTAAATGAAATAGAAATGTTCAACAAATATTGGTTTATGTGAGGGCCTTTCTGGTTTGTAAGGGAATATTGTGAGTTAAGCCTTATTCTTTTCCACTGAGTGCTTTTCAGTCCTCTTCATTCTGACAAGGAAACTGTCGTTTCACCTCTGTTGTGATAGAATCATCTCCATAGCTTGTTGTTCATAACTGTCTGCTGGAGATAGTTACTAGCTCTTGTTGAAAAAGGCTAGCACACATTTTGAGCAGACCTAGTGATAGAAAGCCAAACACCCCTCACTCAGGGAAGTTCTAATTTGCCAGATTTTATCTTGACTGTCCTGTGGCTCTGGGAAATTACATGCACTCTGTGGTTACAGTTAAGTCAACCAACTTCTTTGATGCACAACAACAGCAAATATCTTGCATCTATGAGATAATATAATATATTAACATCAATTATGCACATAAATACTGGTAGGCTGTTGAACAGAAGGTTTACTACAACTTCTTTAGGAAAAATCTGCTTTAAAAAAACCAAATATGCTTTTCCTAATTTTTTTGAAGACCACATCACTTACATAAAACATCAAGCATATGGCTTCTGTTAGCTCTGACTGATGCTTGTCTCAAGCAGCTTTCTTTTGAAATCAAATTACTAGCCTCAACTTTCATAAGTTTGTGTTCTCAATTAAATGAAAACTGGAGCTCAGAGAGCAGTTTTCACCAGCTGACTGCATGTTTTGTTTAAATATGAGATATATATGTACATATATAGCTTTAGCTCAGTTTCTGCAATGTCTTTCCAAACTTCTCTCTAAATAATTTAAAAAAAAAAGTTTTCTAGACTTCTTGTATTAAGTGACATTCAATTTTAAAGACTGTCTAAGCACATAAGAAACAGTGAATGGGAATTGTACTCATTTATGCCTTTGGGATTTTTATCTCTAGCCTGGGGGAAAAATAATTTTTATTACTTAGAACAAAAGATCATGCAGCACATAAAATAAACACTTAGCTCTTACACAGCACTTTTTCTTCAGCACTTTCAAACATTCTGAAAAACTGGGAACCATAACTATCCTTAACATACAGATGAGAAACTAATGGTCTAACATAGCTGGGAATGAAAATTCCCACATCCTGAACCTATACCAGCCAGAACTTTTCCTGTGCCAGTGTATCAGTGTGCCTGTTCTCTGAAGGTCTGGGTATCACCATTTTGGGAAAAAATGAGGCAGACTACATTCTGTACCATGTATCAGCAATTAAACTATCAACTACACACTGATGACAGAATTTTTATTAGTGATTCTACTGCTGGAAAGAAGTGACCTAGAAGTCAAACTCTTTGTCTCATGAACTTTGCATTAAGATTACTTGAAAAATCACCTCTTGAGTTACAAATGGAACCAATTCAGTACAACCATTGTGAATGAATTAAAGAAATTACAGTGCAAAATCACACTGTATTAGAATTTATATACCCTATTTCTCTGAAATAGGGAGGAGACCCTCTGATTCACACTCTGTGTCCTGTAAAGCACAGGAAGTCAAAACCCAGTTTCACTTCTTCAGACTCTCAACACCTTTTTAATCTTCTGTTTCTTATGGCTCAAGACAACCTTTAAAGATAATTTTTACCCTCGTTTCCACAGAAAATTAGGCTTGCACAATCACAACCTGTGTGTTTGCATGTGTCAGGAAGATTGAGCCTCACCAGACAAGAGTGATTCTAAAACAAGGGTTTGCTACATGTTACATCTGTACAGAGATTCAGGCATAGCCACTTCCCACTAGACAGGACAGAATCCAGTCAAAAAACACTTGTCAAGGGAAATCTGACTTCACTACTTTTGCTGCTTACAGAACTACATTATTAATCAGAAAACATCGAGCTAGAGTACAGTAACTTCATGGCATCTCATGATTATAGTGGTGGTTGCAACAGAAATCCCCTACAAAAATTTCCTTGCCAAAAGCCTGTTCTGATCAACACTTGCCTATGATTTCACTCCAGGAAGAACTACAGAAAGGTCATTTTCAAACAAAACTACTTGTAATGGGCAAAAGAGGGCCTAGAATATTATCATTTTTCCCCAAGAATACTGTAAGCAAAAAGTCTCTTCTAGAAAAAGTACACTTTCAGATTTACTTAACGAAGGGACGGATGCTGAAGAAGTTACATGTCTGGCCTGGGTTGCACAATCACCCCTTTTTGCCCCAAACCCCATCTTGACTGAATTATGCTTATTAAAGAATACTTACATAGATGTAGCAAACCTATTCTGATGTGAATTCACAATAAGGACATATAATTGCCATTTTATATTAGACGTTCCCATTTGATTGAACAATAGGAGGGAAAAGGAAGAATATGTAGATTTCCTTGGTATTAACCACACTACTATGAAATACCTTGAATCTGCACTAGCATGCTAACACAGAAAAGATCACATTTCACTGGCAAAATTGGAAACAAAGAAAATTGAAGAAATGTTGCTTGTGCTGTTTCCAGACATAGCCTAAATCCTCTTTTTAAGCTACATTTCCTGGAGTATTTTCTGAAAAAAGCTGCAGGTGGTGTTTACCGGACAGCTACACATATCAGAGGACTGATAACAACGATAAAAAAATACAATAAAGATTTTTCCATTTATTCCTGTTTAAGAGCAGCTTAAACAAAGGCTCAACAAATGCAGTAACACATTCATCCAGTAACCAGCAAGTTCCTTCGGCATCTCTGAAATGCACACCCACCAAAATAAATAATGAACACTTCCAAGAATGCAACCACTCCAAATCTACACAGCCTGAAGAAAACACATCAAACTTAGTATAACCAATATAACAAACCTAAACAAAGTTCTAGTTCCTTACCAGTTATTAACTTCAACTATGTAAATTCATCTTTTTTATCATCCAGACCCAGCTGAAATCATGATCTCCAGGCTCACCAAGTGGCACTAACTTTCAGAAACAGGTGCTGAATTACCCACAGTCAGCGGACTCATCTTACACGCATTCATCCTGTGTATTTCCTGTGATTTATTTTCCTTTTCTTTGTTCATGTCCTGTGGCCAGCTGCCTCCTGATCCAAAGTGATATGCCAGCACGTGTTACAACTACGATCATAAAAAGTTTCTGCTGGAGCACGGAACTTTCCCAGAGGATTCAGTTGAGGAGATTCCTGTAGCGTTGCTTATCCTGGGAAGGAGGAGGGGGGGACTGTGTTTTTTTAATATATTGTGTGCTTTAGAATGTGTTTCCCCAAACAGTATTTTTCAAATGCATTTTTTAAATGAATGTCCATGTCTATATTCCTGGCACACAATATGTTAAAAAAGGGGGACTTACCTGAACCCCTATGGTCTGGTTCCATGCTCCAGTACAGTATCCAGAGAAGCTGTGATGTAACAACAATGTGCATACTGGGGCTTTATATCACTGTGGAAGCTGGCTGAATGCAGCACAGGTCAGTGCCACAGGACCTGAAAGAAGAAAAACAAAGCATGCTTTTAGGCATTAATATGCTGAACACCCACCTCTTCAATCAGGAAGCAGGGATATACTGAAGAAAATAATGCAGTTATCTATGCAGGTCCTCTGAAAGGAATACTATTTCACACAATTCTCACATAAGCATGAGAAATAAATGGTTAAGAAATTACAGAGGAGGTGGAGAAGAATCTAAAAGGGACTACAAATATAACTCCCACACAGTGTTTTGAAAACATCTCTCTCTTTGCCCTGTTTCCATGGAATGGCTGAAATCACATTCTGATACCACCCCCTATTCCGAAGGCACTCACAGTCTTTGCAAAGCACCTCTCCACTGCAGTGCCTCAGGATTCTGCAGTGTCACTCCTCTTCTCCCTGGCTCTCTGCAAAGTGAAGTCATAGGAATGGATCAGCCAACCTGACTTCTCACTACCCTGCCCAGAATCCTTTGTGAACTGAAATGAGTCATCGCTCTGAAAAAATCCACAGCGCAATGTTCCAGGTTTCTCCCTGTGTCTGCGCTGGCTTCTTTGTCTTTGAAATGAAGTGCCTATGCTTCTGGAACAGTGCCCAGCTGCATTGTACAGGATAACAAGCCAGCCTTCTCATTAAGTGGACAAGAAAGCTATTTACATGCATTAGCAAAGACAAGTTAAAGCTTTAACCCTCTAGTCAAGATGAAAAAAAATCACCCCTAACGTATCTTCTTGATGTAATGCACAACTCCCCATATACACAGAAACACAAATGCACAGACATATGTGGGCACACAGACACTTACACAGATCAGTATTTTCTTAAACTATTCACTATTTATCATGACACTTATCAGTTTTAGGTCTATTGATTAAAAAGAAAGATTTACTCTCCTCTGTCAGTCCTGAAGAATGCTGCAGATCTAAATGTAACAAGCAGCTCTGCTGTACACTAGATCAAAGTTGTGCTGCTGCAAACTGTTTATCATAAAATTAGAAGCAGTGGACAAGTTCTTGTAAGCTTATTTTTCATTATCCCATTCACCATTTGGGCTTAAAACAAAGTGAGCCCTGAAACCACGCCAGACAGAAAATGTCAAATTGCTCCAAGTGCCAAGGGCCAGCAGAGCCGCTTCAGCTTCTGCTACCACTGACAAAGAAGGTAATGCTCAGAACGAGGTCACTGTGTCAGGATCTCACTCCCAGTGCTAGGTTTTCCTTGGCTTGGTGAGGATATGCTAAGCTAAAGCACCAAGAAAACACAGAAGAAATAGGAAGAGTGTGTGAGATGAGAGACAGATGCTGCTGTTTCATAGGAACATTTTTAGTTGTTCGGAGATTTTCTTTTAAAATAAGGAAACATTTAAAATTGCCTTTACTGAAAAAGAACTACTTTAGTCATGACCTAATCATCAAAATCCGACCAATATGCCAAAATGGAGGTGCAAAAAGAAAAAGGGAGTCTTGCCACAAAGCACTTCTTTAGAGGTTCCTACATTCCAAGCATTCTGAAATAGTTTGAAGCATAGAAGGCACATAATCCATAAAATTTGAAACACAGCACTTTAGGACTCACCTGTGCCATGCTGAAACAGGCAGCTCTCCTAGGTGTTCCCCCAAATAAACACACCAGGTGCTTAGGACTGAATGAAATACAAAAGTCACCACACCTCCCTATGCTGCAAGCCCTGGCCCTACAACAACCCTGGCAGTGAAAGAGTCCAACCAAGCCTAAAAGAGGTCTGTGTGTTTTAAGAGGACAAGTAAATAGCTGGGTTATACAACTAACAAAAAACACTTTTGGCTACAGGTCTGCGGTGGTTGTTACGCAGCAAAGCCATACAGCAGATTAATTTACAAGTGTAAGGTTAACGGGATGTTTTGCTACACTGGTAGTTACACAGTAGCCATAATCTCGACATTAAAAGCTGGGGGTTTGCTATACACACAGTCAACAATTCCTGTTTTCCCTGAAAGGCCTCCTTCCAGGAAATCTTCCTTCAACTTTACAGAAGTTTTGCCTTCCCTGGAGCTGCAGGATCAGCCACAACACCTCTAATGAATCCAACCTGGCATTTACAATGTTTGGGTCCCCTAGGATTGTCCTTGGAAACTCTGGTTGTCTGCTAAGTACACATCCACTTTACAGCAACAAGTCTCACTCCATGAAGAAAAATTTAAAAGTGAATTAGAACAAGCACTTATGAAAGTAAAAACAACAGCTCCAGTCTTCGTCCCCTTTGCACCAGACAACCTTCATGCAAACCTAAACAGCTGGGCTCGTGCATGCAGCAGTTTTCACACACACGCACAAGTTCTTGCTGCAGTAGTCTTGCTACTAACACCAAAGTTAAAACACCGGCGGAAGAAAGCTAAAGGTAATACTGCAGCCTGAATACCTTTTTTCTCTAACAAATTTCTCTAGCACTTGAATCCAATATTATATGCTCAGGACCAATCCAACTATACTGAACAGACTAATACAACTGCAAGCTCTTTCGGTGAGACAATTCCTCTTGCATGTGTGATGCCTACGGATATCTGGAATGCACCAAGCATGCACATGTGTCTAGGGTGCACAGATATCTTGTGTACATGCACCTAGGCATGCCCTTACTCGAATTCATCAGTTTACAGCACCATTACACAGCTGTTCAATCAGTATTAACAACAGCAAGCAGTACCTGATACCTCAAGCATGGCAGAAAGCAAAAGTGAGAGACCAGCAGTGGGGAAAATATAAATGAGAATGTTTAGAAGAGCTGAAGTTGATGGACAAACCAGTGCTGCCATCATCAGTGATGTTACAGTAGCGTGGCCTCACAGGAGGAAGGCCTAGCCAAAATACCGCATGCACTCCCCAACCAGGGCAGCTACTCTGTTCCTCCATCCCACATCTCCCCCCGCAGCATAACAGAGGTTGGTACTAAAACAAAGCTGCCTTATTGACAGTGTACAGTACAAACACACCGTATACTTCTGTCTGTATAACTCCATGCATGCACGTGCATCCAAATAGACCAGTAAAAAATACAGTATAGCCTGAGATCAATCTCCATCATGCACTGAGCAAGCAGATGATCTAAAAATCCCGCTTTCTTTCTTTGCACACACTCCTTTGTCAAACTCTACATTAGCTTGCATATATTCTTCAGTCCTCCTGAGTCAGGGCCTGGGATTCCTTTCCTTTGCCACAGCCCTTTCCCCATCACTAGAGGGAAACTCAAGGGGAGGAAAGGAATATGCTAAAATGGGGACACGCACACACACACCCACACACATGATAACACATGACAGAAAAC
This sequence comes from Pachycephala philippinensis, assembly GCA_013397055.1. Classification (NCBI taxonomy): domain Eukaryota; kingdom Metazoa; phylum Chordata; class Aves; order Passeriformes; genus Pachycephala; species Pachycephala philippinensis. The sequence continues at coordinate 185,201 of VWZT01008245.1, forward strand.
AAAAAAGCTTAAAAAAGAACATGGTCAAAAGAGGCCAAGAAGGTTACAAAGAGTATAATTCAGTCTCTCCTGTACCAGTTACAGTGGATTCCAAATTCCAGAGGCTAAAATCAGCCATCTGTGCTCAGCAAGTGGAGTCTGTAGCTGCAGAGACCATAATCATCTACCACAGGATCATAGAATATTCTGAGTTGGAAGGGACCCACAAGGATCAAGTCCAGCACTAGTAAATAGCTCATACAGGGATCAAACCTGCAACCTTGGTGTTACTAGAACCATGTTCCAACCAACTGAGCTAATTTCAGTGTTGGTCATCATTATTATCTCTACAAGAACCAATTTCACAAAGCAGGAAGCACCCAGACTACACTAGGAACACAGCCCACAAACCCTGTGGCCTCAGAAGAAACCAGATTAAGGAACATCAGAGAGATACCAACTTACACTTACATTTCTTTAGGAAATCTCTTAATACTAAAAATTTTGACATATTAGTGCTCCACTAATAACAACTTACTTGCAGCATGCTAATAAGTTCCGCTTGATTTACCTGAACAAATCTCCTGGTTCTTTAAGAAATCACAAGAGGAAACATGATCAGGGTATTAAGTTCACTAAAATCTCAACAAGTAATGCCCATCTGTTTTTGTGCTAATGTTGTCTAGGAGCTTAAAACCTTTCTCTTTTTTTTTTTTACTCCTCCTGCTTACACCCCAATGTATTAGCAGAGAACACACCTCCCCTCCTTCAGATCTCTTTCCACAGGCTTTTAAAAAAATCACACTCTTCTAGTGTTCTTTTGTATGTCTGCCCTTCCTGTCCCTTTAATCCTGTTAGAGGACTCCTCTACATTAACTCTAACTTACATAACTTTCTTTTAAAAGCAACAGCCAGAACTCTGCACCATATTCTAGTGTTCCAGCTAACCTCCCACTTGCATCAGGTACCAGGAAATTGGAATTTCCTTACTTTTAGTGGAAATACCCTGCCTTATACCCTGTTTTTTTCCCCACAGCTGTATTTTATTGGTGGCTTGCTGTCACCCTACAACTGAGCAAGCAGTTCCAGTTATCCTTTTAATGCTGACTGCAACTGAGTTTGAAGCAAATATTCCTAGGTTTGACTCCCAAGACCATGATCTTTAACAGCTCACGCTGTGGATATGATTAAGGATCTTTGATCATCCAATGCTTTTCAGTTGTTATCCATTTTTAAGCATCTCCGCTTACCACATTCTAAATAAGAATCTCAAAACCTAAGAAGAAAAACAAACAATATTCTAAGGGTTACCTAATGCAGGACAGAATCATTACCCAGTGTCACACTTGCTAACACAACCACCCAGGAAAGAGCATTTGAATGAAACCATCAAGTCCTAACAGGAGAACCAAGGCAACCAACGCAACTCCCTCCCTCAAAAGCCCAGTAGGTGAAACAATTGTGTCTTTTTAGAATTCAACTACTAAAAGAGGCTTCTTTAAATTACAGCTCACTGTAAACTATGTGATATTTTAAACCACACAGAAGAATTCTCTAACATATTTTGTCACTAGGACCACAAAAAGAGAAGGGAGGGGGGTTGGGTTTGGGGTTTTTTCATAGAAATCTGCTACTATCAAATTAATTTGACTAATGTTAATGCTATATTGTAATCAACCACACCAACACCCCACCCCCTCAAAAATAAAGCCTGCCTGTTCTCTGGCAGCAAACAGCAAACGCAAGGAAAGATAGAAGCATTCAAAAAATCTGACACTAGAGGAGGTTTGGCAAGAGAGAGTAAGCAAATGAGAAACAAAAGAAACCAAACCCAACAAACAATGATAAACCTTGATGTTTTCTTATAGGGTGGAAATTGTAAATACACAGAGAAAAATACTTCTTTTCAAACACTGCTGAAAGCACAAAACACGGCTGTTGAAGGTCTTAACCACATGTTCTTCACTATCCTCTTCAGTTTAGCCAGAACACGTTTGCAGTGTGGCTGGAGATGCTGCAGTAAACACTCAGCAAGAATCTAGGCAGCAGATAAAATTCCTGAAAGGTGAAGTGATAATTAGCAACACAGCCCAAAGACATAGTGCACTCTCTCTCATTTATATTGACTACTGTAACCATTAAAAGATTTTCAGCCCAAAGACAGTACTGCAGTTACAGCTTTTCAAACCAATAGTGATGACTGGCAGATAACATCAGGTTAAAATAAGAACCTGCAACACTGAACACAAGTCCCATGGTACTGCAGCAGCCTTTAACAGCCCAGTTTTTCCTGGCTAGAAGAGAGAACTGATGAAAAGGCCAGGCATGGAATCAATTAAATTAGTGCCAAAGTGGTTTTAAAAAGAAAAGGTTAGACGCTCCAAAGACTTAGCAGTTGAGAGTTTACAGGGTCATTTTTTTCCCTGTGGTAGAAAGCAGGGAATATGGCTTTCAATATGGCTGGAGTACCTTTAAGAAGATGTACTTTAAAGTGAAATTGAAATATTTTACACCTCAATACATGAAGAAGCTATATTAGTATACTCTGCCCCTATGCTCTACCTGCATGAGGCAGGTGCAACGACCCCTGCTTCCCACAGTGGTTCAAAATTCTTTCAAATTCTGTCCTTTGGTCTCACCTGTGTGGGGATTAGCTGTGAGGATGGGAACAAAGGAAATGCCATGGCACAACAGTTCAGCAACTCACCAAATCTGCTGCTTCTCTCATGCTCATCAAGCATCTTAGAGTAAGCATTAGAACACCAACTGCACACATTGCCACCAGTGCATACTGCAACTTAAAGGGAGATGCCCTTATTCCAGACAGAAACAGTTCTTTCGAGATCCTCAGGGACTGGCATATTTTGGCTTTTTATCCCAATGAGTATGACCATCAGCAAATGCAGCAACGAAAACCTACCTCCCCAAATAAATGACAGTACCTGGAACCAGGGGTTCCCACAATTAAACAATTCACTGGGTGAAATATTTCCTCCTGTCCATTTCACATACTTTTCACTTTTGAATTTTACTGAGCGCTTATTTACAGGAAGCAGTAAACTAAAACCCACAACAGATGTTTTACTACTGTTAAAACAGTAATACCTCTCTACCTACTGCTCTGTCATTTTTAAGTGAAATTTCAGGAATCTGAAAATTGCCCTGTACATGAGCCATAAAACCAAACACAGTATTCAAAAGGAAAAAATTATAAATTTCACAGAGCAACCTCTCTTGCATGACTTCTTACGCATCTCCTCATTTACAGTCATAAGCTTAGAATTTTAATTACCACTCCTGACTCATCTAACGCATTCACCACTGACTCCAGCAACATGCAGAGACCATGCTCCTAAAAAAGCACAAAACTTAACAAATTTAAGCACTATTTTCTCAGTGCTCACTGCACTGCTTTATACTACAGTGCTGATGTCACTATTCTGCAGAATTGCTCAGCTGTTTCACTCAGCTGTCACTAGTCCCTTCTGAAATCCTCCTCAGCAGTCTTAATGAACCTGAACAACTGCGATCTGACAGACAGGGTTACCACTTCATTATCCATTTCATCCCTCAGATTTTTAATATAGCTATTAAAGCCCAAACATTTAGTATTGATCCCTGCTGCACAAAACACTGTTAACCATTTCCAGGGCCCAGAAGTGGCCGTCCTTCTTTTTTCTCCTCTGTATACTAAACTGAGCTTGACAAGACTTTTCTTTTGGACTTTCACCAAGCATTTATAAAGCACTAGAGCGTGGAAGAGTTCTTGTGCTCCCTGAGTGTCGCTATGACCCAGTTTTCTGAAAGATGAGAGCACATAAAAATAGTTGTCTCTTTGCCCTCTTATTCAGTAGAGAGAGACCTAAACTAGGATATCAAGGCTAGATTCCTGAGATGATCTCAGGAGCCGATGATGATCTCAACTTTAATTGAACTAAACCAAAAGGTTAGCAAAAGGAGAATCAAGATAATTTCTTTAACATATTTCACAAGTAACCACAGGACACAGAGAGAAAAAGTCATATATACAAAAATGTTGAGATCAAAGCATAGGGGATATATAAACCCAAGCTCTGAATTACTACATTTAATGTCATAGCAAGATAGTTATTTTCTTAACACACATTAAAACAACAAAATAAGTCGTTCCTTATATCTTGTCACCATGTTGTAATTCCTTACTCTTGGCCATAAGAAAAAACGCCTTATAGTTACCATCATATTCTTTCAAGATGCAACCTCCACAGGCAGTACTTTAACTTACCCAGATCTTATGGGCCTGGGGGCACCTCCTACTTAGACAAGTAAAAAATGTCTCAGTCAGAACCAGAGCTTGAGAAGGCTCTCTGCATCAGAAGCATTTCTGATTATCAGTAAACATGGCATTGCACATGGTGAAGGGGATGGTACATGCCCCTCTCTCACCTGGCCACCCCCTTTGTGAGGATGGAACTGCTGCACAGACCAGCACCCAGAAACATCTACAGGGGATGCAAGTAACCCTGCAAACACTTTTTGAAATCCCTGTTCTTCCTGGCTAGCTACAAGTTCTAGTCTTAAAGAGCTGATGTAGAGGCTACCTAAAGAAAAACCTAGGCTATAAAGATTGAATTAGCAGCAGAAGAAGATAGGAGAGAAAAACAAGAAACAGTATAAGGAAGAAAGAACACAGGAAAGGTTAAAAGGAAATGTGAGGAAAGAGCTGATTTTTGTTTGATTCCTAAAGCAGGCAATGTAGCATCTGAGATGTTACTTCTTAAAGAAGACTTGTTAAAAGAATCCAAATGCTTAGCAGGGCTAAATGGAAGCAGAAATCATAACCAAATGGTAAGAAATAAAATTAGTACCTCCAGCTGTAGGAAGGCTGGGAAAAAAATAAGGGTCTACAGAATTGCTGGAATAAGCCAAGTGGGAATGGCTGCATGCATCAGTGAAGAAAGAAGTGAACAAAGGACAGTTGTTTTGTGACAGCTGATCTGCATGTGCTCTGCATCCACTTGGTGCTTGCCTTTGTTTTGTTTTCTGGGCTGACCTCCACCCCCTGTCACACAAAGGATTCAGTGAAAGCCTCTGCTCAAAGTCTCAACTAAAAGCCCAAAAGAACAAATGTATCTTGTGCTGCAGCCCCAAGCCTGAGCCCAGGTACCAATGACCCAGGAAATGCAGCATCCTCAGCAGAGCACCAGGCTCCTGCCAAGGGTACCTGCATACTACTACACCGCCTTGGAAAGAGCCCCCCTCCCCATTTACTGTCTGGAACAGGCAGAATAGCTAACAAGAAACATTTAGCTTCATCTCCAAAGGGCTGCTTCTAAGCTTTTATGATGAAAGATCAAAGCTAGGGGAAGGGTGGGAGCTTACAGGACAGTGAAGAAAGTTGAGAGTAAATTAGTAGTGTGCATATTAATAAGACACACATGCAACATCACGAAGAGAGCATGTTAATGGTTTGGGCAGTCTGAACGAAAACATGTGAAAGCAGTTAAGCATGTCATCACCAATATTGTCTTTAGAAGTGTTCAGCTGCTTTATGAGCAGCTCTTCAAACACACATGCACATGTAGTTTCATACAAAGACCGTGTAATCCACAAGAGCTTGAAAATGTGAGGCTACCCAAAGGGTGTCCTGCATGGTCTGCAAAGCATAATGTGTGTGGATCTTTGCTTTAAACTGTGGTATTTAATTTCTGCTACTACATTTAACTGAGTTATTCCCACATAGATCTGTTATGCAGTATCCAGTTAGGTTTATGCTCAGAATATAATTTGGAGAACATCTGTGTAACAGGCATAAGATAGAAACTGACCTCAGGTCTTGGTCTAAAAGACTAATTTACTGTCAGAACTATCTTGGTGTAATTATACCTATGTAAATACCCATTTATTCTGGAATAAGAGTGTTTTGTTTAACCTGATTTAGCTTATACAACTTCCAGAAGTATTATCAATGGCTTTGGTAATACAAGAATAATCCTGCTAAATTTGTCTGCATGACTTTTTGTATCATGCGTAAAAAGACGAAAGTTAAAAATGGAATAATCAATAGTAAAAATAAAATACTAATTTTGTTACAGGCAAGCTTATGTCTTCCTGTAGTTCAATCATATGCTCCCTAATGCATTCAAAAACTAAATGTTTAAACAAAGGAATTAACTTTCTACTAGTATTTTTTTTTCCGGGGCTCTGATAGCTTCAGTCTTCAAAAGCATATAACCGCTGACATTTAGAGTTGCAAGTACTAGTTCTCTAAAATCTTCCTGTTAAGGAAAAAGGCAGAGATAGTGAAGGAGCCAAATGTGGCTTCTATTGCCATATGTTGTTTCTAATAGTCACAGCTTGAGTTTCAAAACTGATGTAGATTTTCATTTCCCTTTATCTCCATTGAGCGCTGTTGTACTATCGGTACTTCTTAAAATCAGGACTTACTAAGAAGCCTAATTTTAGGCACTCATTTCTGGAACATGGCACAAAAGCTCACACTCAAATATAAAAAGAATCCATGCATGTAAAATATCTGGAAATACCTGAAAGTCTTGGTCACATCTCCTTCATATTTTAGTTTACAAACAAGAACCTAAAGTCTTCTTTAGGGCACAGAGGTTTGAATGTGATTTACATGTCTTTTGCCTTGCTCCTGACAAACATTTTTTGATGGAAGTTTTGATGTAATTAGTGTTTCAAATAAAAGTTTGGGGGTTGCAAAATTATATTCTTAAGAGGTATACAGAGTAAGAAGTTCTTGCTTTTAGAGAATATAATTCTGGTATTCTTCATGGCCTCTTTGGAGACTGAGGATGCAAAAGCCTAGTGTAGCTTCCCAGTGACATTTTTCTTCCTGATAACGTAACTTCTTTCAAGGGCAGAAATTACCTTGTAAAACATAATCACCACGTATTTTCCCCTCACACACAGCCTCTGATTGTCTCATTCATCACCTAGGTAGACAGACATTATGCAATTCTCTTTGCCAGATACTGCTCCTTAGGAAGCACTTGCAGAATACCAAAAAGATATAAACTGCCCTCCAGACCGGGTCATCTTCAACCGTGGCTTCCACCAACAGTGAAGTCACAGCGTTGGCTTTCTGATATCACAGCATTCTCTGTAGCAACAGCCTATGAGGTCACAAATAAAGGATTTGTTGCAGGATTAAGGGAACTAAGAAGCTGGTCTGTCAGGAAATGGGTTTTACTCCAAATAATGGGCATTAGGAGAATGTTGAAAATAAATGGGTTGTAAATTGTCTTTGTCTGGCATGCACCCTTTTTTCAATAATACTGTAAAATAAGGTATTGCTTTCATTAACAGCTCCTAAGTAAGGAATGAACTCCAGGCTACCTCCTGAGCTATTACATGGGAGATGAATTCCAAAACAACTTTCATATCTTAGGACTCCTCAGTCATTTGATTTTGCATGTGTAGACATCAGTCAGACCACTCCCCTCAAATGGTCTGCTGGTTAGTTTATTCACAAGTGTTCAAAGCTAGTAAACAAGTTTCAGAAAGTGACTAGAAAAAAAATACAAAAGGAAGTCCGGAAATATCTTGCCCTAGCCCATCTTATTGTTTAGACAAGGATTTGTGAAGATGATTCCAAACTGAGAGTCTATGATCCTAATAAATATCGGAAAAAATATCCATTGTAAGTTACAGCACAATAAATACTAGAATAAAACTCAAGGAACAGTGATTGTTTAGAAGAACCTTCAATGCAAAATAAGTCTGCAGTCACAGGAATCTTTGCCACAAACATCACTGTTAGAATAAAACACTTGTACAAATAATGTGATTACATTCTTAGTGGTTTATTTTTTTCAGCAATATCTGGTTTACTTCCCAATGAATACTCTGTTAAAAAGTTTTGTAAAATACAGAATTCCAGAACCTGTTTGAAACTATTCCGAAACATTTATCCACCCACTTCCCCACCATGGAGCAAATCAAGGATAGCACAAATACAATCACCGAATGAATGCTTCCTAGCCCTTCAAGGAATGACTGTGGCTTTCACATAACTGTCCAGAGCACAAATTATTTTCAGCTTTTGAAGAGTTATAGTCTGCTGGGGGAAGGAGGGATGAAAGGAAGGATGATATCAGGTGACAACAGACTTACTACATTATTCACAGAAATCCTATGACCCATACATGCTTGCACATGCAGACTTCCCATATTTTTGAAGTAATTGCCCACTTTTCTAGATGCCTGGAAACTCAGGCTGCCTGATGTCTGGAAACTAGCTACTATATGCATATAGTCTTATCTCACATGTGCAGCAGGTCCAACACATCAGGTGTGCTACATATGCATAATTTATCTGTCAGGGACTGTCCCAGATTTTAAGATTAAGATCTAAAACTCCTAGAACAGCCTGGCTTGTAATTTTCAATCTGACCCATGATGCAACCAGTACAAGCAATTGTACAGTGTGAGAGTATCCTGCAACTTCAGGAAGATTTTTGAGTAAGGCCCTACTTTCAGCTTACAGAAGATGGAAGGAGATACTTTCAGCATTACGAGTGTAGGCACTAATACCAATTTCCATTCTAGAACTGGAAGAAAACATTGGACAGATTTGCAGATTCACCTGGAGTCTCACCCACCAGTCTGGAAAATGTACATTTCTATTTTGAAGCAGGACAACTATTAAAAACGTTGAGAAGAAACAACACAGACGGACTGACGAGATGTTCCACAGTGTTTTAAACACGCTTTGAAATTTTGCAACCTATTTAAAAACGTTGTTTCTTTTGCCCTCCAGCACTAGCAATAAAGAACCTCAAAGGAAGTGCTTAGATGGACCAGACTTACTCGCTTTGCCACTAAGCTCTGCAGCTTTCTAGGGCTGCCGAGAGCGGCCGGGCTGAGCCGTGCCGTGCCGTGAGACACGAAGCCCCGCGCTCAGCCGCGCCGAGCGCTGCCAGCGCCGGGGGCGCCGCAGCCGCCTCCGCGCACCCGAAACGCTGCAGAGACGCTCAGCCTTTCCCAGCACCGCCACTTCCCAGCGGCCCGCTGCAGCCAGCCCGCGCTAAGCCCGAGAACCCAGGGCATGGCACCATCCGCGCCTCCCGGGGGAAGCCCTGCCCCGCCGGCGAGGCGGGAGCGCACCGCAGCCTCCCACCGCCCCGCACTGCTGACGAAGCTTTTATCGCGCAGCAAGGCGGGCAACCGAGCCAAATAGGGAAGGACCGCCCATCCCATCCCATCCCGGCCCGGCGGCCCCCAGGGACGCGGTACCTACCGAGCGGCACCTCCGGCAGCGCCGAGGCGCGGCAGCCCGCCCGCCGCCATGGCAACGCGGGGCCCGTTCCCTACACCTCCCTTCCCGAACCCTTCACGGAAAGCTGCCAACGCTCTAGGGCCCCCGAAACAGGGAGAAAAAGCAATACGCGCCTAGTCGGAAGATGGGGTCTTACTCCCACCTTTGCACGACGTTTTCAACCAAGACCCATCGCAGTGTTCTCCTCCAGCAAAGGCCACCCGCGTCCCAGCCATTTTGGATGCGTGAGCAACTCGCACAGGACATGCACCCCTGTGTGCTGCTGCCTCAGGAACGTCCAAAATTCCAGAGAGGGAGAGCTCAGAAACAAAAATAAAAGAGGAGGGGTTTTGTTGATTGGTTTCTTTGGCCTTGAGGTCGTGGGGCTTTGTGGTTTTGAGGTTGTTGATTTTACATGATGGCAAAGCAGATTTCCATCCCATTCATCTACTCTATCCTCACAAGAAAGTAAGGACACTACTTGAAGTGAGGGCACAGTGGGAGCTTGATACTCCAAAAAAGCAGCACAGGCATGAAAAGCCCTTTGCCTCCTGAGGGCAGTGGTGTGATGGGATGTGTGCTGCTGATGTCAGAAATAAATTTGAACGGCCGCTGCGATTAAATCACCTCCCACTTCAAAAGTACTTCAAAATACCCATCAATTTCAATTCAACATGGCTTCATGATCGATTCAAGGTTTTTGTTGTTTTGTTTTTAGAGTTTAAGGGGATCAAACAAAGGACCAACAGCAAAATACTCCCCTCTGGCTGCTATTGAGGTAGAATCTGAACTTGTGCAAAAACTTCAGCTGATTAGCCACCTATATTTAGAAGGAAGTTATTGTCTAAAAGGACAACCATAAGGGAAACTTTTTTGCACAAGAAGTGTAGAAAGACCCACTGCCTCTATCTTTAATGGATGCAGAAGGTTCTATGACCAAAATATGGTTTGTAAAAACAGTGATCAGAACACATACTGAAAACCACAGCTATAGAGCAAATCAGAAAGCTAAATCAAACCACATTCTCCATCTTCTTTGGTTTCATCAAAAGCAAGCAGGAGAATTAGCTTATGAAGACAAATCACAGGGTAACGATAGGTGCCCACTGTGGATCCTGAGAATGAATTTGAACTTTGAGGGGCTGAGGGCTTTCTTCACAAGTGTACATGGGCATCTTGGTTTTCAGGGCTGGTATGTGTCATGGTCCACACGCATCAGCAACATGCGCAGCCTAACCACACGTAGCTGATGGATATTTAGGAGAAAGCTAAAGCAGTATTACTGTCACAGTAATTCAGTGTTTGGGACACAGCTGGGGAAACACTGGTAAGACACAGGAGGTCTGCAGCATGCTGTGGTCAAGAATCAGCATCATGACCTCATCCTCCTCCAGTGCTCAGGCACAGAGGGAGCTGAGTTCAGACTAGCAGCCAATTAACCACTCATTCAGCCTGAATTTCAATATTCCTCTCTTTATGAGCTCACTCATCGTTTTAATTACTTAAGGAAGCTGCACAAATGCCTTAATTCCAAACTTTGACACACAAACCATTACTGGAGCTAGGGTGAATGAAATAGAAACTTTCCACTTGAACAATGAAAAAAAAGATCAAGAAGGTAACTCAGCAGAGTAATATCAAGTTTGAAAGGCAATTGCCAATCCCTCTAAGCAAGACTGAGAACTACTTGATGGCAGCACAAGTGCTAGGATCTCTCTCACCCTGCAACTACACACTGGAAATGCACACACAATATCCACAGGACCACTGGCACTAACCTTTCATAACAAACAAAGAGTTGAATGCGGAAAAAACCAAACCCCAACCAACCAAAAAACTCCTCTATAAATCCAATTTCCCCATGCCAGGCAGTATAAAAAAGCAAGAGCAGGTGATTCCCATGATCATGCAACCTCTGGCATCCAGGAAATCCCAGGCCAAGACTCAGCATAGAAGCTACAAGCCAACACAGTGATAAGTTTTTAAAAAAGCCATATGACCATATTGTGTCCAAAGCATTTTCCAGCCTGTACATCAATTTCACATAGCATTGCTTTGGCTTCTCCATTTGCCAGTAATCTCCAGGACCTTTACATGCTGGCAATTGTATTTCCTTCACTAATGCCACTGCCATCCTCACTTTCTCTACAAGTGAAATATGAGGAAATGGTTCTTTAGTGGGTGACAACAGCTCTGTCTGGCATTTTACAAGATCGGGAAGACTGGCACTGCCCGAAGGACTTCACAGCCGAGTTCAGACAGAGCCAACATGTTTCAGATACAATCGTTATCTGTGAGGTCATGGAAGCAATAAGATCACTTCCTCCTTGCAATCTCCAGCTTTACATACTCATCAATTATCACTACTTTTAAAGTTCCTTTGGAAAAAGAAGGGGAAAAAAAGCTCATAATGATTTTATCAGTTTTGGTGTTTGACTTTGGGACCAACTACATACATTCAGTTATTAAACATTTATGATTCCCTTTTCCCTCAAGTACAGGAGGAAGAATTTGGCAATCAACCAGGGAGAACAAGCTGACTGACAATAGCTTACAGCTAAACTAGCAACTGCTCAACCAAATTGCACGAACCATAGAAGATGTGCCATGATTATTAGCTTGAGGATAATAAACCTATAATCAATACCCATAATTTCTATTGGCATATCTTGTTCGCATTTCAAGAAAATAACAAAATAATCTAGAGCTCACATATTTCTGCAGTATCTGAAAGCAAAGAATTCCTTAGCTTTCTCCACATCGTTTCTGTTAACTGAAATCCTGGAATCATCTAATTACTATCTCCATATATAGGATTTGCCCAGGTACTAAAATTCTGACGTTGTAAGCTTACAGATGTTTTTGATTTTTCTCCTTCACTGGTAAATAGGAAAGATTATGGCAAAGATTAAACTAGACTAGGCACTCAGTTTGTTCCAACTTCTTGCCTCTCTTAGATGATGGTTTAAAAATGTCAACCTGAACTGAACCAATGATCATCAAGCAAATTAATTACAGCAAGAACCAAATTTGAGACCCTGCACTTACAAGTAAGAACTCCAGGAGTTCCTCAAACAGCACACCTGGATTCTTCCAACCACCAGGAAAAGCTCCAGGACAGATCTAGCACACTCCTACACTAGTAACTCCTGCAGGCTACTTTAGTTCCTAAACGGCACCAGGAAAACAACTTTGATTCAAAAGCTTTGATTCAAAAGCAAGGGATGGTTCAAGATGTTGGAAAGCTACTCAAGACATCTGTGCTGCATTCAGTGCTGTGACTGGAACTGACAGAAATGTATCTGGATCAGCTTCACGCTGCCCATGTGGGAAAGCTCACTGACCATTCACATAGTTTTTGTGGTCTGTGTTGAACACTGTGGTTCAGCAGTTACTCAGCGCACATTAACAGAGCTGACCAGGTCAGAGAGAGCTCTGGCCTGCCTATACAGCCTCTAGTACATACCATATCCTAGATATAACTTTGGCCCCCTTAGACTTCATTTATTTTGAAATTTAAGTATCTAGAAAACCTTACTGAATAGTTTATGCAAAATGGTATCTCCCATGCCAGAAATCTTTCATTTATAGGAGAGCAATAGGGTTAAACAGGAAATAAAAAGACCAAACATACTCATACTGTTCTTGAAACACTCACATCAGATGAATGATGGAAATTATGTATTCATCTGTGCTAAAACCTTACAAGAAAATCTGGAAAATACTGTTGGATATCATAATTGCTACTTCAGATGGCCTGAGGTATCCATCACCATGCTGCTGGGATTCTCCTTTGTTCATGGCAAGATGAAAGTCCTTGCACAGACAAGTCATCATTTGCCAAAGCATTCATCATAGATGCCTAACTGCACAAGAGAGCTACCCAACCTAAAGGCTATCCATTGCTCTCCTCATCCACCCCAGGACAGCCCATATTTATACTTGATCTGCTCTCGTGAGTTAGTTTAGTGAGCTAACCTAGCAGAAGGCTAGTCCTGTCAAAAAAAAAAAAAGAAAAAAAATTCTGCCAAACTCTGCCTGGGTGCCCTGTTAAGACAGAGGAGGTCCTGTCTCAGGGCAAAGGAGGAGGCAGTAAGTATGCCACAGACAATGGAGAAGCAGGACTTCCTGCTCTGGGAGCCAGCAGTTATAGGTAAGAACTGCTCAGTTATCACAAGACTGCATGGTAATATGGCCATTCACCACTCAAATGACTGACACAGTCACCATTCTGACAGCAGGTCCATGTGACAGCTGGAATTTTTGAGGGGCTTTAAAAAGTCTTAATTCCATTCATTTTCATGGCATCCGGGTTCAGGTCTATCAGCACTGGTTTCCACTACAAAGGGCCAGTTTTGCAAAAGCAAGCTTTGTTTGTCATGTCCGACAGACCATCAAGATTTGAACAAAGTAAGGACACGCAGCTGGAATAAACAACTACTGGTATAAGTAGCAAGCACACATTCCAAGAATGTGTTTAAAAATAGTGCTGTTCTTACAGAGACAGCATGTACCCATTTTCATCAGTAGTTCCAAAGATTTGGTAAAAACCATTACCTGCAATAACTGAGTTTCCCAAGGAATATGGTCTATTAGACATCAGACACTGACCATTCTAGTGGAAAATAACATCAGAAGACAGGAAGAATCCTGCATTTCTCCACCCACTGCTGGAATATCTCCCCAAAACACAGATGACATAGTCACAAAGAATGGCAGACATCCTACTGTGTAGAATACAATTCCACTGATATTAAAATGTATCAGAAAACCGTACTTTTTTACATATTAATTTTAGAAAGAGGGAGAAATATTTTGACAAATGTCAGAACTTCCTGTTACGGCATTCCTGCAAGAAATGTTTCTTTCTCTCCCTTCAAATTAGTTTGTTCTAAAAGACTGCATTAGGTAGAGCAATATTTAAAACATTTAACCAGTCAAATTTGAAACAAACCAGTCTGATCCTGCTGGAATTAAGTGTTTTATGTGATCTAAAAATACTGGGTTTCAGATTTTCTTCCACATGAAATCTGTCTACTTTGGAGCTCTGTTTCAAATCAGAAAACAATTTCCTTAGAATCCCAAAACCTCCACAAAATAGAGCCTCTGTCTACTAGTCAACTGTACACAAGCCTCAAATTTTATAAAACAAGTTTCAACATATGTCCTTACAAGGATATCCAGTATCATGTATTTCCTCATGTGAAATTTGAGAATCTTAACACATTACTTTCAAATGAAAACTTTCATTCAGTCTGAGCAGGATTGAAGTGTTTTTGCCTTGTTCTGCATCTCAATCTGTGTTTTATTAATTTATCTTGCGAACACAAGTCTTGATTGATTTGCATGTGTTTATAAATATGTATGTACAGCTCAGAGTAGGAAAGCAGCAACAGCATTACATCAGCCTCAACACCTGCACCATGTTGACTGAAGCAGAGAAGACTGTCTATTGTTTCTCTTTCTTGTTAATGTCTACCCTCCCAGCCTTACAAACTTCTAACTGCTCTGCCCATAACATAAATCATGCTGACTCTCTCTGACTTGCAATTTCCACTGTGACTGGAGAGGCAGGTCTTAAAAAAAAAAAAAACAAACAAAAATCAGTGAAAATATCTAACAAATATTCTTACGATTTTTATAATGACATTTGCCCCAAGTGCCCATTTGTGTGGAAAATGTTTAAATTGCTCCATTTAAAAAAGTCTACAGTCCTAAGGGAGCTTTTAGAATTATATACAAAACATTTTCATGCAGATGGAGGGCATTAAATACTTCATGCATGCAAGAAGAAAAAAAAGCTTGAAGAAATGTTTCAAGAAGAAAGCAGGAATATTTTAAGTCGGAGACAGAGATCTTGTCCATCACACTCACAGAGAAAACAAACTGAAGAGAAACCAAAAGGAAACAGCTGATATACTACAGAACAGATTCTATCCAAAAACTTAGTCATCATCTAACGTGACTGCCTCAAGAATTCTTTTTCTAACCTAAAATGTAAACCTTAAAAAATACTTAATTTTGCACCAGAGAAGATTACTATTCTTTAAGGTAAGCTATGTGTTTAGGCAGAACAAACAGTAAGGATCCAAGTCAGCCAGCACTGGGGGAGACACTCACCATGCATCACCCAGAAAACAGCAGTTTCAGCAAACAGAAAATCCAGACTGGAACTGAGACCAAGACTGCCATGACAGCAGTGAGTAATGGCACAGTCTTCTAAGAGGGACAGTGGGGACAAAATCTGGTTCAAAAATGGATCACTTATGGAAAGGTTTAACAGTCACCTGCAGCAGTTGCAAGAGGTGAGATTAAAAGACCCCAAGTGCTCTGTCTTCAGAATCAGGCCCCTACCAGAAGGCAGCTGTGGGAAGGATGTTAGCTGGAGAAGCATCTGAATACCTGGAAGACAGGCTACAAAGGAGCCAGCATTAAGAGAAACCCTGCAGGGCAGCAGGACTGCTTTGAAAATGTTTATTTTTAATTTCAAATCTCGATTCTGAACTGATAACGTTATGCCACAAGCAAAGGAACCAGAATGGCAATGTTGTCTAGAGCATGATTTCATCCTCCCCGCCTTGCA
Organism: Pachycephala philippinensis; assembly: GCA_013397055.1. Taxonomy (NCBI): domain Eukaryota; kingdom Metazoa; phylum Chordata; class Aves; order Passeriformes; genus Pachycephala; species Pachycephala philippinensis. The sequence goes on from VWZT01008245.1 coordinate 201,022, forward strand.
AGTTGCTTATCAGCTCAGAAGGACACTGTCAAGCTTAGCAGCACAGGCTTGCTGCTGGAAGAACATGGAGCTAGCAGGGTTTTTCAGGTCAGGCTGGACCTGGTACAGTGCTGCAGATTAAGCAACTTCAGTGAATGAGGTGGGAGTATCAGGAGCAGACAATTTGCTCCTGGGAATAAGGTTCGGAGCACCTAACCAAGCATTTAGGTAGGAAGGGACTGCCAGCCCTCAGTTTGCTCCTACTTCGATGTTTGAGAGATCAGAAAGGGTAACCTTTCTGGAAGTGAACAAATCATACTAAGCAAAGCATTCTGTATCACCCATTTCTAAAGCATACAAAAATACCCTAGAAAAAACAAGTTTTGGTTGCTGCACGGCAAAAGCTCCCAAATTGTTTTAAAGATCTGCTGTGGTTTTCTCTTAAAGCTCATCAATGCTCAAAGCCCATGAAAAGCTGTCATTTTCTCACTGCTCAGGAACATATCAAATAGCAATAATAAACAAGCATTGTGAAAAGAGGATCCAACTGGTGTACAGGTTCTTGAAACCTGGACACAACATTCAAGCATTTGTCTGTCATCTCTGTGATCTTGTGCCTGAGCTCTGTTGTCAAGAGTAGATTATCTGCAAGTCTTTCTACTGCCTCTTTTTGGAGTCCAGATCCTTAATAGAATCATTTAATATTCATTATCTATTACCAAGATGTAAAAGAGACAAGTCCTGTGACATAATTCCTGCCTCTCACAAAGTGACACACCTAACACCAGCTGTTTTAAATGTCAATTTAATGATAAATAGTGTCTCACAAAACAAGGTAGACATACCACTGGAAATGTCCCCATGCCTCTCTTGTATTGGATGCATCATTCTTGTAACCTTGCAACAGTCAGGGCTATTCATTAACCAGCTATTAGCTGAAAAAAATAAAATGTCCATTAAAAAGTAGCACCAACTTTTCAAAAGTGCAGTAAACTAAGAGACAGGTAAACTTTCAGAAGCAGAAAAGGATTTTAGCTAGAAACTTCATCCTGAACTTCTGCTTTATCTAACTGGATTTTTTACTTTTGTAGAAAGCTGCCCCAAAAATCCAGGTAAATTCTGAGCATGTGAAAAGGGAAAAAAAAGTGAAAAAAAAGAGAAAGAAAATTATGATCTTTCAGGAATACCACAGATGCTGCCATGCAACCTCTACAGAAAGAGAATTCCTTATATTGGGAGTTAATTTTGTGCCACCTTCTATTACAAACCCAAAGGACGCACACAACAATGTATGGGTGAAAGTGATTTAAAATGTGTTTCTAATAATGCTTGAATGAGGACCTGCTTCTGGAATTATTCACACAAACTATTTCCATTTGTTAAGCCATTATCCCTATTCTCTGACTAACCTCCCTGCACCCTTTTAAAAAGAGGAAAAAAACCCAAAACAAACCAAAACCCAACAAAACCAAAAAAAACAGAGAACAGTTTAAATGTTTTGATGTGACAAATGCCAGACTCCAAAGCACATAAATGTGTTCAAACAATGCATTTGAAACTCTCATCCCAGCACCTTACATCTTCAAATAATCTCCTGAGCTCATTCAAAATGCAAGCACTTTAAATGTACAAACATGGAAAGAACCTTCCAGCTCTTGTAAAGAAGATAATGAATCACAAAGTTAACTTTTTGCTTTCAAGATGACTCTCAATCATTGCTTCAGTGATTTTACTTTCAGCCTCACCCTGTCCCGATCCTGGCATGTTCTGCTCCAGAACACACGGAGAGATCAGAAAAGCTGTGCTTGAGATTTAGAAAGAAGATAAAAAGTACGGGTGATTAGAAGTGTGCTCTATCCTGCCTGAAAGGTTGGGGGGAGGGCTGATAGTGATGGGGGACAACAAAAGAGCACACAAGAGCACACACAGTATAATGAGAAAGGGGAAATGCTCTTGAGAATGAGATGGAAAATGAAGGAAGTAGGGGTGGAGGGGGAGCAGGACGGGATCTAAACAGTTACAAAGGAAAAACAGAGACAGTTTTTAAACTCATGAGAGAAAAAACATCTCCAGCATTAGGGAAATAGATGCAATTTTTAAAAATTTAAGCTAAAAGGCAAACAAACAAAAGATTTAAAGTAAAAAGTGAGAGAGGGAGACCTGTCCTGAGGGGGTTCCCAGTAGATGCTGACACCATGCATTATGAAGTCCTGGATTTTAAAGGGGAAGGTGTCTGGAAAATTATTTTCCTTCAAAGCAAAACCGGACAAATCTATGACCAGGGCAGACCTACAAGCGAACAAGCATCAGCACCCTTGGCTACCCAGACCAAAGAGAGAGAACTAACAAGCTCTTCACCTGGCCATGGGAAATGAAGGGTGGCCCTTTGTGGGTGGCACATGAAAACCACTGCTAAATAGGCTGAGCATCCTGAACGCATTTTCCAAGCATCTGTTTGGATATAGGCCTCTGCTGCTGGCCTGGAAGATGGCAGGACTGGAAGCAGGGTGGAAACCACAGCCTCCAAATGCTGCTCAGCACTTCTAATCACGGGATAACCTGGTGGTACAGAGAGGAAGAATTTCTACCCAGTTTACCGCGGAAGTCAGAATTCCTACCAGGCAGCAGCACCTTCACTTCATTCCCACAACCTGGTATCCAAAACTGATTCTCAAAAACCTTTTTTGGGGTTGGATGTTTGGTTGTTTTCAGGTTTTTGTTTGTTGGTTTGGAGGGGGGTGGGTGAGGTTTGGGGACTGTAGGATTGTTTTGAGGCTTTTTTTATATTTTATTTTTCTTTCTTGGTCCACTTTGCACTTTCCGGATGTAATTAAGGTTCAAAGTCAAGAAAGAAAGGGAACCAGCTCTGTGTCAGCAATTAGCTCAACATCCTGTTAATATCTACCCATAATCTCTCCCAGTCTCAGCATGTAATCTACCTGAGAGGTAGATTAATTTTCCAGTGGTTGCTTCCATGGGTTACCAATCTCTATTTCTTGTTATACATTTAGTTACACAGGCATAATGCCTCCTGAGAATACACAACCAGGTATTACACTTCACCTCCATGAACCCCATTCTCTTCATAGCAGAGCTTGTACCTCCACGAGGAATATATGCTTAGTTAGAAACGAGAAGCTCTATTTCCTCATGCACTAGGACATCCTTTACTTAACATATTTAAAGAAAAATACAACTGAGTACAAGCAGCTAGAATTAACCTCAAAAAGTTTTGGGGATTTTTTTTCCTTCCAGTGTTTTTACTTGTTAACAAATCAAGCTAGTTTCACAGCCTCTAGGTGTCAGTTCCCAGGAAAAAAAAGATCAGCAAGTTATAGCCACAGCTTTTAATAAGTTCTCAAAGTTCCATAATACCTCATAAAACAAGTATCACTTACATCCCCACTACCCAGCACAGATCCATATTGAACGTGTGCCACAACAGCAAATGCACATCATTTCCCTTACAGCACTGTTCAGTCAAGACATGCGAAAATATGGTACCCCACATTTCCATTTTTTCCCTTTTCCCATCCTTAGTGATGACAGGTATCAGGTCTGTAACCCAGCCTTGTCTTGAACAACCCTCAGGCAAACATTACTGAGTCTCACCTTGCAGACACCATGAGGGACTTCACCTGCCACTGTGGTAGGACAGTTCTGGAGATTCTGGTAGCCACAATGATTGGGAGGCAGATAGGCAATTCCCATTGCTCTCCCAATGGCTTGGGAAAACAGAGATTAACATCAAACCACAAGAGGTGACCTAAATGCTAAACAACATCCTACATCCTCGCTGCTGACAGGACTATTCATTTCAGAGTGGACAGGCTCTATCCATTTATATACACACTCCCTAACACACACAGGCACACACACACACAGACACACAGGTTCTCATTATCAGACAATGGTTGAATGACCAAAGGTTAAGAATCACTCCTACCTCTTTTCGCCTTGTTGATATTTTTTAAACAAAAATCACTTCAATTTATGTATCATTTATAGAAGTTGTTTTTATTGTTTTTAACTCAGCTGTTCCACACAGGGATTGGAAAGGTAATGGCTCTGCTGCAAAAAGAGGGAATAAAAGTTCCCAGGCTCCCAAAGGATTATTTATTCCACACTCCCCAAATTAAAAAGTGAGGTTTCTCTTGCACACAATAGTTAATAATCTGGATTCTTCTTTGCTGCACTACTATTTCACTGACAGAATTTAAATTACTTCACTGGCAGTATAAAATGTAGGAGAATATTTTATTCGGCATATATTTTGCACCTCCATCTCTTTTGCATCTTATTTCTCTTTCAGTACATAGAGTTCAAGGCTTTGCAGCATTTATAGCCCTTTATTTTATGTGCCCAACACAACAGGTACCCAACTGCAATAAAAAATAAATAATTATATTAAGAATAGAAGGACATTTTCTCCTCAGCTGCACATCAGGCACTTGAATTTGGGTGAAGTCTCTGTGCTTGTAGAGTCAAGACTTGAATTTCTGGTCATGGACAGGTCACTGACAATATAAAAGGAGAGCAGTGCTGTGTTGGGATAGTGAGGGAGAGCCAAGTCCAAGACTTACCCAGCAGAGGTCAGGCTAAACCAAAACTTCACTATCATTATGGGTCCTAAGAAATTGTCTCTTAGGTCCTTCCCACTGTTTCCCCTCAGAATCAACAAGTATTTTTACAACGTGACAGATACCTAAGAATTACTCTGAAAATCAATTTAAAACAGCAAAGACTTAAGTTTGTTGGACAAAATACCCTTGAAAAAGACTAAGACAAAAGCATCTGGTACTAAACATTTGAAGAACTCAGTATTATTGTTGGGCAAAAATGTATTAATTAAATGAAATAAGAATGAAAATCCACTGTAGCAACATAAACAAAACATTGTACGTGCTCTCCAAGAGTATTTCAAGTGAATTTTGCTCCAATACACAAAGCATAGTAAATGCTTCTAAAAATATACATTGATATAAGTATTCATAATGACAAGGGGAATCATAAAGGGTCTCAAGAGTTTGGGAGTCATCTGTCCACAAAATCAAAACAAAAGCATCATGTATGTGATTTAGCACATAGCGCAAAAAGCAGAAGACAGAAAACACTTAAAACAAGACACATGGAGATAGAATAAAGTAAGCCTGTATAATGTGCTCATTTGCATGACAAAGAATCTACATAGGCCCCCACAGCTTTCAATTAAAAATGTGAAAATACTACAAAAACCTAGTAAAGGAGATGAAGCGTTCAGTATCCCAGTAAGTCACATTGAAATAAACTAAATGGTACAGAATGTACAGAAAACACATGGAAAAGTTTAAAAGTGCAGAATCACATGTCTGTGTATTTGTGATATGTACTCATGCATGCAAACATGCGTTACTTGTTAAGTAAACTTTTCTTCTACAGTCAACATAAGTGTTGGGAGGGAGGTTTGAAGCATGTGAATAAGATTTTAGCACAGGTAAGATGTTCAGTAACACTTCTTATGACAGTTAATACTAGAACATTGCAGACAATGCTAATTACACCCTGAATATTTGAATCAAGGGGTTTGACACACCATCCAACACTAAGTATGGCAAGCAGCAAGACTGCATTCTACAGGGGAAGACATCAGAGCTGTTACACAGTCTCTACCTTAAGGAAGCAAAGCGCCCTAAGTTTGACCTAAGCAGCTGGTAGGCAGTGGTTTGTTTATGCTTAAAATGCCTAAGTTTACAATCCAAGGCAATGGATTTTACAATCTTTCTTGTTGCAGCACAGACACCAAGCTCTCCACGTTATGCTCTGGTCTCCTTTCACTGCTGCCTGTGAGAGAATGTCAAGATTGGTGGAAGCAACTTTGGATCGCCTCTGGGCTTCTCCCCTTGCCCTGCTCTCTGGTCTCAGAAAGGTTTGATTACAACTGTCTCCCTGAAGCTGCAGAATGCAGAAGTCCTATCCCAGAATATACCTTCTTTTTTCCTAATAGTCACACTACTCAGAGCTTGTGCACTGTCCTCTAAAGGCATCCCTGAAACTGCTTTATGGTCTCTGCACTGAGGACAGTTTATCTTCAAACTTCGAGATGCTTTGAGATGCAACTCTCTTCCTCCTGTTCCACATTACGGGGACACATGGAGTCCAAATGTTTTCAATGTCTATATTTGCAGCAGAACCAGAATTGGCTTGCAACCTACCTGTATTGATGTTTACACTTTGCTGAAGGACTGCTTTCAAATCTTGGCTGTGCAGAAAGTTTAAAAGAAAACATCCTACCTCAAGGGAACTACATAATGCAATAAAGAGTTCCCAAATCACCGCTACATTATTATAGGACACAGAGTTTTATCCACGTAACACATGCACAAACCTCTCAGCTCTGATTAAGAAAGAAAACATGGTCACATAAAAGGTACTGCAGGGATGCCAAAAATGGTTCTTTTCTAAATGGAACCCACATTAAACCTGGCTTCTTTAGCATGCAACTTCTGCAAGGATGGAAATAGCTACACCTGATATCCTAGAGAAGTAACTTACAGAGTATTACATTTATTAGTTCAACAACAGTTTCAATGGAGGATGAAATGAAATACAAATGACTAGTAAATACTACCATTACTCTTTAAATACCTCTTTTGCAAAGCCAGAATCAATTACAGTGATTGCAAAAGCTGGAACAGCCTCCCTCATGACCTGAAAACTGTCTACTAGAACTTGGGATGAAGTCAAAAGGGAGACACAATTTGTGTCGTGAAAACAAGACAGACAATACCAATGCTCTTCCAGACATGGCCCATTCATCTGTGCATCCTGCAGACAATTTTTCTGCTATCTGCTATGCCAGCCACCCTTGTTCCATCTCACAGCTAGTGATTAATTACACTTCAGTGCAGCAATTCATCCAAGTCGGACCTTTGAAACAGAAAGACACTGTGGGAATCTTATGCTTTGCTTTTTAAGTGCTTTCCTCTACTGGTAAAACTAAAAGTAATAAAGCCACATGGTATCAAAAGGTAGTATTTCTGACTGCCTTGTGGTACAGAGAAAAAAACCCAACTTGTTATGCATCTTCATATTAAGTACTTAGCTGTCACTTATCACATCAATGTTCAATGAAAGTTTCTTCGATGGAAGGGAAACACTTTTCAAATCCGAACCTATAACACACATGATACAGGCAACACTGTTCTGCAACAATGTGTGCTGATATCCCAGCTTAGTCCTTGCTGCACTTTGCCAACCATGGAAATGTCTAATTGCATTCTGCTTTTCCAGTCCAGAACTCCTTGTACTGCTGCTATCACCACTTTGTTGTATTCCTCCATGCTCATTTTGACAGCTCTTGTTAAAGACTAGCCAAAATGTAAGCCTGGTTTAGACAAGCAAATCACCTCACTCATACAAAGACAATCTTCAGGCCTGCCTCAGTAAATTAAACTTACAGTTATAAGAAAATAATGAGAAGAATTCCCATGGGCTCATCTGAAATGTGGTGCTAGCTATGAGATGCAGCCCTGAATAATTCCAGCACAAGTCTACCTCGGGAGGCAAAATACACAGGATTTGGGAACAGGGTGCTTTTTTCCCCTTCTGCTTTGTTTATTCCTGCCAATGTCACTACATACTTTCTTGGGTTATTCCATCAACAAGTCACAAAACTTCATGAAAAATATGAACAAAGACACAGAAGTGTTATGCAATCAATAAAATCATTATTTTTTGCAACTAAATCAATAAATGGCTAGATTTAACAAATACTCTTCCAGGTAAGATCATTAATGACAAAATGAGTAGTCCTTGAATTAAGAGTGCAATTTATTTTAGCCTGGGCTTCAAGCTTTTGCTTAAAGCCAGTGTGATTTGCATGTACTACTCTCCAGCTAAATTAACAGAATTTACTTTCATTTAAAAAGTATTGTTTGAGCACAAAGATTCAACTCCACTAGAGAGGAATTGCATGGCCTCACAAGGAAGAGGTTGGACTACAGTCACCTGGGATTCCTTCCAATCTGAATTTTTCCTATGATCTTGACACTCAAGGTCATCAATCAGGTGCCAGTTTGTACAGGCTATTGGAATGACTGGAGGCAGGATCTGGAATTCAAGACCTGCACACTCCTATTGTAATGTAATGTAAGTTCTCATGCCAAACTTCTTACACATGGCATGCAACATTCAACAGCAATCAGTATCAGTCTCAAATTTGCCAATTCTGATATACCTGTATCCTGTGACTCATGCTAAGACCTTGTATGTATTAGCAACAGCTGTTCAAGTAACAAAAGTGTAAAATGTGGCCTCAATGCCATTAACTTACGTATCTTTTGAATAGAATATTTATAATGAAAAATCAGAAGTCAAATCTAAGCAGAGTTCTTGTTATCATTCCTAATGCATCATTAGATTTTGATAGTGATGCTACACAGTTTGTGCATGTTTGGGATTTTCTCCTTTGTTTTGCTGGCAGGACCATGGAAGTCCCAGGGCTGAGACTGGTGGAGAGGCAGTGTTCCCAAGGACTGTACAATAGAGCAGTGTTTCCTAAAGTAGGTTATGTGAAGGACGAGCAGAAAGGCATCAGAGGGAGGGGTGACTGTGGAAAATATGGATGATGTCATCCTCAGCATGAGCAGATCTTTGAAAATATATGGCAGTGATTTATTTTCCTAGTAGAAGGTAAGGAGCTATGCTTCCAAAGTTGGGAAAGTGCAGATCTATCCCAGTGTTTCCTTGTTTCACTGAATCCTTTTAACCAACTAATTCTGGAAACATGGACAACTTGGTTATAAATGGCCACGTGCTCAGCCTTTGTCTTAAGCCTATGCCCAGATGACCCATTTTGCACATTTCAACCAAGAATAAAGTGACCTCATTTTCAAAAGTGCTGAGCACCAGCTGTTCCTATTGTGTTCACAAACCACACTATAGGTTCCTGTTTTCAAATTCTTGACCTCAAAAGAATTTTGAGGCAGCAGAGTGATTATATGTTCTTCCACTTGCAATATGCCTATTTATTTTAGTTCAAATATAAAAGTCTGAGTAAACTACTTTAAAACCCTGAATGCACTAAATAAGAACAAGTACTCTTGCCACTAGAACTTAAGTGCAACGTAAGCGAGCCACGTGATCCAAAAAAATATTTTTTGCACAGAAGAATGACTAGATTGAAAGTCAGAGTATTCTGACTTTCACTCTTAGTTTCTTATTTTCTTTCTTTCTAATGAATGGGGGAACAATAGCATCCCAGGTGCTACACCTGAATTTGTGTTTCTGGGATTAAGTTTCTTTGCTACCTGCTACATAAAGTTAGGTCAACCACTGTCATCTCCAGACAAAATGATCACATTGCTTCTGCAAACAATAAATACAAATACCTTATCTCTCCCCCAAACCATAAAGCTTCAAATCAGCAAAATCAACAAAACAACTTATCCACAAATCACAAAACAAGTCATGCTAATGATCAGTGCACAATATTTGTTTTTGATTTTTAAATTAAGCTGTTTTCTAATTAAAAGATAGCAAGAAAACCTCAAAATATATTGAACTTCCTATGACTTCTAGTTGATCTCCACTGAGAAGACTAATTTGCATTGCATTGCTTCCCAGTAAAACATCCTGACTATGTGTGAGGAAAGCACCACTACTTTTGGGCATAGGTAAATGAATCCATATAGAGACAATACAGAAATGCATGCCACCTAGTAAAAAAACCAAAAACATAAATATTCTCTCTCCAAATACAGTATTTTAATTTTCACAGTAACTTGAAGAGAAATTGATTGTACTCCCAAATCCAATAGATCTTGATACCTTGCTTATATTGATTAGTCAGAGCTCTGTTTTGATTCCCTTGTAAAAGTAAACTTGGCCTTGCTTTGTACTTCTAGCTCTGCCTGTGTTTTATGACAGCAGAAAACAAAAGTTGTGGGAAGACAGCTTTCCTGAAAGCAGGGTCATTGGGTGGGGCCAAGCACCCAGAAGAGGGGAGGGTGAGATAAAGGCAGCAGGGTTCAGGGTAAAGGCCAGGAGCCAAAATGTTTTGCTGTTGCACAGATGGACTCTCATCTCTGAGAACCAGAGGTAAAGCAGACATATTAGTAGCTCAAAATCTGTGGTTTAATATGGTTTTCTGAAATTGTCCTCATACTTGCTGACATTTTACAGGTCAAACTGCCTACAAATGCCACAGGAAACTATCTGAAAGTTGCTGGTAAAGTGCACATGAAGAGGTAAAACTTTTCTTTTAATTTGAAAATAATTCAGAATAGGGACACTGTCAGACCACTAAAAGTCCTGAAATGTATGAAGGTGTTTGAGCGGACACCACAAGATAACAGTAAAGGAAGCAAATAAAAATGGTCTCTTTCTCTTGGTGACAGTCTTTGAAATACAACTCATTTCCTTGGTGTGAGGAAGATTTGTCAACGACCTTTTGAGAAAAAATGGCTATAAATCCCATAAAAAACAGCTTATAAACCCCTTCGCACATCAGTACTTTTGGCTTCACTTGTTACATACTGCTGATGCTCTGAGAATCACCAGAAAGCACATCCCACCCTCGACCTCCAAAGCCAGACTGCAGTATTTCCAAGCTTTGCACTAGTGGCAAGGCACAGAGATTTCCTAGTGTCACAAGAAGAGCTGGCTGGTCTTGTTTGATGAACTGTCCTAAGAAAAGCTATAAATTCAATATTAATTTGTTCCTTAATGCTAGTCTTCCACATAAACTATAGCTGCAATCACAATGAGGTCATCTTCTATAATCATGAATGCAGGACAAGCAATGTAAGATTCCAACTTTTGTGATCCACACACTGAAAGAAAAAACCATACAGCAAACATGAATTTCTTATCTACAAAAGCAGGTTATGCCTTTTGTTTTTCAAAGAACAAAACCAATACAACAAACCCACCCATACCAAGAAATATCTGAGCATAACTATTATTTCTAGATCTCTTTAAACAAGCCAGACATATATTCTTTATATACTCTCACTGCTGCTCTGAACTGGTTTCAGGCAGCTTTTACAATTTTACAACACAGCAGTAGCCATGAGACATTCAACAAATTAGCTTGCACTGCTCCCATCCTTTCACAAATGCTTGGTCAGAAAGGCTTGGTGGCATCAGCTCCTTGTGCAGGGGGTCTCAGAGTCCCACCACCTTACCCCTGACTATGTCATCCAAACCCTGTTTGGCTGTGAAAGAGGTGACAAGAGTGGGGGCAGAGGATTTACACTCATATAAGTATTTCTATACAAAAGACTTCCAAAAATGGCAAAGTTGAGATGCAAGTACTAAAGAGAAGGTTTAAATGCAACTACCAACATCGGTTCTTGCAATTAAACTCATTAGACTTTGGCCTTTTCCTTCTGACTACTTTTGTGTCTTCAAAGATAAAAGTAGTCAGGCCAAGAAAAATACCCAAAATGCTCACACATAAAACCCAGCTGCTTAGCATATTTCATTACCACACTGACTTCAAAAATACTGGGCAACTTAAACCTGCAAGCCACTTGGCTTTAGCTAGAGATAAATGCCTGAGATAAGAGGTATAATTGTTCAGTGTAATACTGTAGCAAGTTTTATATAAACATTTGCTAACACTGCACTTCATATATTTCATTTCAGTGTTGTGAAGTGCTGCTGAATGTTCCAACTTTATTTATGGCCTTTTCCTTTAATATTTACACATCCAAGGTTCCCCTTGATGCCGAATTAAATATACTATCCTAGCTTCAAAGTAGAAAGGAGCACTTACGCTTTGCAACAGAGGGCAGAGACTACAGGTTTTCTAGCAGTTACCTAGCTTATTCCTCTCCACTGCTGAAAAGAGGAAAGGGGAAAATCTGAAAACGATGTGTTAATTTGTTAGTGAAGGGAACATGAAATTGGGATTAAAAATAGCTTTTGCATTTAGTAAAATCCTTTGGGTTTAACCATAATTTTTCTATAACGTAACTATTAAGTGAATTAAAACATCTGAAATTAGGGTTCCCACAGAGGAGACATGCTTGTAGACTTCCTGGAGGGTTTGGTTTCATGATGGAATGCGTGGTGTGACACTGCTGTCTCTCTTAGCACTGCACTGTCACTTCTTCCACATCATAGCTCTCAAACAGCCTCAAGCAAACTTGACAGAGAGGGGAGCAGCCTCAAAAGTCTTATGTTCCCACAAGTCTTGGTGACCCACCAAGTACAAGCTGTACTGAGGAAAGACTGAAGCCAAAGCCCAGACATGCAAAGAGACATCAGACTACCTAGAAGGGAGAGATGAGAGAAAGGGACAGAAAACAGCTCACAAAGACTTCCTGGCTTTTTTTTGCTATAATAGCTGGTTGTGAGTAACTAGCAGGGAAAGGTCCTGCAGCCTCCACTCAGAGAAATCTCCCTTTGAACACTTCAGTTTCCTCCCTGCTTTTCTGCTGTAAAATCAAGGGGACAGACTGCCATATTGCAATGACAGCAAGGCACAGGACAGGATCATGGGAAGGAAAGGTAAACTCCATGATGTCACACCAGCGCACATTTCAGCAAGGCATGACATCTCACCACAAAACCTGGCATCTTGCCCTGATTTTAGGATAGTCTACAAGTAACACTCAGCAGTAACCACTTCTGGCTCCAGTTCTTCCCCTTCTCTCACCTACATGCTTTTGACATAAGTGCCTCAGGGTCTTCCCCTCCACCTGAGCACCAGGAGCTGTAGATCCCCCCTTTCACCATTGTGCAAGCAGGGGATCACCAGCCTACATGCACATGAGAGACCACACTGAGAGCACCACTGCCACAGTAGCAACATCACTCATTTCAATGATAGCTACTGCAAAGATAGGTATGGTGTTACTCCATGTCAGCGTGACGATCGCTCTTTAAATCAATTAGGAATAAGCCAACACCACTAATAAATGCAGAACTAAAGCCTGCTGATTTTCATACTGCAAATGATCCTTGGTCTTCCCTGAGCATCATCAAGTGAAGTTCAATTTTGCTGCCTGGCTCTGTCTACAAAACTATTCTACTGTTGCCAGCAATGGACTCAAAGGCCTTGCTTTTGCTGTCATGCTACAATAAACTAGCAATAATTCAGTTAAAAATCGATAGAATTGTACTGGTATACAAAGAAGAATCTGACCCCATGGTCTATTAGGTCATTTTTAATGATCCTACAATTAGAGAAACCAAATTAAACATTTAACATTTGACCTTTGCTGCTGCTTCTAAATTAGCTAATAGAGATTAAAAGGACATACTTTTTTCAAGAGTTCACAAAATAAAGGTTTCAAATCCTGTAAAGGACATTTGATATATTTTCATCGAGCAGCAGAGTTTAAAATGCTATTTTTTAAAAATGTGGAGTAGTAGCTTCAGACTCTAAAATCATGGACTTTGGAGGCACTCTGATTAAGCACCCACTAGACAGTTAGATTGGATCATGGACTAGAGTGGACAAAAGTCAATCTCCTGTGAGAATCTCAGTCCTACAACGGTGTTTAGGAACACTTCTGCAGCTAAAACAAGAAGTGACAAATTCAAAGACTGCTGAGAGGAAATTCTTATTTTTTTTTTTTAACTTACATCTATTATGATAATTTCATCACTTTTTAATCATATTTACTGTTTTATATCCTAAATTTTCTACCATTTGCATTGTTTTTTCAATGTTTATATTTTATTCTTGCTAGGAAACATATCTCCAACATCAATTACAATTACTAACAGCAAGCACATCTAAATAAATACCTGCAGATGTACACAAAGCATAAACAAAATACACTTATATTGGCATAAAACCCAGTCTCCTCAAATAAAACATATTAAATGGATGTGCTCTGATGTTACATTAACAAGTAATATATAAAACCTTCAGAAGTGTGGACATTAAAAAGAGCAGTCTTAAAAAGAACATACATATAAACATATACGTATAAAATCAAATTATATATAACCAGTATGGATATGTTATGGCACTCAGCACATGCAGCAAACTTATTTTTTACATACACAGCAAAAAGATGATTCCTGTGAGCATCAGTGAATGTGCACAGAGGGTCTCTTGGGAGGGCTGGACCATGTGTAGTGCATACACAGACAATCCCAGGAAAATCACCACACACAGTTGTCTCCCTCCACATCTACACAAGACACCTGAAATTTATTTCAGAAAGCATATTTCTGTGATGCTGGTCTATGGATTGACAGGGCTTGGGGACACAACTTTGATGGATACTTTGGCAGCTCTGCAGAGAGACAACGGTGACAGTATTCAGCTCTGCACCCCACCAATGTTTTTCAACGGCAACCCATTAAACACATGGATAGGGTCAGCCCATATGAAAATCCAGGTAGGTGGGTTTTGAAACCCACACAGTCCAATTTATCAGCCTTCAGAGATGCTGAACATTTGCCTCCTGTAAAAAACAGCACTTTTACGGAGACACCCAATGTGTCACAAGCTCAGGAAGCCATGGTGGAAAGTTACAGCCTTTAGCTATTAGCTGAACCAAGATTGATCTTGTGAGCCAGCCAATGCCTCCAAAATAAGGAAAGGGGATACCTTGGAGACATGGAACATTAGGACCCACTTTTGCAGCATTTTCTCAGGTCAACTCTGTCTTGAAACAGCAGTTCTGCTTTACTAATAAGCAGAAGACTTGGAAACAACTAATGCCTTGGCACCAGATCCTGCTTGCAATTTGAATCAGGAGTTGACATTTTTGGAATGTCAAGAGTTGATATAACAAGAAACTCCTGCTTAATGCAAGCCTTTCATCTAGGCATGTGTCACCTTCAGGATGAGATCACTCATGAGGCCCAGAATTCAGAGGGAAAGGAAAGGAAGGAACTTAGGAAAGAAAACTATGTGAAAGGAGTAAATGGAATTACAGAAATAATTAACAAATTCTTCTTTCATTACTTCAGTGGAGAATGTGTGATGACATGAATCCTACTAATATCCCAGTTACAGAAATCTGGAATGTGTATGTTGTGTTTGGAGTGATGGGATTAATGTTGCCTCTTGACCTAACAGCTGATCTACTGTTCTTCTACCACGAAAAATACCAAGAACTTCAAAACCTCCTTCACATGTGCGTATATTCTTCATTATTAGGAAAAGCAACAAAAGAGGACAGGATGAGACCTAATGCTATTTTAGTATGACAATGCACACAACTTGGAGCTGCCACAGGACAGCTCCCCTCATGAAAAGTGAGCAGTTGTCACTCCCCTAACACTGCCTGGTATCACAGAGTGTACCTGCAAGCGAAGCATGATGAGGACTGCTGAACAAACTGTATTGCCTGCACCAACTGGCAAAGGACGGGAAGCACGCCGGGGGGGAGCACCACACGCACTTGCTTTCTCCTTCCACTTCCTTAGACATCTGTTTGTGGTTATAGTTGGACACAGCAGAATGGGCAATACAGACCTGGGTCTTAACTGGCACAGTCACTCTTAGGTTCTTACTTGTTGCTGGAAAAACGTAATCCAAAACTGCTATTGAATGACAATGTATACCAGAGCAGGTTTTAGATTTTTTTTTTCTCCTTGCTGGTCCCCCGTAACAAAATGGCCCTCCCAAAGTTATGCACAGCAATCACAAACATGCATCCATCCATTCAGGAGTACATGAAGAGGTCAAACGCTCTCATCTGAAAAGCTGGGTTTGAAGCTAATTTGCTATTAGAGATAAAATGACACTTCCCATGGGCAGCTGTGCTGTCAGACAATTTTGACACACCTAGTACTGACAAAGCTTGGTTGACACCAACCCACTAGTAAAATTCAGTATCAACACCTTTTTGTATGCTTTCTCACTGCTTGATACACACCATCCTATTCAAGTGCCACATTAATCAGTGAATGAATTATGATGACACAGGCATGTTGAGCTTTTTACTTCAACTCTTTTAACTTACCTTTTCATGATTTAACTCTTAATGCAATCTACAGTGAAACACTTCACTGTACTTAAGTACATTGCTGTGGGTGTGAAAAAGGGATTGCTGTTAGGATAAAAAAAGAATAACCACGAAAAGCCAAGAGTACTGCATTGTAGAGCCTGTTGCTCTGTTTGGAACAATCAGCACTGCAATGAAAACTGAACGGGATTATCATATGGTAGGCAGAAAAAAGTTGTATCAATTTTGAAAGGAGCTCAGAGACATGCAAGCGAAGGAGCAATGGTCCTGATTTAAATACAGCCAGTTTAATGACTTAAATTGAAATCTAAGGGTGAGCTGGTGACAGTGAAGCATACTTCTCGTGACCAGGACACAACAGCATCAGCCTTCTCTGGCAGAACAGCAACTCTGCCCACGACTCCTCTTTTTGTGCTCTGCCATCACACCCGCCCTTGTTTCCGGTAAACCTGCCCCAGTTTCTCTAGCTGTCCAATCTGTGGCCCTAATTCAAAGGCAGACCTCAATTAAAAGGGAGCATTACTCAGCAGTTACAGCTATGTCCTCCTCAGCCTTTCCAATTCTCCTATGTAGGCAAAGAATATGTGCAAGAGAGATGGGTACGTGCATTGTTCATGGAAGGAGCACTGCTGTATGTTAAGGTTTCCTACCTAAACAGTCAACCAAAACTTTGTGCACTTTTCCCACTAAAGGACAGAGTCAGACCCTTGGGGACTTAAGGTACATTCTCACGTAGAACCATTAGCACACGCACACAGAGCACAGGCTCACTAGGTATCCAATTAAATAAACTTACATAAATCATATTTGACTGTGCTGCACAACAGGCAATATGCCTGATCACATCTGGTGAAAAGTTATTGTATGTGGCTCTAAAATAAACAATACCTCATATAGCTACTCCAACCTTTTGTGAAAAGAGGTAGTTAAGAATGTGATTTTTAAAGTGAGGTTTCTAAAACATGCCTGAATTTTACACCCATGGTTACTGAAGAATATTTCTGTAATTAAAATAATTACACAGACTGAACCTAAGATTGACTCAGAGGAAAGTGCCTCATGATTTTAGCAAAAAACAAAAACTGCAAAATGTTTCATTTAGAGATGGCTATATATTTTTCCAGAGAAACTGGAAAAAGTTGTTCAGAAACTGAGACTTCATTAGAGCTGGAAGGAAAAAAAATGCAGAAAACCATTTTTTGCTTCTCTGTTCTGTGATAACATTTCTGCCAGATCCATTCCTATGCAGACATCCCATGCAAATACAATTTAAAGATTTCACTCTTGAAATTCAATGCTTATGGAACATTTGTATCTAAAGGGCAAGAAGAAAACCTACATGCATCCATAGCGAAAGCAGACTAAAGACCTATTTGTAACATATTAGAAACACCTAAATATTCCCCAAAGATGGACTTGCTTTATTTATAATTTTTGATTGGACTAGTGCAAGGGGAGGAGGTCAGTGTGTGGACAAACAGTTAGCCAATCTGCTCCCACCCATGATCCCACCTCTTCATCAGTGAAACTGCCCTGAAACCAGAGGCTGAGAGATTGCCTGGGCCTTGGGTGAACTTTCCACGGCCACTGGTATTTGTCTTCCACCTCTCAAAGGAGACGTGCTGCAGACATGCCCAATTTACAGAAGAAGGTTGCAGCTGTTCCAAACTTCATGTTAAAGCCAATAAACTTCTCCCTCTGAACTTTCTGGCCACTCTACTCACCCAGCCAGCAATGCAGTAATTACAACTAAAAGCACACAAATCTGAAAAAACCTTGTAAAAAATATTTCCGTTTCACTCTGTTTAAAAAAATATTTAGTTTAAGGCTTACATATAGTGAAACAGGTCATAGTATGGTCCAAGAAGGCAAATTCTCAAGACAACAGAATTTAGAATGTCCTATGAAAATGAAGAATGGTTCTTCACTCTAAAATGCTGTGAAAATTTAAGAGGCAAAGTTAAGTATCACAATGAAATTTAGTACATCATCTTTACTGGCTTATAGGATAAACAGTCCAATTTATGGCATTTACAACATTATCACATTTGGTCAGAAGTTCATCTACAAACTAGGTCACAGGTCATCAACAGGAAATTCATAGGAAATTATGGAGGAAATTAAAAGAACACAAATGGGCAAGCAAACTAGTTTACACAATCTAGGTTCTCCCAGCACAGCTTCCTGTGTTATGATGAACTCAGCTTTCATACTGAACTTTGCCTTTTCCAGGCCGCACTAAGTAAGTATTTCTGAATTGTCTATTATACTCTCCAAACCTCAAAATATGGAGGTCAAATTCACTAAAAGGAGCCATTGAGGTTTTTTTTCTTTGAACAATATAGCCGGGAAAGGAAATAGTAACTAGAAAAAGTGTTTTGAGATCATTAAATGCAGATTTCTCAATATTGGCACCTCAACAATGGGTGTACAAGATACTTCATTGACACAAATACCACAGTGAGGACAGTACCCTAACAAAAGAAGACATTCTCATATTCCTTCAGTTCCAGCATCTCAGCCAAACTGCACCTGCACTCCTGATCCTGTTTGGGAAGATGACAAGTAGTGTCTGGGAGCCTGTTCTACTTGCATGTTAGACACGCTTTTCAAAATAAAACCCCTGGTCAGTAAGGCATAGGCAGAGAGAGGGCTGCAGTTCATCTAGGTTATCTGGACAACTTTTGAAAAGAAAAACTGCTTAACAGAAGCAGTTACTGCTTAATTGTTCAGAGCTGAAAGCTGAATGCAATGTACTGCCTGTACCTCAAATGTATCACATAGAAACAACAGTTAGGAGTAACTTTGCAGGACAGATACAAAATGAAAGACTTGCAGGATGCCTCAGCTGTCTCTCTTCTTGCTTCTTAGTTACATAAAAAGACCTAATATAAACGTGATCAACTTTTCCTTCATTCTTTTTCACAATACTCAAATACCCACATAAGGTCCACAAAATAAAATCAGTTCCTCAAGTTCATTCTCACTCTGGTGCTTTCACACCCTATCAAATTCAATAAAAACACAGAGATCTGTTTTTCCAATATCACAACTTGAAATTTCTAGTAAATTGTGCATTTGTAGCTATCTCCTGCAGATAGTACTTCCCATTGAAGCAACAAGAAATACTCATATACTTTAAAAATTATAGGAATCACATCATCTACAATTTGGTGAAAAACAGAAATATTTTTAGGTTGTAAGGAGTTGGTTGACAGGTTAGAAGTGATAACAGTACTGAATAACACTCATTCCACATCATTTACTGCTGGTATTATAAACAGGCTCTCTTTTTTGGCTTGCAGGAAGGTGAGATGGAAAATTCTAAGAACACAGTGTTAAACCGAATGCAGGATTTCACTTGCAGAATGAGGACTGCTATGTTCACACTGAATTCACCTATTATTGCATGTCTGTTCTTACCCACCATTACCAAATCAAGGCCTGGGTTAAGAAAGGATCCTTTTTTGTGATGGGCAGTATTACAGTATAAAACAAAGGAGGAAATTCTGCTGCTGAATAGATTACTAAGTGCAGAGAACTGCAGAAACAGTTAAAAGTACCCAGGAAAACAAAGTCAATGACTGATACAACTGGGAATACTTCCCTCACCTACTAACTTTCAAACCCAGAGATTTTAATCTCTCTTTGAGGGAAGGAAAAGAGAAAGTTGCTATCCTCTTTATAATGAATTCAAGCCTGTTGAAAATCAAGTTTTCTTGCTTCGGTTACCTTTTGCAGCCTGTTTAAAAGCTGCCAATACAGATCAGGATTCTGTCTAAACTAGACTGCTCTACCCACTCCATCATGCTGCACACCCAAATATACTTGCTGTAAAGCCAGGTCTTCCTTTTTCCCCACCCCCCTCCACAGTCAATTTGAGCAAGATAATTCCAGCACCTATATGTCATCCAAGAGTGAGATACAAAACAGCATCAGTAGAGCAGCCAACTCAATAAAATATGCTGAAGAAAGGAAGCCAGCAGCTATAAACAACTTTCATACCCCTTCATAGCTACAGGCAGTCACTCGGGAGCAACAAATACTGGTTTGGGAGATTTTTGCAACTTCAGTATTCAAGCATTTTCCCTGGGACTACTCTGGTTCCTACTGGCCTTGATACCAAAAATTCTGCAAGAACAAGTACAGAAGCACAATTTCCTGAGACTTTTAAAAAAGCTTTTAACCCTTTTTTCTGCTTCCTGTCCTATTTAATTCATCCAGAAAAAAAGACCTATAAATGAAACTGTTCGGTTTAAGTTCAGGCCATCAGGTCTCAGTTTTAATGGTCACTACCCTTTTTCCCTCCTCTGATAAAAATTAAACCCAATGGTTAGACAGAATTGTCTGAAGTATTTATTAGATACTTTGTACAAGGGGCAATCTGTATTTCTAAGCTCAGATTTATATCTACACCACCAAACCCATCAGATATCCAGTTTTGGTAATTAAATGGTAGTTTTTTTATTTAAACTAATGGAAACTATAATGTTTTCCAACGAAAAAAATCAAATATAATTAATATTGTGTTATTTAACAATTCTTCCACAAGCTCTAAATTAGTTGACAATTTTTGATCATGACTCTGATGCTGTCTGGCCACTTCCAACCATGTAAAAGCATGCTCAGGGGGATCCAGGAGTAACTGTACCTGACATTCTTTTTCAGCACTGCTTTACTTGAGTCACAGCCCAGATTTTGGATGTTGATTCTGTTTTAATGCTGTTCACAGAGATATTCTGCATTCTGCTATGGGTTATAAAGCAGAGTCATGCTAAAGAAGCTTCCCAGAAAACTGAAGAGAAACTCCCAGTTTTTGGAGGATTTCTACAACATTCTTAGCAAAATAGCATCTTTCTGGTCTTCATACCTGATTGTACTTACATGTCTTTAAACTGTGCAAAGAATGTTACAAAGACGGCAGTTTACTCTGGAATGAACTCTCCAGCATACAAATGAAGGCCTATTGTTGCTCACAACTGAGCAGGTCATCGGGCTAACCCAAGGTGATCTGCAGAATCCTCACATTTCAGCCCCCTCCAACAACTAATGCATTTTGCAAAGATGTGGCTGCTATTCAATTCCAAAATGGCAAGATATTCAACACCCTTCAGGTTTATCAAGTGTTGCCAACAGAGTATAACTTCTACACCTGTGAAAGACTGGGAGCTACTTGTGGTGAGTCAGTACTGTGTTTGTTCTGAACCCTTGTCTGTTCTTGAAAGAGGAGCCTTCTGTACCTTCAGTAGTCTATCATGACTGCATACAGAAAGATTACTTCAATTACTTCAATCACAGAACTACCAGAAAACACACCTAGAAATGTATTCAGATGCAGACTGACGCCCCAATACAAATGTCAATGACAGCCTTCTGTGACCTGATCCTGGATCCTCTGTGCACGCCAACCTGGCCAAAGGTCCGAGCAAACCAGCAGAGAGAACATGGAGACTTTGAATGCAAGCAGGAACAAGGAGTTAGGAAGGAAAAATAACCTGAAACTTAGTCCTGCAGAGATGAGTGCTTTGAACTGAGACAGAAACATGAACAGGTCTAGGTAAGATAAGCACACACACAGTCTTCTTTCTTTCTTGCATTCATTCCTCTTTGATTTTACTTCTAATGCCATACAGAAAAGAGACACTCTGGATCCCCATGCTCATGGGTCACAACAGCCACGGAGAGCTGGTACTCAGGTACTCAACCGCAGTTTGGTCAGCTGAATGCACAAGCAGTGCTCAGGACACTGCCCACAGATTGGTCTAAAAGCGAACCCACGGGCATGCAGAAAATGTCTCAGTATCCGGTGGGCAAGGAGCAGGCATACATGTGACATAACACAGCACTGTATGGGAGTTAATACCGCACATACAACTGCAGGAATGAAAAACAGGGCTTCATGGAAGGAGAGAAAAGCTTGTCTTTTGTATTCTTTTAGGCAAGAAACCAGGGAGAAAACAAAATGAAGCAGAAACTGTGCAAAAATGACTGGTCCATGAACTTGAACCAAGTTTGTGGTCTGAAGACAGAGCATACTTAGATCCTTCCCCCATATCAGGATGCAGCGAAAGTTCCTAATTCTCTGTCAAGGTAAGTGGATGCCACAGAGACCAAAAGGGACTGGAAAGACACAGTGAGTCCAGCAGCAACTTCCCAAGCAATAAAGCAAGCACAGCCCCTGAAGTAACTGAACAGAGTGTCCGTGCCAGGGTTCACCAGTTCACCACAGCCTGAAGCAAAGGAGACAGAGCAGGATCCAGGAGGTAAAGCTGGTCCTACTAGCCACTGACACCCACACACTCTCAATTTTTATTGTCCCAGTAATGGGTCTGGCCTAAGACAACACAAAACTACTCAGAATTCAGGGAGGCAAAGAGATCACATTACTGTTAAGAAGATGAATGGGAAGGTGTTTCTTAATACCACAATTGAAAAAAAAAGAAGGTGATGCAATACTGATTATTCCATTAAATATTAATTACAATACAGCTGCTTTCAAGCTACTACATACTCCTTTAGATAACTGAATTAAGGGACAGGAGAACTGAAAGATCTTTGCATGTAACCAGCACTTCTCAATTATGTTAAACTGAGTTCTTCAGTTCATGTGTAATTATCTCCAAATATTAGTCTTTAGAGTTAGAGGTTCAAGCTTAAAAAAAATAAAAATACTTAGGACTCTCAAATTTGCTCAGATGACTCCCAAGATCCTTCTTACTGTTCAAGGAGCTTGAAGAGTCTGTCCTAGACCTTTCATCAAACATTCCTGAAAGAGAGAATGAGGTTATTTTTTCCTCCTACAAATTTTAATTTGCATACAGATACCATCAGTTGGATAGCAGGGTTACAGACTTCTCTCCTTTCCCTTCTGCTTGAACTTGGTAATCAAACTCCAGTAACAGCAGGCAACACCGAGACTGAATTTTACTCTTCAGTTTTGAAGGACTGAAACCTCTGCAAGGAAACCGTAAAGCAAAGAGCAGTAAAGTAACTGCATACTTTTCAGAAGGTAACCTCCAAATGACCATGCTGTGGAATTAGTTTTAACCATTGCAGAAAAGCTCTTCAGACATTCCTTCATGCTGTGTGTGTAAGACTGTTACCCTACACCACCTCCATCTCAAACTGACACGTTACCTCCAACACCAAAATTGTCAATTAAAGTAACTGAAGAAGGCTGCAGGAAAAGTTATTTCTTTCAAGAGTGTTACTCAGTTCTGATAATATTTAATGGCTGGGTCAACCACAGGGTGCAGCTCCTCTCTCTGCTAAAACAAAATCCAGGATTTGCTTTTGTATTTAGAAGGGAAAAAGGAAAAAAAGCAAGAACCTTCCAATATTTGAAAAGCTATATATATTATTTCATTTAACTGTTTGGAGACCTCCTAAGTTGCATTAAGTTTTATCCTGCTTGGCAGTTGCATATGATTTCTTTATTTTCCCTTGAATTAAGCACCAATATATCAAAAATTTCAAGTATATTTCCCCCTTTTCAGTAACATGTATTGTATACACGCATATGAATTGTATTGGATTCAAACTTTCAGCATCTCTTCTCACACAAGGTCAAAGCTTTACATTGTTGTAATTTTCTTTTTCAGTGTTTTTTCTCCAAGACAGTCCTCCACTGGGAAATTAATATTCTGCATGAACAATGAACTCCTTGCATGGCCTTTGAACCTAGTGGTTGCTAGGAGGCCTAAAGAAACCCTGGAGTACAGCCTATTTAATAGCACGTATCAAGAGATTATTCAGAAGCAAAAATGTGTGATTTTCTAAATTGTCTGCTTTTTTCCCTCCTTACTTCCATCTCCATTCATCTGTCAAACAATCTTTAGATTTCATATGAATTGCATCTGCATCAATTTTCTATAATTATGGGCAGTTTGTTCCCCGAGTATTGAAAATGTGACTGGCCAGCCACCAATGCTGCTTCAAATCAAGCAAATATCAAACTGCTCCTTACTCAGTTTTACTGAAAAGGCTGCTTAAAATCAGATGTGCTTCACCACTGTAGCATGAGGTTTGCACTTCCATTATAAACATGGTTCTGCTTAGAGACTGTATTTTCCTCATACAAAACACCACGGCACTGACTGCAGCACCATTACTCAGTATTTCTCTGTGCTGAAAGAAATATATATAGCTTCTCCATGCTCAATTCAGGCATACTTGAATATTAACATCTCAAGCTTTTTAGCATCTTACCGAAGGTTGGCTGATTGTATGCATTTCAATATTTCCCCAAGCATAGTAAAGTAATTGAGGCAAAACCCCAAGGTTTCTTTCCCACCCTCCACCCCCATCCCAAACAATGAGGCATTTAATTAAAAGATAACCACAACAATGCTAATGGTGATGAGGTTAAATGGTTGGATAAACAGAATGCAGCCCTCTGAAAAGCCCATGTGTTTTGGGACACTTTCTCCCCTACAACATTCTGGGTGACAAAGAAAGTATTTGTATTCCTGATCCCCACAATTTTTACACCAGAGGACTTCCTACAGATTTCCTGCAAGGAAGAGAATTTCCTTCAAATAGTGAAAAGTGTTTAGACACAGTAGCTATTCCTCCCAAAACTAATATTTGGAAAGGCAGTGGACAAGGATCTTTTAAAAATAAATGAATGTGGCAACTATCCATTATGAGAGAACAATTACATTTCCAGATAAAAGCCTGTTAAGTTGTTGTTAGGGTTAAAAAAAACCAACAACAAAAAAACCCAACAAAACCAACAAATATTTGCTGATTTTAATTTTCAATGAGTTCTTCCTCCAACAACTTCAGCAAATTAGTAAAACTTAACATGACATTTGTCCTCCATCTTCAGCTGTTGCAATCAAAATCAATGCACTCTATACTCATAAACAAGTGTTCTTGGTCTGGAGATTACTTTAAAACATCTATAGCAGATTAAAATTCTGTGCCCCCTCCTACCCCTCAAGGACATAGGTATCTGCCAACAAACACAGGGTGACACATCTGATTCTGCAGATTGCTGGTGTTTGACTGCCTGGTTGGATTGTACCAATCTTGCCAAGATAAAGCTTTCACAGAGCCAGACCACTTTCCTGAAGAATTAAAAACAAGCAAGAATCACGCCACTTGGCGCAAAATGCTCACGTGAGCTCCTTCTCTTTTAAATATGGACTTTCACACTTAAAGAAAGGCCTAAAAAGTACTGACTTCAACACAACTGACACAGGGTATCTTACAGTGGGAGTATCAGGACATTTACCCAGAACAACAAAAATCTTTTCAATATTGTCAGATGCAGCTTTCCAGACACTTTCTGGTCCTGCAGCACCAACGGAACAAATCAATCACTCCATCACCACAACCATTCTCCTCTTCTTCAGCTGTTCAAGCATAAATTATCCTTGTCATTTCCACTCACTATGTGACTTCCCAGGAACCAGAGCACCAATTGCCAAAATGGCACAATATCCTTATACAGGCAGATTTTTCAATAAAACGCATATTATTTCTCTTGTACTTGGGCATTAAAGAAAGAACAGTTACGAGACATTTTTAAAACACGAGAAACCAATCCTGACTAAAGAGATATGTTTATTAGGGCCAGAGACAGGAAAGTGAGCGTATAACTGAAAACCACAATCTTTGGCTCAACCTTTGCAGCAGAAATGGGGCGGGAGGGGACAGCATACAGGGCTGGAGACGTTTTCAGTAATGCATTATAAATACCTTAGTTTTCTCCTTTAAAGGAATCTGCCTACTCAACCTAAATTGTGCCTCAGAGGGAGAAATGTGCCTTTGTGATAAATTGGAATTTGCCATCATAATAATGAAACGTTATGTCCTATCATCACAATAAACAGGCAGCAGAACAACAAAGGAGGTTTCCAGGATTTTCTGCCCTCGGCCCCCTCCCCATCAGCATTTTCCCAAGTCTTCTTTTGGGTGTTTATGAAATGCCTTAATTCCAAGGCCATTAAGATGCATTTCTGGATGGAGCAGATTCTACTAACAGTACCGAGGCTTTCCAAAATCTCACTAGCACTCCGTCGGAGGCCAAGCCTCTCCCTGATGCCTGCCTTTCCCTGCGCTGTTTTTTGTTTTGTTTGCGCTTTCTCTTTCCCATGCACAAAACATGTTGGTGCAGTATCCATTATTTCCCTACGGCCTTCCTTGAAAGCCACTGACAAATGAATATACACGCACGTGTGTGTTCCACCACATACACAGGTCTGGTCTCCTTCTACACCTCAAAAAACAAATGCAAATGTGTTTACAGTCATTTTCACCAACACATGCCTTGCCATTGCAGAAACATGCAGCTGAAAGCCAGGGAGTCTGTAACAAGGCAAGTGCGTTTGCAACCACAAGTAACCCTTTTCCTTTCCAAAATGGAAAAACACGAAAGCCTGATGAGTTAACTAGAGTTAACTGCATTTAAAGAGGAATCTGTGGGGGAGCAGTAAATATCCAGCACATGCTTTTACGCACAAAAGGCGCAAAGGGCTCCATGCTCTGCACATCCAGGCATTTTTGTCTGCTCTTCCACAACAGAGAGATGCAACTGTTCCTCTCATACATTTATTTCACTCGGCTAATAGATTTTAAACACCATATTGCGAGGACCCCGCTGTGAATCTTGCAGAGGTACAAAATGGTGGATGTATGCTATTTTTTTTNNNTTTTTTTTTTTGCATTATTCATAACAACTCAGCCTCCCGATCGCAGGCTCCCCTCCGTACCCACCAACACAGCCTTCCCGGCCAGACACACATCCCGAAGCAGACTCGCAATAAAGCTCTCTCGCATACACAAATTATGTTACAAACCTGATGTCATGTAGCCCCGTGATGCCTGGGAAATAAAAGCTGGGGGGAAGTGCTTGTGCAGTCGGTAGTCCTTCTCGCTGCGGGACCTCATGCGGTCTGAGGCCCGGTCGGAGAAGTCGGAGCTAGGCCAGGCCCGCCGCAAGGTCGTACTCCGCGTCTTCTTCATCCTGAGGATGCCCGAGCCTACTCCTCCCGCCGCAGCATGGGTCAGGGGTGCGCGCTGCCGGGCATCAGCCTAGCGCGGGCACCGCCGGGGCGCAACCTGCGCGCATCTCGCCGCTCCCTCTTCTAGGGCGCCAGCCGCAGGTCCCTTCCTTTTTTTTTTTTTTTCCCCCTCGAATGATCCAATTTTACACACGTCCCACAATGCATTACACTTCATTTGCAATCGGTCCGGCTTACAGCTCCCAGATTTGCGTGGAGGAAAGGCACGTTATGTGGCTTCTCAGGCAAAAAAAGGAATGGGGGGGGGGGGGCTGAAGGGAGGCTGGGGACGAGAGATGTGCAGCGTGGGAGCTCGGGGGTCCCGAACAATGGCCCAATTCAGCCCGGCCGTGCTTAGCCAACTGTGAGCCCCGACACAAAAGGCCCAAACAAACGAGGAAAATCCCGCGGCCGCCGGCTGCGACCCCGACCGCGGCGCGCCCGGCGCTGGGGAGGGGGCGGCAGCTCCCG
>VWZT01008245.1:228796-300236 GCA_013397055.1 Pachycephala philippinensis
TCCGTCCGTCCGTCCGTCCGTCCGTCCGTCCTTCCTTCCTTCTTTCCTTCCTTTCTGGCGGTGGCAGTGCCGGCGGAGCGCCGGGCACCCTGCACTACCGGGCTGCGGCCGGCGGGCAGGGCGGCCTTGCGGGCCGGGCCCTGGCCATCGGCGCCTTCGGGCACCGCTCCCGCCCCGGGCCAGCCGCGGGGTGAATGGACACAGGCGAGAGAAGGGCGCAGGGAGAGATGTGCCTCCCCGGAGCACCCCTGCGCAGAGCCTGCGGGGCTCACCCACGCATCCTCCGTCGCCTTTCTCCATCGGCGCCTGAAGAACCGGCTCTCCCCAGGAGGGCCTAGTCAGTCACACCGCCACACTGAAAACCCACCACACTCCACAAGGATACCCATCCAGGACACCCGGCCTGCCCCCCTCACTGGCGCGAAGGGTGTTGCCCACCCTCTCACCACAGTGGCTCACACATCTACGCCCAGAGCACCCCCTTGAGTGGGTCCCGGCCACCTGGGCATTTTATGAACTCCAGTTAACCAGAACTGTGCTAAGGGACTCGGTTCCTCCTCTGCGAGACAGCTCTGAGCACGCCTGGTGTCAGGTGCTGCCACCGTTACCAATGGGGACAACTGCAATGCAGGGATGTGAAAATGTTGCTTTGTGCAGCCTTGTGAAATTACTTACATATTTACATTTTTATAATCAATCTTTCCTACAATGGTTTGTGTCACATTTCTAAGAGCATTGAAAAACAGAGGACTGTAATTTCGTAATTGGAAATTTTCAATAGTGGTGAACCAGTAAAAGGATGACCATAGTGAAGGAACTTAACATCGAAGCCAGTGGACCATGAGATTTTGTCGCTTAGCTGCCTTGCTGCATGGCTATGGTTAGTCACTTCAGTAGCCACCTCAGCCCGTCTGGCTGCGCTACTGCGGACAGCACACACACCATAGAATTATTCAGGGGCTCATATACGGCAGTCCCTTTCACATGAGTAGAGTATACATTAATGAAACTCAGCAAGAAAGTTGAAAGTTAAATGCTATGGGATTCTTTCTCATTCAGCCTCCTCTTCTTCCAACTGTGAAAAGCTATCAGGAAAGACATGTTTCCACTGATGCTTTGTATACTGGTAGCAACAGGAGAAAGTTAAGATGAGAAAAAAAGATGGCCTAGAGCTCCTCTAATAAAAACATAAGATTTTCCATCATGCAACTTACTCATCTAGCAATCTACTCATCAACCTACGCAAAGCTTATAATAGAGCATGTTTTCACCCTCAGACCAGAAAAACCATAAGGAGAACTTCTAGAATCGTTCAATTTTTCTCCTTGCAGGCTGAGGTTGGGGTACATTGGTTAGTACTATCTAGCTAAGTCAAACCTAAAAAATGTACCTATTTTACCAGATGTAGAAGCAAATTAAATTCTATCTAGGAGCAAAAATTCTCATTGCACTATCTGGAAGTTGAATGAATAATGGCTTTGCCTTTCCAGCGGTCAAGAAGTGGTTGAATATAGCTGGCCAGCTAACTTCAACTTACTGCTGAACTAAACTCAACTTTTCTCCTAGTCTAGACACAGCCCTAGATATCAATCTGTTCCATTAAAAGAAGACATGAGACAAGAGACAAATAGGAATCAGCAATGAGGAGGAAAAATGAGGTCAAGAAGTAGAAAGACAGAACAAAGCAGGACACACACACAAACACTCACGACAACAAATAAGGCCACAGTGATCTTTACAGTGGCTTTCTGTATAATTATTCCCAACTAAAATGTTCTAACAAGTATCAAATAAAAAAAGATGGGATGGCTCTGCAACTGTCAGATAAAGCACACATCCCAATTCTTTTCAAGCAATTTGCTGTGCACTAATGAACTGGTGACAGCACACAGACGTCTTTCAAGTAGCTTTAATTGACTTAATTTGTACACTTCCGTGAATTGTCACGAGAGTAATACAGTACATACAATTAACACACGGTATCTTCTACTTATCAGTTGTAGGAATTAGACAGGTTCATAGTTTTGGATACAGATAATGATGCATTTTCATTGTGCGGTAATTTTAAATTAATAATAATTTGCTCCTAGGACTATGAAAAGAGGAGGGAACGAGAGAAATAAGCAACTGTAGTGGTTTGACCATCTAGCAAGGTCAATTTTCCCTTCCCAAATGTGGGGAGATTTGTTTAAAAACAATTTTGGAGGCCTTCTCTCAGTATTGAGATGGTGTTCCTGTGGTCAGCTAAAGTTCCTTGTATTACGTCTTCTCACGGTTATCTTGTTTGGTTTCAGCTCAAAGTCTTCTGACATGGTATCTGAAAGAGCACTCCTCTTTGAAGAGAGGAATTCAGAGCAAGTTTCCTCCTGCTCTTGAATTGTTTGAAGTTAAGTGTTGTTACTGGGATGAATCAAATACATAATTAAAGACCAAGTTTAAATTTTGGCTGTTTTCTTTGGAATAAGAGCTAGAACTGTGAGTGTAATTGATTTTTTTGCTTCAGTGGCCAAACTGAAATAAAACTATTTTCTTCATGTGATCTGAAAGCTAAAATTTGAGAGCTTTAAAAAAAAAACAAAACAAAACAATATGAACAAACAAATCCACAGCATTTTATTCTGAGACATTTAAGTTTACTTTTTTTTTTAATAGAGGAAAATAAATTTCTGGATTCATATGGCTATGTCAGAGCAGAGTAAGGAAAGAATTCTCAGCTATGGAAATCATCTGATAGAGCTTGCTAGAAGTAAGGAAAAATTCTTCTTGAGATCAGGAATTATACTAATGGGAATCTGAACACTTGCTAGCAATGAGAAAAAAGAAGATGGTGTCAAAGCTTTTTGCTTGTGCTTTTCTTTTTTTTATTCATCCCTAATTAATTGGAGGGGGTTTTGTTTTGGGCTTTGGGTTTTTTGTTTGGTTTTTTTGGGAGATTTTTTGTTTAATAAGGGAAAGATTAAACTCAGAAGCCTTTTATTGAGAATCAGATAAAGCATTCATTTTTATAATTTGGTATTTAAAGTCCAACAGGAACCACCTCTATCTTGGATTACTAGAGGGAGAGGTGACACTTGGATAAATAGACCATAGAGATCTCAGGGAAAAGGTCTGAACTAAACCAAAAATAGGCATCCTGCCTCCCTCATAATCTAACAATTCCTTATCAGGAATTGGCAATATAATAGTAGCCATTTCAAAGGTATACATTTAACGTCATGAATTTCAAAAAACAAGCTTAGGTCCATATCAGACATTATAAAGGATTCTTATATGTTCAAGTTTTCAATCACAACCCTCCTCAGTCCAAGTTCATAAGGAACCTGAAGTCTTTTGGAGAAACAATTAAAAATCTTTGCTTCTGAAAATCTGTTTTATCTTTTAAAAAGTGAGAAAACAAATATTTCTAAGAATAGCTATTGCATTTGATCTTCAGAAACACTTATTAGTTGCTAAGCAGGTCTGTTCCATGTAGATGGAAAATGTATAAAAGAAAAGGATGTAACTGGCCCAGAAGGCTGTAGGAAATCAGTGGCAAATGCACTGTTAAAACTGTGGGATTTCAGCTTCCATTTCATAGGTTTATTTTTCCTTATCTGAAATATAATTATGTAGCAGAGTACAATATGGTGAGCTGTATATATATTTCTCTGCATGTGTATGTGCATGAGTGCTTGTGCATATATGGTAATTGCTCTCATGTAATGTGGTATTTCAAGTTTCAGCTGGGACTACCTTTTTTTTTCCTCCCTATGACAAACAAGTTTCCATAGGGACAGCAGCAGGCTTCAGTAAGAGGGTGGGCTGGTGTTACTGCCTTAGCTACTTCCTTGGCTTGGGGACTGACTGCATGAGGTTTTTCCAAATTAAATAAGCACATAAGCCAAATACTAAAATAAAAATGGCAAAATAATAGGACATGCAAGGAGGAAAGCAATCCCCCTCTTCACTGAGACAAGCCACACCGCTAAAATAATTTTCTCTCAAACTATGCATTCAAAGCCTGGGTTCTCCCTTAGCCTGTCACTACCTTGCCTGTTGCGCACAGCCTGAACCAGCTGCCTCGCAGAGGAAATTAGAAGGGAAATTAGAATTAAAGAAGAACTTTCTTACTGTCAGCTGAGCTGGTGCCTGACAAGCACCCAACACCACCGGGGGAGCTAACACTCGCAAGATGCCAAGAGCCACACAGAGTTTTGTGGCATCACACTGCAGGTCTGTGATAGGGGTCCTTTCCCTGTCACCAGCTTCAGAAACAAACACTACAAATAACATTGGTAATACTGGGATACACGGGAGACTTTGCACTAGGGAAGGCCACAGTCGCAGGCAACCACGTAAAACAGGGAGCAGAGGGTCGTTCTGTGGCCTATGAAAACAAAATCATCAAATTCTGTAACATTTTTAAAGGGGGAGATCGGATGCTGCAAGATTCTGGGAAGGAATTGCAGGGTCTTTGAAAGTAAGAGAGGGAGAGCAGAAAGGAATAAACAAAAAATAAAGCAGGGAAAAAAGCCTGTAGTACAAGCAGTTGTAAAGCAGTGGAGGAGGAAGAAAAATGGAGTGTGAGAAGAGGTGGGAAAAATGTAATTATGAACTTGTGAAAAACCCCAAGCTCATGTATAACATCACAGGCCTTGATAATCTATGGGTTTATTAGATTTACAGCTCTGCATAATAGTCTTCCTGAGAAAATAGATTGCCAGCATCTCTAACATTAATAAATCCATGAAGGAGAAAGTTGTCCACTTCATAAACTCACCATTTTCATGTGTGGATTCTCGTACCTCTTTATTAACAAAGGTGCAGAACTCAGACTCTAAAAGACATGCTTTTAAGTAATCCCTTACGGGTTAAGGAGGTCTGGCAATACACTGCAACTGTCTTTGTCTGTAGGAAGCACTACTTTTCCCTTCCAGATATTTGTAATCAGATATACTAGCAAGAACAAACTAGAAAACTCACTCACACCCTTTCACACCAGTCCTTAGACTTCTGACACTAACACTATTAATTTGTCACCTCTCACTAGTACTTGTTGTTGCTCAAATATGCAAGAGAAGCCAAGTACTTGTAATCTATGCTTGTGGTCCAGGTCAGAAAATGAGGCAGCCTTTCTTGATGGATTTATTGGCAAGGGAAAAGTTGGGCTTGCCCAGACGACTCTCTTCTTGAAGAGAGCATTTGAGAAACTCCACCAAAAGGGGAAAGAAAAAATCCCAAGGGCAAAGGTATAAGTGAAAAAATTTCCAAATATACAAAAAGAAAAATGTTTCAGAGCTTATCACAAGCAAGTCTTCAGTCTTGCTATCAGGTTGTGTTATACCATGGTAGTAATCCTGGCTTACTTACAGCACCTCTTAAACTAGTTTCAGATCATATTTCTCTCAGTGTTATGCTTTGGGAATGTGTGATGACAGGAATGCAGCGCTGCTGCTGCACACGTGCTGTAGTTCACCGATTCATTTTTCTGTGTGCTGCCTTATGTGCTGTGGTATTTATTTTAACATGCATGACTTTTAAGAAAAACCTGTCTGTGTTATGAGAAGAAAGGCTCCCCTGTTTTGGTTCTTTTTTTTGTGCCAGACCTTCTGATTGCATTTGTGCTTCCTCTGCACAGAAGACAATTGATGCAGAAGGTTTTTCAATCTGGATACCCAAATCTGCTTAAAAACCAATGTACGACACTTGTAGGATACAGCTTTTGTTTTGATGCATGCTTTTCCTCTCCTATTACCACTGACTCAAAGCTAGCTGGTTAAAATGGGCGAAAGCTGGGCTTGTAACTCCTCAGTGTACAAAACTAATGAGAGGGAGACAAGCCATGAGTCCTGCACAAATTTCCTCTCACATATAACAGAATTCTAAAACTTGGAGAAGTGGACTTACAGCAATTCAAATCACAACTCAATTCATTCACTGGCTGTTCTTCCAAAGGATATAGTAGCAAAAGATATGCCAAAAATGTTGGCCTCAACTTTCTTGTTTTCCACTGGTGTCACATATCATTAGTACCCCGGTATTTAAGTAACGTACTGATATATGGGGGCCAGCTGTACTGTAAGTTAGAATAACAGCCTAACCTCCTGCTTTGGGAGTTGAAACAAGGGAGAGCAAGAAGTGAACAGCCAGTGTAGATCCCACCAGCAGTAAAAGCCATCAGAGATTATCTTCCTAAAGCCTAATTCCCACATCTCTGTGTCTATCTACTCCCATTCCTCCGCAGAGCCTATGTTGTGAACATGGCACCAAGCACATGCAGGCCTTGAGCTCTTGTGAGACTTCTGGGTGCTACATCAACACAAACAAGGAGATTCTGTGTGTCAGGTAGGGAATTTTTTAAAAAAATCCATTAAGAAAAGAAGGCCCTTGGCAATAAGAAGTGGACAATGTTTTGCGTCTTGCATGGCTTTCATTGTCCTGCAAAGAGGACAGTGAACATATTCAATGGGCAGTCCTAAAAGCAGCATACCAAGGGAACTAAATCCCAGCAGCTGCTGTAACGCCACAGAACATTTGCTGAATAACCCAGTACTAAGGGCCCGCTCAAAATTCTTGCTTATACAGCTGTGCAGTATAGTGAGTATATTTTATAGTTGTATATATATAGTATGTACAACAGGCAGAGATCTTTAAAACCTTAGAAAAATTGGGAGGCCTGAAAATAGGCTACTCCACCCTTTGTAAACAACCTCTTGTCATGCAGTTACTTCCATATGTGCATGAACCTCTGCCTAAATTAAATAGGCTTTCAAAATAGTGGTTTAGTACTGAAAACATATGGTTTCTACCCATAAGCTTGAAAAAAATGCAAGGAAGAGAGAAAACTAAAAGTGAAGAAGCACCAATTTCTCACCTCACAGAGAAGAAGTAATTCAATCACTTCTTGGATATTTTATTATAGTTTCGGATTCAGAGGCATTGACACATACATTTGGGCATGAAAAAACTCCAGAGAGGAATCATAAGCACAGACAGAAATTAGATGACTCTACACATGCCTGACTCAAAGGCTTCTGGAAAATCAAGGCAAAATCATCAGTCTGCTTGTTCTCTGGACCAGACTGTTGTGCTGCAGAGTCAGTTTGCTCCTGAGAAGGTGGTACTCTTTACTCATTGGTTTTTGGTGGGACCCTGGAGCTTGTCCCTTCTCTTCTGATTCCGCAGTAGCACCCATCAGAAGGAAAATTCCACTCCTGGGACACCTACCCTGACTGCCCCTGGTTACCACAGCTTTGTTGCCATCCTCCACTTGGCTTTTGAAGCTCTGATATTACCCACCTGTGTGCAACCAGAGACAATTTCCCATTGCCCTGTTCAGATGAAGATTTATGCAGGAATCACTTGCACTTGCCTTTCTGTAGAAGCTGTTCTTAGCATTTCTCCTGAATGCAGAGATTTTTGTATTCTAGTAGAGGAACAAGAAAAAAACATTTTATAGCACTGGATCTCAAACTTCTCCCACCACTTTGCAAGAAAGTTAATTTCTTCCACAGGGGACTAGTGCAACAAAATAATTTTTGTCTTACTAAGTGACACCCTACATAACAGTAGCAATCTGCTAAAGCAAATGGATCAACCACGGGGAGCTCTGCTACTTTCTTTTTCTATATATACTTCTAGATTACCGTGCGGCTGTCAGTTGCTTTGTTATTAATTAATTTGGTTTTAAACACAGAGGGGCTTAAATCAAGGAGAGCACTGTTGCCTCCCAGATTTCTGGAGGTCAGTGCAAGACCTTTGACTCCTCTGTGGAGCCAAGCAGAAGGGAGAAGCATCCAAAGCCTGACCTTAGCAAAGGTGTTTCTAGCACAACACTGAAGTGTCACACCAGATACAGGAACAATCTCTGGTGTGAATTTTTCAACCTATAACTCTCTGACCAGAGTCAAGGATAAGAACAAGTGAAACATGGAGATGTTATGAAGAAAAAAATTCCCTTATTACAAATGAATATCATTGTGATAATCAAAACAAAATAGTGAAATTAGGAAAAGTAAATTAATATAAAATTAGAAAATTCAAGAAGAAAATTCGTTTCTAATTCTGAAAAGTGTACTCCTCACTTCCACCACAAAACCGTACTTACATCCTTTAAAGCATGTGAATAGCAGTGGTATAGGATAATTTTTCTTTCAAAATGTTTTATGTATTATAATTATATGTATTATAATAAATATAACTTTTTTAAGGCACAGGGAACCACTGACATTTAGTATTTCCAGAAACCTAAAAACATCTTTCTCAAAGGAAACACACATCTTAAGTGAGACCATTTACATGAAAGTAAAACTTCCTAGCATTAGAATTCTATTTGAAAGAGTCATGTACAAAATTAAGAGCTAGAAACTCTTCAGTCTTCATTAAAACTGATCACTATTGAGTTGAACTCAATACCTACCCAACCCAACTGTGGTAAATCTTATTAGTTATGGTGCTCGTCTCAGAAACTTTAGCAAAGAGTCACCCTGTTCCCATACATAAAAATTTCAAAAGCTTTGTACCCCCAGCTATTCCAGAAATTAGCAAATACTCAGGACAAATGTTTCATAGATTATAATACAAAGCAAAAAAAAAACCTCCACATGCAAGTGCTCAGCAACTTGCCTTTGATCTTTTTCTTAATGGGGGAGATGTTTAGTAACCTTTCCATCTCTCAGACAGTGTAAAGTAGATCAGGCAATCTGCCTTCACCACTGGCAGGTTTCAGATTTGTCAGAGCATGATGCTAGTGTCAAATTGTTTTTGTCTTCCTTCCTCTCTAAAGATGGATCTTACTATTATCCCAGGTGATGGAACCAAGACAAAATAAACACAGACATCAGGACTGAAACAATGATAGACTATCTGAAAAGGTATTTAAGTGCCCACAGTTGTCCAAGGAGTAAAAAGTTACAAAAACAAGTACTTCTTTTTATTGCCCATATCCCCATGTCATTGCTGAGGTACTTAAAAAAACCACAAACCCTATGGATTTCTACCCACCGCATAGTAATTACTAAAATAACAAAGAATTGGAAAAAAGTATTTCCAAAGCCTGGTGCTATTACTGAACTGCCAGTGAAAAAATTCTCACTAACACCCCTTAAGTCTATCCTCCTGCACTCCCTAATCTGAACACAAAAGGTTGGGTTTAAACACCCACCCCCCACCCTGAGATTAAAACCGCCTGCAGTTTTCAGCTTCAGGCCAGCACTGACAATACTTTAAATCCTTGGCTACTGGCTTCGTGAAGACACAGCCTACAGAGAGTCCCCCAAAGTTCTTTGAAATGTTAAATACAAAGCAGGAGGAGGTCATAAAGGAAATATTCTTTACAAAAGGAATGAATATTATATGCAGGCTTTTCAAATACATTTCTCAGTTGCTTTGCTTCCAGCCACCATTTTCTCAGTCCTGCATTGTGTGAAGCTTTTGAAATAAAACTCAGGAATTAAATAAATCACACAAATTAGTGTTGTAAACAGCTGCCAATATATGCATTTGTTACCTTTTAGCTCTCATAAATCTCTCCTATATATATATAGTATCCTGCTTCTTCTCTGGAAAAACTAATTATTTACCTAATAAATGGTCCTACAGCAATTACCAAAAGCCCAGCTATGTAGAAGTAACATATAGGTTTTATTGCATCATCTTCTCTAGCATCTGCCCAATTACTGCAATACAAGCCAGTGTGGTTCCCTGCTGCCCTAGAAATCCAGCTATCTTTCTGCCAAGAGCATTCTAGTGCACACAAAAGGAACAGGGATTGAGAAACCTGTTTTATCCCCTCTTATCCCATAAACTAACAAGCCTTTTTTCCACTGCAGCTTTTCTCGACAAACACCGGTAATTACATAGGATGGGATTTTCAAGGTAGGTAAAAGAAAAAAAAGCAGTCAGTTTAGCATACCAGCTTTGCCAAGTACTGTCACCTTAAACTATGAGAGACTTGCTTGCAGGGTGGGGGAGAAGGCAAACACAAAGGTGCCCTGCCACTGACATAGGGCCCAGCTGTAAGCAATGAGCTTTTCTGTTCAAAACTGTTGGTAAGTGGTTACATTCTCCTGTCCACTTCCATTCCCCCGGAGGTAAACAGGGTGGTAGGAGCCTTGTTCTGTCCCCTGTCTCACCTTGAACAATCAATGTCTCTCCTTTCTCATTTGGGTATCATAAACTTAGTGAAAAAAATAGTTTTACATTTATTTTGCAGGACTTGTGTTTGGTTTGCTTGTCTCATAAGGTCTTACAAGCCCTATCCATACTAGCTTGTGACAAGATGTTCCACCAGACATCCATAAAAACATCCCTGTCCAAATTCACAAAATGTGAACTTGAGGAGAAAAGTAACTGGTTGTCATAGTGATGTTCACAGTCTGAGGAGCCTTTGGACTTCAGTGTCATGAAAGGTACCAGGAGTTTAAAACCTCCAACTAGATGAAGTGGTTAATGGAAACAAGTACTCCAGCCAGCAGCAAATGCATGCTTAAATCACTGGCAATCCTGAAGAACCAGGCTGCTGCACTTTTAAATTATTTAAGCTGTTTAATGTTGGGTTATTTGCAAATTAGTGTAGCCCAGCTGACAGAAACTGCCACTGCTGTGACTACATGCATGTCTGACAAGCTGCTGTCCTCTACTTCTAGACATCAGTATAATATTTTGGTACCTTCACAGGAGGGAAAGCCTGTTCACGGAAATGTTCCAGCTACAAAAAAAGACTGAAAGGTTATAGCAAGCTCAGGAACATCACATGATTTTGGCAAGGTGAGGTAGAGGAGGATGAAAGGCAAAGGAGGGTGAGCAGAATTATTGTTCCCTGATGATTAAACAAGCACAGAAACTATGATTACAGATCACAGGCATCTTTTATAACATGCCAAAGTAGCACACAGAGAAACATGCCTCAGTAATTCAGTCATACAGACAGTATTGGCTCGCCACAGTTTGAAAGAAGATGTGAGTCTTCTGAAACAGAGGCTCTGCCCTGACTCTCTGCTTTAGGCCAGTGAAGTGGCACAAAGCCTTTGAAGTATCTGGAGAACAGGCACTGCTGGATACAGCCCTGGCAGCCAAAATTGCTCCTCGCGTTCAATCCTCACTCTTCATGGCAGGAATCAACTCAAGATACATAGTGATCTCTGCCTGTCTGTTGGACTCCTTACCCCTATAAAACAAGTAAGAACAAACTCCAGGCAGTTGTAACCTGACCCTCGGCTTTGGCAAAGCATACAGCTAAAAAAGCATCCCTAAAGACACACTAGTAGGAAGGTAATTTATTGTTGAAGGAGATCAGGTCCCTAGAACTTCCTCGGAATGAGGAGCAATGTTTCAACAGACACAGTTCAGTCTTGCCTTGACTCACACTGCATGTAATATCAACTACCACCAGTCTGCCTGGTTTATCGAAGAGAAAAAAGATAACATTTCAGTATGAAATGAAACATGGCCTCAACCAAAGTAACCAACCATGCATTACTTCCAAAAGAATGTTGATGACTCAATATTAATTGGGGTTTTTTAAAAATCATGTATTTCTGATAAGACTTGTCCATTTCAATTGAGACCTATACCACTAACATTATAAAAGTAAGATTTTTTTCATAAGTCTATGCTATCAACAATTCATGTAAATATTTAGTTCTACTTCTTGTTTCTGTGTTACCAGTCAGAGAAGTTTCCAACACATTTTATTTTGTCCCTATTTAAAGGAAAAAAACCTTAAACCAAACAAGAACACTGATCTCTGAACATGTGACTACAATAACACAGATTTCTCTTTTAGCAAACTGTGCTGTTGAGCAGGCCATTTCAAAAGTGGCAAGATCTTGGTGCAGAGGATGTCTGAACATATTCCTGTTTATCTTTACCACTTCAGAAAACTGCATTCTCCCTGATTGCTACACCTTGAAAATAAGTGCAAAGCTTGGTGATTTCAGAACCAATCTTGGAAGATTTCATCTTCCACGAGAAGATGGCTAGAAACACAAATTTCACCATATCCAGCTTCTAATAACAGTAGCCCACCACTTTGGAACGATTAGGTAAGAAATTGAAACCTTAACTCATATAATAATGTTTAAGAGACCTAAGCATACCAACTGTGAGTAAATTCAGTGGTCAAAATCAAAAACAAATTCAGAAAACATTCTGTCTTTGCCTTCTTGAAGAAAAAAAGATGACACTATGCACCTTTAATGGCAAGAAGTGCCCAATCCCTTTTCAAAGCAGACACATAGCTTTAGAGTCAGTTATAGAGATGTATACAGCAGTGTAAATTACAAGAACTACAAGCAGGATCACCTCCCAAGTGGTGGAGGCAAGTTATCAGGTACTTGATGCTCTTATTAATTATGTTTACCCAAGTTTCAAGCTATTCCTGCACAAGGTAGGGTTTCACATTTACTGAAAAGGGGGATTACTCATTCTGGATGAAACTAAAATAAATCCAGTTACAAAATAGTTATTCAGACAAACTGGATAAATCATGTTCATAATTTGTGTATAAGTTCATGTTTTGCTTGGAATTTTGAAGTCAATTTTTTTCTGGATATCATGATTTTCACAGTCAGAAACAAAACATAGACACCCCCCATTCCCAAGGATGTCTGCAACAAAAGAATTATGTGAAGATGGCAAGCTGAAGCTCCTTCGTTTGGACACATTTTTGTATCCAAAGAGCAAGCAACAAAAACAAAGTCACAGAGAGAAACTGATGGCCAATGAGTTATCACTCTTGGTCTGATGACTTATGTGGGCTAAACTTGTTTATTTACTCATATATTTGCAAAAAAGTAACTTTCCTTATGTTAGCAGCAGCAATATTATGTATTATGTATATATTATATACACAGTACATACTTCTACCTACACACAACACAAGGGCATCAGGTATTTACCCTCTAATTATGGGCTCTCCTGCAATGATAAAGCTCACACTTGATCCTTCCCAGGGCCACGGAGTTAAATGACTGATATGTCTAACACCATGGCTCAAGAAAGGGTTAAAAGAGGATCAGTGTTACAGCTGCCCTGCTCACTGGCTTGGAGACAGGACAGAAATGCTCAGGTCCTCGGGGGCAGGGAATTCAGTCTGTAATTACTGGCTATACCCTTTACACCGTCCAGTCTGTAATTACTGGCTATATCCTTTACACAATTTGGGAACTGCTGCCTCTCTCTGTTCACTACTCCTTGTTGATGCAACCCCCATGCTAACCCTGCATGATGCATGACAAAATCACCATCATATGGTCCTGAAGCAACAGGCACCATTTGTGTGTCACTGAGTCCTGTCAAATGAACCATCCTTGAAAATACAGATTCTTCTTAGATCATCTCACCCCCTCTTTAGGACTGATCTCATTATCTTCACTTTAATTGTTCTCATTATCTTCTGGGCATAGAAAAATAATGCAGCCTTTCTAAGGACATTAAATCCAATTATGTAAAAACACAGTGTTGTGAAAAGAATTAAAATGTTTTAGCTAACAAATTAACTGCTGAAAATCAGGAAGGGTCAGTGTGTGACTATTTAACCCCCCTGAAAATCACCCGAAAGTATTTTCTAGCTGCAATTACAGTAATGCTACTGCCCTCAGCTATGGTTAACCACCAGCCTCACAATTGCAAAGGCTACTGATAACCACCTCCTAGCCAGCAAAGAGCAGGCAATGGACAAAGAGCTTCTGCGTTATTTTCCCACTAGCAAAAGTTTCACTGTGTTCTTGTACTACAACTAAAGTGAGTAAAGGATTCAAAGTAGTCAGTGTCATTTTATATACTGGAAGAGTCCTGAAAGTAGAGCAAGACATTTTTCGCTAGATTCTTCAAACTGCCAGGATGTAAATGTGATGCAGAATGTGTTTATAGGCACCCTCACAGATCAGTATGTGCTGACAAGATTGGTGCAGGATGGTTGCATTGATCATTGATTAAGGATCAGATTCTCTTCATAGGTATATTTCCAGGGGGATGGACAGGGGAGCGCCTTTGAATAAACTACTGAGCTCCAAACACCTCCTGTAACAATACCCCTGCGGTCCTGAGGACTTGGGTGGGACCACAGCTACAGCAGATCCCACAGCAGCAGGCCAGAGACTGAAACCCCAAAGAAGGAATCAGGTGCAGTGAAAGAAAGCTGAACTCCAAGCAGGATGTTCCCATCTGGCCCACCAACATCTGGTGCAAGACAGCCTGGTGCTCTATCAAAAGAAATAGATGAGCCTTTGTGACAGTGCAGAGAAGTCTACTCCCATCGTTCCACCCACTCCGTGGTGTAGGAAGTGCTACACAGACAGACTCATGAACACCATCTGCTTAAACTGTGGCATTTGACTCCCTTCCTCCAGAATGTAATAGTCTGAGATGGTCTAAGTGCACTAATACAATCCTACATTTTACATGTCTATATGTCATGAATCAAAAAACAAAGCCAAAATATACTTTTCATCTCCCTCAACATTGCTTTTAGTTTTCTAACTGGATTTGCTTGCAGAGTTTCTTAAAAGAAAAAATGAAAAAAAGAGACTCTGGGGGAGTATGAAACCCTTATTTCAATAAAAATTAACAGGCATAAATACATGCAATACTTACATCTGCATAGGAATGCAAATCCTACAGAGGAAACAACTTTTTTTTTTTTTTCCCATGGTACCTTTATTCGTTCTACTACAAAGAAAGAACACTAAATTTCACACATTAATGGAAATACAACAAAAACCTCAATCCAGACCAGGAAA
This sequence comes from Pachycephala philippinensis, assembly GCA_013397055.1. Taxonomy (NCBI): domain Eukaryota; kingdom Metazoa; phylum Chordata; class Aves; order Passeriformes; genus Pachycephala; species Pachycephala philippinensis. The sequence goes on from VWZT01008245.1 coordinate 243,517, forward strand.
AAAACCCTTTTTCCTAAATATGCGAAATCACTAACCATCGTTTTCCTATTCACATCTGCATTTTAAAATGAAAAGAAAAAAAATAATTTCCAAGTACTTGGGTTGTCATGTCACTGGGATTTATTAATCACACACAACCGTACAGTCTATTAATTATAGAACAGATATGTATTACTTACAGCATTTCTGTAGCTTGGAATGCAAGTAACTGAAATAGCCTCCCAATGCTCTTGGAGATATGACAGCTAGTTAGACAGAGGCACACAACATAGCACACTCTTTTCAAAAGCTGGTCAGTGATTTGTATCATCTTTCACAGTGAAATGGATGATATTTTTAAAATTATTTTTCACAGAAGTCCAAAGTCCCACAACTGCAAAAGTGATCACTTGGCTCTCACTAGGCTTCAGCATCCCAAGGAAAAAAAAACAAGGAGAAAATCAGTTCCCACCAGGCTCCAACTGAGAGTCCTAAAGAGGAACACCCCAGCACACTGCTTGTTCTCCAGTGTCCCAGGGAGCTCACCCAGCACCACGCTGGGAGCAGAGTTATAAAAAGTCCTCACAGCTTCTAATGCCAACCCTACGTCTTAACAAGAGATCAAAAACATGTTCCTCATGCATATATTATCTGTGGGCTGTATATCAGCTTTCCCTAAACCGACAACCACAGGCAGAAGGACAAGGTAGTTTTGACACACGCAGATACAAATGATCCCAATCGTTCATTTATCTTTAATGCTAAAGTATCTGTACAATGCCCTTTTAAAAAAATAATTGAAAGGATTTGAATTTTTTGCTCAACTTCATGATTAAACTGTTTTATTTGACATGGGGAAGAACAGCATAGAGAAAAAAGGAATATACTTTTAACGCAGCAGTGATTTAAGGCAGGAAGAAGAATGAGGGCTGCTCACTGAGCTCATTTCCACACAAAAACCTTTCACCTGTCAGAGGAAGGCCCACCAGCCCCAGGCTCAAGCTGCAATCAGCTTACATCTGAAAACTGGTTCTGCCCCAGCTCAGCCCGGTTCCCAGTGGGTGTGCTTGCATGTCTCTAGACCATCCTAGCAAGCCCACCACGGGCACTTTCTGCTCAGGGCTAGAAAGACCGAGAAAGCAGAAGAATATGAGATACTGATGCTTATCTGAAATTATATATGCAAATAAGCAAAAGGGCCAACTCCAAGCAAAGGGATTGTTTCTGATTCTCATAAGATATAAGAAAAATACAAAACTGTTATATGAAACACAAAAGTTTGACACTAAGTATTTGCATGTGGACAGAACTGGCGTGTTTGGGATGATTAAAGCAATGCAGATCAAACCTCGAGTATGCACTTCCGAGCGCCCTCCAAGCTCAGGCAGGCCAGCCGGCCACGGAAAAACACAGCCAAGAGAAAAGATGTTGCTCCAGAGGCTGACCAAAATACGGCACACACCACCTATCAGCCCCTAGTGGCTGCTTGCTCCGAGCACCCACAGCATCACGGTACCCCCCGGCATTTCCACACCCTGCTCTGCACCGGCACTTCCTGGCAAAGGCGGGAAGAGGAGCCCCTGTTACGGGAACATCCCGGGAACAGGCTGGCTCCCCTGGTCCTCCTGCGCGAACCCCCGCACAGGAGGTGCGCTGAGATGGGCTCCCCCCGCAGTGACACCCGGCGGGGCAGGGCGGGGGACATCACAGGGACAGAGTGAAAGGCTCCCTTCAAAGGTGTCGGGCCGTGTCTTTGATACCGGCACTGCTCTGCCGGACAGAGGTGCAGCGAGTGCGGGACGTGCAGCTGCAGCTCCCTGCCACGACTGGCTGCCTTTCTGCTGGAAGGCAACACTGGACTTACTACTGTGGCCGCAGGAGTTGTGCAATGAACACACATCCATTTAGTCCAGAATTCTATGTTTTGGTCATTTGAATAGCAGATGGCATTTGTAACCAGCTGAAATACCATGATTGTCAGGATAAGACATTAAAGAAAGCAGCTATTCATCTTATTAATCTAACATTCTGCAGACTGGAGATCTATTAGTGAACCAACTGAATATGGGAGATCAGAGGTGAAACATAAATAGTGCAATTATTCAGTCCAAACCACTTTAGGAAGCTATTCAACAACAAAAAAAGTACAAGAAGGTAGCATTTGAAAACATTTAGAGAAACACATTCTTAAGTGAGGCTTGAAAGCCATCTGAATACAGCAGAAATCTTCCAGAGGTGGGGGTTTATAAATATGATTTAGAGTCTGATAGCTAAGCAACGTACGTAGTCTGTCATGCACCTGAAATTGCTTTACATTTGTGATTCATTTGCACAAGAACTGCTTTCAACAGCCTGATTTTTTTATTCGAATTATAAGTCCATTAAAATAGAAGAAACACCCCAGCAATCCCCAATACAATCTAGTCTAATATTTAGCCTCCTAAAGAGGCCATCAGTACACATCCAGGGAAGAATAAGGTGGCACTTACACCTTCTCATAAGAATATCTGTCTCCCTCCATTTTCAGCTCGAAGGACTTGCTGTGCCTCCTCTGATTCCTCTATTGAGTAGTCTCTGTGAGGCCTCTCTGCCAAAGGCTTGCCCAGTCTTTCTATCAGCCTATGTAAACTTTTTGCACTCACAGCATCATCTGAAGTCCTGCAAGTCCTCCCTCTGGCATGAAGAGTCACCTCCTTTTCCTTTTAAATCCATCTCCCTCCAGTTTTATTTCCCCTCAAATTATTTTAACTGAAGAAGCAGTTCACCTCCTCATCTCTTACCACCGAGGATGCTTTAATTCCTGACATGTTGTATGTAAATGCAATGAACTATTGCCCTATTTTATTTTTTATATTATTTAAATTTTAATTTAAGCTTTAACCAGGCAAATTGAATGTACTCAAAAGATAGTAGTAATATAAACTACTTTTTAGTGTAGGACTATGAAACTTGTAATGAACAATCAAACACACTTTTCCAGAAAAGTTTATCATTATTTTGATATTGAGAAAAGTAGTTATGCCATTGTGCAAAATATCATTGCTGTTGAAATCATCAAAATACTTCTGTCTCCAACCTTTCTGTGGTTGGCAAGTTCTTCAGACTTTAGCCCTGATTTTCTAGTTCACCTACATCATCATTGTAGGATGAGAGATCTGTCTAGGTCTTCCCCAGTTTCACCATGATTGTGCCTGGAAACTTACGAGGAATCATAATGACAGCGATGACTGCAGATCCACTCAGAAAACGGGTTGACATAACATTTGATTTTTTTTTGTCAAAACGTGAAACTGCTGACAGACTGCCCTTGGATGGGCCGTCTCTCTAAATTTTATGAGGACAAAATGGAACGAATGTGACAAAGGCACACAAAAAAAGTAGTAGTCAGTAACTGAGACATATGAGAAGTACTCTTAAGGCAGCAGTCTGGGTAATGAAGGAAAGAAACGCAGAGTTTTCCTGTACTTCAAAAGCTAAGCACCACTTAGTGCCCTCTGCTGCATACAGAGGAAATAGGCAAAGCAGCACTGAACAATGACATCATCTGATACTAAACAACACGATATGTTGCATCTATGACAAATATTTATTTCCTTAATTACCCTTGTTTTCTAAATATACTAGTAAATTATGCAAATACCTTCAGCACCAGGTTAGAGCAGGTGTTTTTTACATTCTCTCTTCCCATGTAGTATCCTGTGTTCTGCCTGCAAGCAAGCTGTCACCTCGTCTCCCACATCTTACATAGTGGGAAATTCATGCTGAGTGAGTCGAGATGCTGGGTGGGGGGAGCTTACAGCACCCTCAGCATGAGATTTAATCAGGAGACACTCATGATGGCTAAACAGCTCCATGGGATGTGGTCTACACACCGCCCCTGCCGCTCCTGCTAAACTCAAGGGAGTGGGAAGTGCCCATCTCTCCCTACTTGCAGCTAAAAGAAACAAAACGAAGACAAACAAACATAAGGGATGGTCAAACCTCCAATGCAATTTTCAACTTCCAAATAAACGTGCATTAAGAGTCTATAAAAGATCCTTCATGCACAACATGAAAGAGGTAAATGCAGACCGGAGCAACTGCGACCCTGAAGAGGATTAATTGATTGTCAGACAGAACCGAGGAGGTCTCCTTATGTGGAATACAAATATTTAATCTGATTCTGAAATCTTATCTCCTGCCTTTAAGAAGATTAACAGAAATTCTTTTGCAGCAGACTATTATTTCTGATCCAGTCCATGAACTAAGATATTTTCCAAAAGCAAAGTTTGTGCATTTTAAATAGTTTATTAGCATTCTACTCAAAATCAAATTCAACAAAGTTGATTATGATTAAAACTTCTTTAAGGAACTTAGGTCATAAAAAAAGTCATTTGTACGCATTCACATTGCCTTAAACAGGCATGTCACACACATGCACAGGCATGAAAACGTAAGATGTGAAAACGTGAGGTATCTAATTTTGCATGAGACATGATGCATTCAAGGTCTCCACACTGTACTTGAACTGAAACTGGCATGAAGATGTTATGGCAGTAAAGTTGTTCTAAAAAACCTTTTTCCAAATTGGTGTTCCCTTTTGTAGCATGGTTAATGGAGATATTCCATAGGAGGAGGAAGAATTAATTCATACGTCCTTTTTTCTATCTTACACAGACTGAGTACAGGCAGATAGTTAATATCATTGCTGTGCTTGGTTCTGCCCGAGGAATCTATGTAACTGGGCAAGTTTCAGGCTTCTCCTTCATTTTTCCTTTGAATAAAGCGACAAGCAAAGGGAAGTACAGCCAGCTGGCTTCCTTTGTCCAGCTTCCTTCCCCCTGGAGGAAAGCAAGGGAGCCGTCCTTCCCATTTCTCTCATTCCTGCCCATGAGCTGAGCTGGCGTTGTGCCATATAGCCCAGTCCTAAGCTTTTGGTATGTTTTTTCTTTGAAATCCAGGGGCTCCAGTAGGGTCTGTCTGAAGCAAGAAGAGCATGGCAGGCACTACAGTGGAGGAAGGGAAAGATCACTGCCATCACTCCTGCCTCCTACAAGTTCCCCTCATGATCCGGAGTGAGACAAGATGCCTGGGGCTCTGCTCCATGGTCACAAGCCTCTCCATCCAGCTCGGCCTGCAGCCCTGCTGAATGCACAGCATCTCTGCTGGGTGGCAGGAGTAGAGTGAATGTGATGCCAAATATCTATTTAAATCAGGGCTGAGAAGCATCACACATCAGGCAACCCTCACGAATTTGGCAGTTCTACTTTAGATCTGTGTTGGCTGGTTGAATGCAGCCTGTTCCTGTTTAAAACAAGCTAACCTGCATTTCATTGCTAAGTAAGGCTTTACCTGGGAGTGGTCAGCACAATGAAACCAGCCCAGCAGCATATAAACCAACACTCCTACTTTTTTCTAGATAGTCAATTCAGAATGAAGCTACCAGGCATCAGCTGAACTTTACACTATTAACCCCAGGGCTTTTACTTGAGATGCCAAATAATTCAAATAACTTTACATTTATCATGAGCAAAGAGTATGCATGCAGTTGCAGCACCTCACATGACTCAGTTTGAGCCTTTAATCTAGACAGGACCTTGATCCAAGGGCAACTCAAATCAGTCCTCAAGTAGAACACTGCGTGGGCTTCTGCTTGCTACCTGAGAAGGTAACATAATGCACCACTTGTACACACGAATGCCTGAGTCTTGCCTGTAGTCAAGGAAACATTTTCATTACACTTTCATTTTTAAAAAGTCCAAAGGACATTGTTCTTCTAAAGCCTCTTGTTAATTCTTTATATTATCTACAGCAGAAATACCTCTTTCACACAGGACAGTATAGGATCACAAAGACATGGGCACATTGCCTCCTGAGCCCATGGGAACCCCTCCACCAGAACCATCCTCTTCAGCAGGGTTTAATGAGTACTTCACAACCATTATTTTTGCACATAATAACCACAGTCATGAAGTAAGTCTCCCCTACAGCAAAAAGAAAGCATTTAATAAGGATCCTTGCATAATTTCAGGTAAAGCATGTTAGTTTCCAGTTCTCCCTGTACCTTCTTATGAAAATATCCAGTCGGTGAGAAGATGTGTGAACCCCTGAGGTGATGCAATAATGCCACAAGTGCATTGCCATAGAACACTCTTCCTAGTACAACAGCCCAGATTCAAGTGTCCCTCACTTGAATCCCCAGGTATTTCCCCTCATATACCTGTGCAGCTAGTATGAAGCAGAAGTCCTGGGGAAAAACATGATATGTGGTCATGTATTTTGTCATGCTCTCAGCTGTAAAATGGCAACAGTAACATATCCTTCCCTAAAGGGCTTCGGTGATCACAGAGACAGAAAACTGTCACATACATAGTGGTACAGAGATAGCAAAGTCCATATATATAACACAAAAGAGGTTTTGTCCATCATAACCCACAGGGAGGAGAGCATCAAAACTTTAGGTTGTAGCAGAAATTAAATACCTGTCTTTTCTTAAGCTAAAAGCAGTTGCCCTCAGAGATTTTAACTTTAGGTTTCAGCACATAAATTTCCAAGGTATCTTAAGAAAAATAGGAAGACTGTTAACTACATGCACATCCTACACTATATGCATACAACCCTAAATACCTGCTTTCTTACATTGGCAAAAGCCATTATCCCAGAGCGTACTGCCCTGCTGGGCCTCATGTTGCTTCTACCATTTTTGCCCCCAAGAGTGCTTTGTGCCAAGTTTACAGACTTTAAAAGTTATTCTTTCTTCTTTCCTGATCTTAACCCAAAACACTAATTTCCTGTGCAATATACTCAGTAATAAATATGCAGAATACCTGCTGGCACCAACAAGTACTACACGACACTCATCAAAAACCTAAACTAAATAAAAAAGTTTTTCAGATTAGACAGATTATATTGGATGTTGCCTACAGAACTTGATCCTGAACTTCAGCACACGTGTTCTAATCTTGAGCAACATGAGATGATAGGGAAAGGCTGTGGTTACTTTGTGAGGAAGCAGGAACAAGAGAGAGCTGCATCCCCAGCACTAAAGGTAAGGCCTGGAGGGTGCTCCTGGGCAGCTCCCAGCTGGAACTGCCTGCTTTATCAACTGGTGCCCTTCAGCAAAGCGCCCGAGGTATACACTGGCTGCTGGGAAGTTCTCCTTAGTCTTGCAGTTTCTCAGGCAATCCCAGAACCTTTCTGCCTGCTGCTACTTTAAAGGCTGTGTGGTCAGACAGAGTATGTATTTTCTGACACAGCTAAAGTTTCTCAAGGAATGTAGGCCATGGTAAGAAAATTTTCATTTTCTAGCTCTCTCTTGATAAAAGCAGAACTTCCCAAGTCAAAGAAAAGATACTCCCTTAAGCCAAAGGCAAGTTATATGCTGCTGCAAACAAAACCAGTTTTAGAGTTCCTCTCTCTCACCTCCTGCTTCCCCTAAAAAAAGGAAAAGCCCCAAATGCTCATAATGCAGTGCATTTGGTGGCCTAAATATGGATGTTACCAGATTCCCCACTGACATAAAGAGGTCAGAATTTGAGAAGCTGAGAAAATGACTTAAGCTTCCACAAGAAAACTTGACCTGGAACAATTAACCTGAGAACAACACCAGAACAATGTCCCAGAAAGCTCATTTCCAAGACAAGTTTCTGCTGGGAAAAGTTTAGTACTTCAGGACTGCTGAGAGTAAGTTCTCACATTTACACCTGACAAAATGAATTCATTTGGACATGCAATATTCTTGGAACTCATGTGAAAAAACAACTGCCTTTTGCTACATCATTTCCTAACCGCCTTACAAAAATGCTAGGTGTAACATGCCACCATATCCAGTACTTTTGGCATCTGCCTACAATATAAAGGAAAACTTTGTTATGCAGTTGCAAAACCATCAAGCTCCTCTGAGAAATGTCCCTGTCTTCCAGGATGCTTCTCACACTGAAACCTAATTATCAAGGACCACTCCTGATCACCGTGACAAGTTTTTATACATTTAAAAACGTTTTCTTCAACTATATAGTCAGTGTTTTTAACATATTCTTTTCCTCAGATGGGAGAAGTAAAATAAAATACCGTGTTCTGTCCTTAAATAAAATTGCCTACACAGCTACTTTTGATCCATGAGTGCTTGTTCTCCCTCCCAATTTTCTCTGCCAACCACCCCCCACAAGACACACTTAGATTATTTGATTGGGGCTTTTTTATTAGCCATCTGTTGTGCAGATAAACACATGAAAAAATTACGAATCAAAGAAAGAGAGGCAGACAAATGGGCTTTCACTAACCTTTCGCCAGGGTGGGGGAGCTGAAATGACCTGTGAAGGCCGAGCCAAAGGGAACTAAACCAGGCAGCAGATTTGCTCCCGTCGGCTGATGAGCAAGTGAGCAAGCAGGGAGAGCTGGTGGCTTGGGAGGGAAGGAGGAGCACACCAGGGCAGATGAGTCATTAGCTACTAAATTAGAGAATAGGCAGCTTGGAATTGCAAACAACTGTACGCAGTCTGGGAAGCGGAGAGGAAGAGACGCTTTCTGTCAAACTGCCCTGAACTGACAAACATCTGCATTTTTCACTCAGTAGGGGGTCTGCCCCTGCCTCCCCTGCCAGCCTTCCCTGTGTGCCAGCAGGAGGCTTCTCCCCAGCAACTGCAGAGCCCAGATTTTCATTGGGAACACTGGTGTGGTTAGCAGGAAAGCGCAGCGAGCTGGCATGTGTGCACACACCTGGGAAGGAGCACCGGAGAGCCGCAATCGCCCCTGGGCACCGCTCATTCCTGCAAACCTTCCAGTGCGGGAGGAGCTCTCTGCACCAGTTAGAAGCCTTTTTATGGTCAAGATAGTTGCAGTGTTGCCAAAACGCCGAGATTGCTGAAGCTGCTTTGATGGCCTAAGAAGGTCTGCAAAAGCCTGAAGCAAGGCAGACGTGACTAGTCTCCACCATAAAATTTTCAAATACTCCAGTGAGGAAAAGTCAACGAATAAAAAGCAAACCACAACCTCTGACCTACACCTTTGCTACCTAATTTTCTGTTAGAACATACCTGTGTTGACTGTAAAACCTAAAACTTATAATTATGAAGCTGAACACATTTTTATTATGGATAGATGGTTATGGGTGAAGTAACTTTTAAAAGCAATATGACTAGAGACCTTTCACAACCAGAATCTCAGATGTCATTTGAAAAGCAAGAGGATTCAGATCCAAACCCAACAGTTTCAAACCTGATCAAGACTCTGCTGAAGCCAAAACAACAAAGACCTTAATTTTCCAGTCAACACTTACAAAGGAGAAGAGATCGGGGGTTTTTCAGTGGGGTCAACAAACTCCTCATCGTACTCAAAACATTTCTGGTCTAACACAACCAAAAATGTGTGAGAATAATCAGATATTATTGATATATTATTATATATTAATTTATTTTATTTCTTGTTTTATTTTACTTATAGGTGATATATATTTATTTTTTATAAAACCTTGCAGGATATGCGCACAAGATTTCAACGTCATTGCAGCAGACTAATCAGGGTCTAACCCTCAGCCCACATGAAAATAACACCTCCTCACACTCCCTCTGAGTAAAATTATTAGCCTTAAAACACCCCATCCTATTTTGACTGCTTTTTTGTTCACATTTCCACTCACTAAATAATTCTTAATTCCTCTTTTTAGCAGGCTGTTTCTGCTTTATTGTCTGTAATCATCAGTTACCTCACAAGGTATGACAAGGGAACAGGTCATAGCATCACCATGCCTCAGTGCCCTCTCCAGCAGCATCCTCTGCCCTGTGCTGTGCATGAGTCCTCGCTGAGTGGTCAGCACTCAGCTTTCATGTTAGTGACTAACCTGGACTTCTGAGAATCTTTGGTGCCTTGCCCAGGTTTAGCAAATAATTACGCCTTTAGTGTTTCTGCTTTAGTTGCTGCTAAGACTTGAGTTATTTTCTCCTACTAGCAGAAATGCAAATACATATTAAAATAAAATGCATCTTTTCCACTATGATTTCTAGTTTTGCAATCTTTTACCAGTTAGTTCCACATATTTCTGTTCCTTGGGCTCTTTGTAGCTGACATTTCTCTTTAGACATCTACAGCTTTATAGCACAGGAACACCAAATTTATTTCTATACCCCTCTCAGATCACTTTTTGATGACAGAAATGTTACAAACAGTCTGGCACACCTTCAGTCTGCAGCACATCTATTCTGTGAATATTAAGGGAGACTTTGCTTTCCAGTCCAGTCAAACCAACATATTTAAATGAGTAAAGGAGAGAAAAAAATAGAAAAAAAAAAGGAATACTTCTATAACATAATTGCATACTTATAAATAGCATGATTTCCACGTGTGTCAGATATCAAATAGCTTAATGACAACTGATAACTGGCTGATTTCTGCAATCTGCCATCAGCTGCTATTTTCAAGAGAACATGAGCTATTCCTAATACCATAGTTCAACTCCACTTAGTTGTGTAGGAAGCTTACATTTTTCAACCAGATGGCAGGTATATACTATTTTAACCAAAATCCTGTTTTAAGAACAGCGGTTGACATAATGACAGTGCTTGACAAGCCAAGAGGCATTAAAAAAAAAAAAAAAAAGAAATAGATAACTACCTAATACCATTTAATATTGGCTTTAAAAATATACCATACTTATGAACAGCAACAGATGGGCCAGGCAATCAGGCTGCATGACCTCATTTGCTGGGAAAAACAAGGTATTTTGTTTAGTTTTTTTAATTAAACTTCAGCTTTTATTTTCAAAACACACTTTGTAAAACTTGGATGTGATTTTCCTCATGCATGTATCAAGCCAAAAAGCCTCTTCTCCCTGAGTCAAGCAGGGACAAGAACTGTTTGGCTGCATTATGGTGCGATTAATCCACGCAACTGCTTTAACACCCAACAGAGGGAAAAAGCCACCTCTAGAATACAGGGTTTGATATGATACAAATAACTTGTTGTTAAATATCTCTATCATTAGAGCAATGTCTACTAATTAGGAAATAAATCGTTTACACTGGCATTTCTACTGTAGCAGAAGACATTATCCTGTTCTTTTTTGCTGGCGTCTCCTATATAGCAACAGAAACAGTAGCTGTGAAATCCACTTTACATTTCACAGAAGTGAAGTAATTCTGCATTTTTCAGAATTGCCGTAGCCTGAACACACTTCTTTTTCCGCACCCCAGTAACAAACATCAGTGCCTTTTGGGATCTGACCCACTGCAGTCTCATTTTGCTGCCCTTAACGTAGGACATGGTTTCCCCCTCTGTACTTACATTATGTCTGGAATCCTCTCTTCAAGCAAATGGAGAATCAAGGGGCGAAGTGGAGACTGGGTGATGGAGCAGCACACTAAAACAGCCCAGGTGATCACTGTGGCTTCTCCTCTCTGCTGTGTCAGAGACTTTCCTTGTATTCAAAGCTCATTTCAGCGGGGAAGATTCGATGTCCTACCAGTCAAACACACTGAGCCTTTAGATCCTTTAAAGCCCTACCAAAGCATTTAGCAGTAGATGTCTCTATATTTGCTGTTGTCTTTTTTTGGATATATGCCTATGCAAGAAGGAAGCAAACTCTCTCTATATTTCACACCCATTCGCACTACATTTTTTTCAGGGTGTTGCTGAAAGAAAAAAAATTCCCAAGCTACCTCAGCTCCAAATGGCCAACCACACAACCATTTATTTTCCTCTGGTTATCCTGACTGAGTTATTTTCCCACACGTTCCTGATGTGGTGAATGACTTGTCTGAGCAAGTAAGATAATGCTTTAGGCAGCAGATTAGAAAATGCAAATGCACAGGGAGTCCAATAGGCACCTCCTGGGTTGCGTCCTGCCAGTGAGGCTTGGTTTTCTATCCCCAGCTGAAGCTGCAGGAGGTGCCCACCTCTCTGAAGGTTTGCACTGGGGATCTCAGGCTCTGAGTGAGGTGCTACAATGTCCCCACATCCCAGCCCCGTGTCTGAACGTAAATAGTGAGAATTATTTCTGCCAGCAGCAGACACCAAGGCTCAGCCCTGCTATTAACCACAGTGGCAGCTACCAGGTTGCCAGTCCAGGGCAGGCTATTTCAGCCAGGACAGATGTATCGCTTACTGGGGAGAAAGGAGGACAGCCCAGGAGCTCCACCATTCCTGCTGCATCACTTCTATGTGGCTGTGGCGAAAAGGTCAAGGAAAACCAGGGATAAAAGGGGTTGGACTGGTTTTCGCTCCCTGGATCAGCGGGATGGCTTTGCTTGCCCCATACCAACTCCCAAAAGAGAACAAAGCAGGTCCTCACCCCTTGCACCCACCTCTTTGTGGCACAGAGCACCATGTAGGAGAAGTGTCCTAGGCTTGTGGAGTCATTACTACACTGCCTCCTAAACAAAGAGTCTCGGGAATATCATCTGCACTGAGAACCGTGCCACATATTTACCTCTGGCCGTTCTAAGTGCCACATGGTAACAAACATCAAAATACCAAGAATTCCCTGGCACAGGTTTCCCAGCAGGGATGTGCTATCCACATCCCTGGAGACTTTCCAGTCTGACCTGACTGGATCAAGCCTTGAACTTGTCTAATCTCACAGCTGGCACTGCTCTGAGCAGGAGCTTCTAGAATCCTCTTCCGTTTGACCGCACTCAAACCAGCGCGCTGCTGACCATTTACTCTCCAGCCAGCAAGTCCTCACAAGCTCAGCACCCTCACAAGGGTTTTGGAGCAAATTAACTACAAAAGCACTACAAAAGCACAGCAAGATACTCTCCTCCAGCCAGGAAGGTCTCCAGACCAGAGTTCTCCTAATGACTAATAGCCCCCACCAAAGAGATTCTAACACATACAGAGTTGGGAGTCAAAAAGTGCAGAAATAAACAATGTCGCAGTCATAAAGACAGACTTTTCTAGATCTTTCTGTAAGCTTTTACTTATACCACTTTGTCTGTAAGCTTTTATTGCACAGTTTACTTTTTTTTTTTTTTTGCATTGATAGAAAATCTATATGGAACTAGGAAGAATAAAGATACCACTCTTTTAGTATTTAGAATAACTTAAAATTTGTGTCACATTAATATCTTTACTGGAATTGGGAGTGAATTTTACATGTGGCAACAAGGAAACAATGCTGAGAAGGAACACCCTGACACCTCTTTTCACAGGCTCTTCACTTGAAATTGCAATTATAGTGATCTAAGCACGAAGACAATTCTGACGTTTAAAAAAAAGTTGTAATAAAAGAAAACACTGTTTTCAGTTTGCAGGGAGATCTTGAATCACAGGTATGCCTGAACCATGGAGCACACCCCGGCTGCCGGCAGGATGGGTCTGTCAGCTGCACCTCACCGTCCTCCCCAGGTTACTGGCTCAGACAGTGCTCAAGAGCATGGCTGAGACACCCAGGGTCACATCCCCACCGCTCAGCAGTGCAGAGTGGCATGACAACTTCTCCTGGGCATGTTTAGGGGCAATGGTAAGTCAGGAAAAAAACCTTTTCCTGCTGCAAAGACATCCCGAGATCTCTGAAATCTCACACTGCCGATCTGTCTGGCTCCCTTCCATCTGACTCATGCCCACGTACCAACGCAGCTGGCACATGGCTGTGCAGGAAGGGAAGCCACGTTTCTCCCCTGAGGGGAAGCTTGATTCATGCTAAAAGGTATTCCAGTCTGGATCTCAGGAGCGGTATCCACCTGTTCTCCCCAACATCAAGGTTTTTAGCTCATTCCCTGTGCACAACCCAACAGCTCCAGCAGTTTGGGCACACCACACCCGAGCAGCAGCAGTGGTCCCACGAGGGGCAGAAGGGTTTATGGACTGAGTGATGTACATCAGATATTCAGAGTGCCCAGATCCCATTTAAAGTTTCACAGCAGGAGAGGAAAGGGAAAAAGAGAAGAAGAAAAAAACAAATTTAAAAAAATACAATAGGCATGTTCACAGAAACCTGAAACACAGACAGACAGTAGCCCTGTTATCATTGCTGCAGCTGGTATAAAGACAGCACGTTTTCACGCTGCAGTCACATTTCCAGTTTCTTTGCAGACCTACCTGGAGGGACTGAAAAATTTGCATCTCTCTTTTTCCCATATTATTTGCACATTCCACATATTATTTGCATTTACTGTGAAAAGGTGGAGAATAATAGTGCTTAGTGCAAGAAATAAATACATTTTAAAAACAAATCAGTCAGTGCTGCCAGTCATACAGATGCAAAAGTTGACAAAATACAGCCTTTCATTATTTTTTCATTCCAACCAATGCACAAAATACATGAAATATAAAAGAGTATCTCACATAGATTTTTTCCAGCTGAATGGAGCTTTGACAGTCAAGAACACTGCATTTTTCACATAATAAAATGTAATTTTCCATCAATTTTACCAGTAATGAAAATGTAACATACAGCACAATCGCCTGAAAGCCAAGAAGTTGAAGCCAAGGGTGAGGTTGAAAGTTGCAAAACTGGGAGCCTCAAGGGAAGTAGTGGATAGACAAGAACTGGTTCTCTGCCATTCATTTACTTTTCTACAAATGCCTCCCCCTCCCCCCAAAAGGGCTCCCCCCTCCTCCTGTTCCTGGTGCTCAATGGGAGGGGCAGCCAGAGCAAAACCATCCATCTGGTTCCCATCACAGGAAGGACTGCCTAGGCTCGCTCCTGCCAAAGCCTGTCATTAGCAATCAGCACAAGAGAGAGCATGAGAAAACACAGCACAGCTAAGACAACAAACCTAATACTTTTAATACACTAATCATAACAACAGTACTCGATTTCGTTCTTTACAGAAATATCACAGGAGTCAGATGGGTCATCCTGGTAGCCTCATTTTATCAGGGAAATTAATGTAACAAGCAGCACAAATGTTATTTTCTTATGCCACAGGAGATCCATCAGCACCTATTAGAAGCATCTACAGGAGTGAAATATGGCAAAGAAGGATAATTTGATTAAGCAGGTGCAAAACCTTGCTACCTATTAATACACTTTGTCTTCTTTTAGCTACAGGATAATAGACATGGCATTTAAATCCTGATGCTGCCACTGTAATCCAAGATCTAGTATTTTATGAAAGCTTGGAGAGATGACCATCAAATTGCTCATGTTCTCTTGCCACAGAAGTTCAGCACAGCCCTTCCCACCTCCCTTAGCCTTGCCAACCATGCAGAGCAATTCCAGCATTTTCACGGTTTCCACAAACTGCCCGTCTTGCATATCATCCTTTAAAATCTATCTCATCACTCTTTCATTTCAGATGGCCAGCAGTGAAAAAAACAGCCCAACCAACATCCAAGCAGTCTATAGCAACACCTCCTGCAGCTGCTGCCGTGGGAATGAAGACCTACAGGGATATTAGGACCTTGTACCACTGGACACTGCACACAGATGAAAGCAGAACTGTCAGCTAGACTTTGCAGCCACAACTTTCCCCCCACCTCAGCAATATAATCACACACTCCCCTAATTACTGAGTAAGAGTGGCTGTTAATTACCTATCCAAAGCAATGAAATCTGACTGGGGTCAAACATTATCTGATAGCAGAGAACAGAGAGAGGCAGCAAGCTCTAATCCTTTGCTGTTCTCCTAACCTGCCTCAAACCTTAAACCAGATCCCTCACGAGCTTGTTCTCCTCCCCACAGACTACACACACTCCTTGTTTAGAGTGCTTGTCCTGGTCTCTCAGAGCCACATTTTCCCCATCACTTTCACAGGAGCTGCCCCTGCTCCACTGGCACAATCCTGCCATCCTGGAAGAGCACACTGGAGCAGATGAACACTTTGGGATCTCCAGGAGAGCAACCTGAGATCAGCTTTGCATTACAATGCCTCCCTTGAGCTCCTTGCACCAGAGTAACAGCAACATCACAACTAACACTCACACAGCAGCAACCAAAACTGATGAGCTTCTTTGTAAACGCCTCCCCTTCCTACAGTTTTCTGTACTAAAAGAAGGGGACAGAGACGGGAAATAAAGAAAAAACCTCCTTCAGGAAGAATTACCATGTCTCTGCCTAAGGATGACATGGCTCAAACTCCCTCAGGACTGTCCCAGGCACATCACTGTCACCTGGCTTGCCTCTCTCTAGCTCCCTCCTTTTGTTAGGCTGTTCCCACGCACATCTAAGAATATCCTGATGAGTGAATATGAATAACAGCTCTTTCTTCCTCCTTTCAGGAAACTATTTCCCCATTTGTTTCTCTCCTCTCCCTGCTTCGGTATTTAGCTGCAAATGTTAATGACCCATTTAAGAAGAGGAAAGCATCTTCTAGGAATGACTTGCCCCAGGCTATTCCATGGGCTGCTCAGAAGTAAATCCCATAATTTATACCCTCTTTGGTCAAAGAGGAACATTCCCAGGACCAAAGAAAAGCACAGGTAGACAGAGAGATGGAAAGGGAGAGAAGATTGTCATGTTCTCTCTTGCCCACTTTGCTATGCTTCTTATTCTAGTGCTTTAAAAAGTGAAGACCACTGGGATATCAGGGCTGAGCCCTAGGCCAAGTCTGCTCTTGCATATAATCGATGAGAAACTTTTCAAAATGTCTTCCTTCTTCCCCTCAGTGCATTTATGTCTCAGCCTGCGACACTGAAGCTAACACAAGCCTCTAGAGGGTCAGACAGGCATCAGTGCCACACCCCAGGATGGGACCACAGCTGAGGGCAAGGAGGCAGCACTGCTGCAGGAACCTGGCAGCCCTCACCCCTGACCTGGCTGTCTTCATCACACCTCCTGCCCTTCATTCCTGCTGTCTTGGCTTGACACTGCACGCTCACCTGTGGGTTGGTAAAAGGCTGCATGCTGGTTTGACTCCTTCAGGTCGCTTACTGGATCCTGGTGACCATTCCCCCTCCCAGGAACAGGACGCACAACCATGGGATACAAGCAGGAACAAGCCATAGAACACTGCACATCCAAGAGAGCTGCAGGGCAAGACGAGATGGAGAATGAGGACAGACAACTCCATGAAAAGCAGCTTTGAAGGAAGAGATATGCTGGAAACAGAAGCTGACCCTAAAAAATGGAAAACGAAGAAGGAAACGAAGAAGGAAACGAAGAAGGAAACGAAGAAGGAAACGAAGAAGGAAACGAAGAAGGAAACGAAGGAAACGAAGAAGGAAACGAAGAAGGAAACGAAGAAGGAAACGAAGAAGGAAACGAAGAAGGAAACGAAGAAGGAAACGAAGAAGGAAACGAAGAAGGAAACGAAGAAGGAAACGAAGAAGGAAACGAAGAAGGAAACGAAGAAGGAAACGAAGAAGGAAACGAAGAAGGAAACGAAGAAGGAAACGAAGAAGGAAACGAAGAAGGAAACGAAGAAGGAAACGAAGAAGGAAACGAAGAAGGAAACGAAGAAGGAAACGAAGAAGGAAACGAAGAAGGAAACGAAGAAGGAAACGAAGAAGGAAACGAAGAAGGAAACGAAGAAGGAAACGAAGAAGGAAACGAAGAAGGAAACGAAGAAGGAAACGAAGAAGGAAACGAAGAAGGAAACGAAGAAGGAAACGAAGAAGGAAACGAAGAAGGAAACGAAGAAGGAAACGAAGAAGGAAACGAAGAAGGAAACGAAGAAGGAAACGAAGAAGGAAACGAAGAAGGAAACGAAGAAGGAAACGAAGAAGGAAACGAAGAAGGAAACGAAGAAGGAAACGAAGAAGGAAACGAAGAAGGAAACGAAGAAGGAAACGAAGAAGGAAACGAAGAAGGAAACGAAGGAAACGAAGAAGGAAATGAAGAAGGAAACGAAGAAGGAAACAAAGAAGGAAACAAAGAAGGAAACAAAGAAGGAAACAAAGAAGGAAACAAAGAAGGAAACAAAGAAGGAAACAAAGGCTGTGGAAGGACAACCCATCTGCTGTAGACTGAGCAGTTGGGATTGGGAAAGAAACAACCAGGTTACTGCTGACGGATTGATTAATGAGCAGTTCAGTTTCTCTCCTAGACCTCCCATCATAAGAAGATGGGAAATGGTGTGTTAAAACCTTCAGGAAGTAAAGCTAATAGAAATATATATTTCATTCATCCCTTAAAAGCCATGGATCAAGAACAGTTTTCCTCTCTTTCACCATTCTTCTCATCTCTGAAGCATTTTCCCTGCCTTTCTGTATTATAAATTTACCCTATAAAATAGTAGAAGATACTGTGTATAGGAAGCCAGACTATTATTTAGACACAGCCAAACCTAAACAATATAAAGAGGAAAAAAAGCAGAGGAGAAGAGACAAGCAGATGGGGTGAGCTGTGTAGACTGGCATTGCAGCCCGAGTGTTATTGGAATATGCTGAAGCACCATTTGCACAACTTTTAACTCCCTAGTTTTTACAAGCTTAATAATGCAAATACAAAGTCTGACTGCAAGGCAGAAAGCTGCGAGCTCAAGTTTCTCCTCAGAACTACATTCCTAGTGCTGTTGTACTTGAGATTATAAAAATAATGCATCTATACTGAAGGCTGATTTGGCATGCCTCTAAACTAAAAAATAAATAAATAAAAACGGGTATCACTTGGAGGCATAAAAAAGGAAAAACAGTATAAAACATGCTTTTCATCAGTTGATCACGTATCACTTGTTTTTAAGTGATTACATATACACCATTTTCACAGAAGTGTTTGCCAAAAATTCAATAAAGCTTCCAAATGTGAAGGAATACCTCAATACTGTTTGGTTACCTTACATTTGAAAAACAGCTTTGGACCGATTTTAAATGCATAAGGCTTGCTATTATACATACTATGTACACTACACTTAACAGAATAGTATCCAAAAACTGTAAAAATATATCCAGGAGTATTCCTGTTAGGAAAAAAATGTACTTCCCTCCCCTTGCACTTGAAATTACTGCAAGGCCCAATGGAGCAGGCTGCAAGGAGAGGGCAAGCACCCAGCGACACCTTGCTTGAGAACACACCAAGCATGCAGGCTCTGCTCTCTGCACCCTTCCCGGAGCCCATCTGAGATCCCTGAGTCTCAAACTATGTCAGGGTAGCTGTGATGAACTGTCCTCATAAATGCTGAACTTCTTTGTTTTGATGAGGTAAATGAATAATTATGTTTGTGCCCTAAGTGGACTATAAATCACCAAGGCATTTAGCCACTTAGCTTAGTACTGTCAAACATACTTTGCAATGGCCAGACACAATCCATATGATAAATTTATGCAGCTGAAGTCTTCAGACCACCAGTGATTTCTGCCTTAAAACCCCCATGACTAAGAGAGGCAGGACAAAAAAAGAAAATAGGGAATAAGTAAGCACCAGTGACCTGAAGTAGCACAGATTTCCCAGAGAATATGACAAGTGGAGGCAGAATAAAATAATCCTGAACTGAAAAGGCAGATGTAATACTTTCAACATTGCATTTCTGCGATCTCACATTGTGTGTCAGCAGAAACATGGGTGCGTGCAGAAATTGGTGCAAAACATGGGATCTGTGGAGGCCAAGTCACAGCTCAGATTTGGAAAGGAATCTGCCTTGGTCCACTGCTGGGGCAGAGATGCACCCACTGATGCTGGTTTCAGCTCAGCTCAACTCCTATGGGTTTGTCTGCGGATCCACTAACGGGAGTGGTGCTAATGATCCCACAAAAATAGATGGCCACAATTCACTGCCTCCCTTTTCACAGAATCACAGACTGCTTTGGGTTGGAAGGTACCTTTAAAAGTCCAAACCCCTGCCATGCGCAGTGACATCTTCAACTAGATCCCATTGCTCGGAGCACCATCCAGCCTGAACTTGAATAGTCCCAGAAATGGGGCATCTATTACCTCTCTGGGCAACCTGTTCCAGTGTCTCATCACCCTCATTGTAAAAAAGTTCCTTATATCCAGTCTGAATCCCTCTTTTAGTTTAAAACCATAACCACTTGTGCTATCAATAAATGCCCTGCTAAAAAGTCTGTCCCCATCTTTCTTCGGTTAGATATTAGAAAAAGGTATTGGGAACTGGTCACAGCACCAAGCCTGACGAGTTCAATAAACGTTTGGACAATACTCTCGGGCACATGGTGTGACTCTTGGGGATGGTCCTGTGAAGGGCCAGGAGTCGGACTTGATGATCCTTGTGGATCCCTTCTAACTCAGCTTATACTGTAATTCTTATAAGCCCCTTCTAGGTACCAGAAGGCTGCTCAAAGGTCTCACCCAGAGCCTTCTGTTCTCCAGGCTGAACAACTCCAACTCTCTCAGCCTGTCATCACATAAGTACTTTAGCTCTCCAATCGTTTTTACGGCCGTCCTCTGGACCCGCTCCACGTCCACGGCTTTACCGCGCTGCGGATCCCAGAGCTGGATGCAGCACTCCAGGTGGGGGTCTCACGGGAATGGAATAGAAGAGCAGAATCACCTTCCCCTTATTTTTCTTCTGAGACGATGTTAATCTTTAAAGAGGCCGGATCCGACTGCGGGACCCTGCCTCTCCCGCCCGCCCGGCGAGTGGAGCCCGGGGCGCGCCATCGCCATCGCCGCGCCTGGAGGGGCCTCTAGCGGCTCCCGCCGGGCGCTCCCGCACCGCGCCCCTCCTCCGCGCCCACCGCACCGGGAACGCCTGCACTGGGTACCTCTCCCACCCGCACACCCCGCGGCTTCACCTCCCAGAATCTGCTGCCGCAGTTGGTGAAAAGGCAGCAGCAAAACCAGCCGGTGCTGGCGAGGGTGCCGAGAGACCCGCGGCTGCTGCTGCCGTCAGCCCCGCGCCCACCGGACACCAGCTCTGGTGCTTGCCAAGGGCTTGCCATGCCCAGCTACGGACGGCCCAGCCCCTGACCTCTGGAAGAGGCAGCCCGAAAATTGGAGGGCCAGCATGCTTGGGGTGAGCAAGTTCCAGACAGCACAGAAAACTTTAATCTTATCTTATTTTTCTTCCAGTTTCTTGCAATGAAACCTGGATTTGCAACATGATCTATGGGTCAACTCATACAGTATGTCCACATTCACCCGTCAATTTGGAAAAAGGGGATAACAGCGAGGCTGAAGGGTCAGATGACTTCAGGGTTGTATTTGCGGTATCACAGATAAACACCCCACTCACCCTGCCAGTGTTCTCCCACAGGGGGGATGCAATTAGGCAGGCAGCAGTCAATTGCTCATGGAAACATTTGCTGTGACAGAATTTCCCACTAACACCAAGTTTAGCACAATCACATTAAAGTCACTTTTTTAACCCCATTTAGAAGTGGAATACCAAAGGGACTGCAAGCCCAGGCCCCACTGCATTCCGTTCACTTCCAAGCCCTGTATTTGTGGGTAATGTCACTAAATAAGACCATTCAGGCGGGAAGAGACCTTGGGAAATCTGCAGCTTCCTACTCAAAGTAGGGCCAACCCTACTACATGAATTCATGTGATGTTGCACAGGGCTAGGTTCACTTGGGCCTTGAAAACCTCTGAGAAGAGAGCTCCTAGAGCGTCGTTAGACAAGTTATCAATGCATAGTCTTCCTCATGGAGACTTTCTTATCCTAAAATTTTCTCAGAAAATCCCACTCCAGTTTGCAATCCTTGTCCCTTGGACCTGGCTCCATCTTTTCACTAACTTCCCCATATATAGGGGCAGGCTGCAGTAAGGTCTCCTCCAAAGCCATCTCCCCAGGGCTGAGCAAACCTCTGTCCCTCAGTCTCTTCTTCCATGCCCCTGGCCATCAGAAACCCAGCCATTTGACTGTTTCACATGATGTGCCACTCACATTTTATAGAAAGTAACAAAAATACTTAAAACAAATGTGTGAAGCCACAGGTCCAAATTTCAATAGTTCTCCAACAAAAAGGCAACACACCCACCAGCTATGCACTTATTTAAAGGAAAGGCAGAAAGTCAAGACCATCTATATTTGAAAAAAATAAAAGCAACCCTCCTTCAAGGCAGCAGAGGGAACCTACTTACCATTTTTCACTTGCCTCTCTGTGAAATACACATGAACATACATAACTCCTTGAAAACTTAATGCCTTCAAGAGGAGTCATGCTCCAAAATGCTAGCATGCTTTATACCAAAAGAGTCTTCTGATTCACATACCAACAGGAGTGTAACGATCATCTGCTGCAGGTAAATTATTTGCAGGAAGACAGATGTCATATTAGAAAAATACACGCTGCAGTCCCAGAGACTGTGCTCAGTGCCCAGCACTTGGGGAACAGTACAAGAATGATTAGGACCTTTGTATATGTTGATGGGAACGGCAATAATTAAATATCATGAGCTCTGGATACAACTCCCAGGTGAAGGAAGCACAGGAGACGTATCTGGCCAGCCTGGGAGGTTACTCTCGCAGCAGCCCTCCTCTGCTACAGCCACAAGCCACATCCTTGGGCAGAGCTGCTAGGAAATGCCAGTCAGAGCAAGCACTGAGTCCAAGCCCAGCTCATGTACATGTCCAGGTACCCTGGCAAGTCTCTGCTGTATAAGTAGGAAATCCAGCCTCCATGCAAAATGACATTTGCACACACATTTGAGTTAAGACTGTCAAGAGCTGCCACCCAAATGCTAGCACAAACACAGCACCCCACCTCAGGGACACCAAATCAAACAGATTCAGCTGCCTTTTTGAAATCCGGGAAGCTGACACCAAAACCACCCAGCCAGACTGGTTAGCTG
The DNA here is from genome assembly GCA_013397055.1 of Pachycephala philippinensis. Lineage (NCBI taxonomy): Eukaryota > Metazoa > Chordata > Aves > Passeriformes > Pachycephala > Pachycephala philippinensis. The sequence goes on from VWZT01008245.1 coordinate 266,043, forward strand.
GCTATTCCACTCTTCTGCATCAGAAACAGGATTTCCAGCCTCCTCCCCTAGTGAGCTGGAAAGATGAGCTGTCACCATGACAGAGCTGCATGGAGATATGATGAAATCACCAGCAAGGCTCCCCCTGACCTCAGGTAAACTCTAACACACACCATGACAGGCTCCAGAGAAACTCGACAAAGACAAAAATGAATACCACTACTCTTTTGGATGAGAAAATAAGAAATTATTTCTTGTTCTTTTCCCATACATTTCTGGGGACATTAATTGGAAGCTGATCTCCAACCATGTCTAATCACTTTTCTTTTTCCCATTGGTTATATTTCAAAGGTAAAACCATCACACTTTTTCAGATGAAGGAGGTATCAGAACAGTCAGTGAGCTGTGCAGATTCTTTGAGAACTACAGCTGATCTGGAAGACACATCTTTATTGTTTCAGCTGCAATCAGTTGTTATTTTTCAAACTAACCAACAGAGGAAAAAAAATCTCCATTACTACTCAGCATGCCAAAGCATACTTGAACTGCTTCAACACGCTACGCTGGAATTAAAACAAAGAGTTATTTCAGGTTTGTTTTAATTCATTACTAATGTGTCGACTGTTTTAGGATCCTTTGCCAAGAGCAGCTACTCTTTGCTGAGAGCTAATGAAGTTAAGATCAAAAGCAGTTATGTCCTGGACCAGACCAATGTCAGGGATCAGGTGGAATGGCACGGCTGAGCAGTGCAGTGCACTGTGCCTGGCAGAGATGTGATGTTTAAAGCATGGACCAGAAGGGAATAGAAGTTCACTGTGTTTGCTTACTGTACAAGATTGACTTCCCAAGGTTAGCTACTTTCTGCTTGGCTACCCAGGAGGGTGTATGGAGATCAATAGCTGCATCTATTGGCAGCAGGTTGTTTCGAAACTGGTGTTAACCACTACCTCTCTATCTCTGTTTCTGAGACGCTTACAGGAGAAGTCAGCTAAGAATCAAGTATGGTTACAACCAGGGAGTGCCTGATATGGATACAAATGTCCTGGGTCTGTGAGGGTGAGCTACAGTGCTGGGGAGCAGCACAGAGCCCTCCTCCCTCTGACTCCAGAGATTTCTACAGCCCAACATCGCACAGGTTGAACAGCAGATACAGGTTGCTGCTCCCCTGTCACCCCTGCAGCTCTGCACTTCTTGGAGTGCTTTGGGAAGAGGCTGTGAGGCACTGATGCCCTGCCAGCCTTGGACAGAGCAGCCATGAGATAACAAATTCAGTGTCAAGGGCAGCAGCAGGGCTGGAGTGAGCGAAGATGAATCTCACCCTGTGTGCAAGAGGCTACCAAAATGCTTTGAGAATGACCCAGTGCACCACGACAGGGAGACAATCTGAACATGAACACGATGGATCAATGGAGAGACTCCCACCTGCACAAGCACGTTCACAGCACGAGAGGTGTCACAGCACCCAGCCAGAGCTGGGACCTGGCTACAAAGGGCTGGCAACCAGAGTGCTAATTCATAATGCATCCGTAAACACCTTTATTTCTCTGGAGCTACATCAAGGTCTGGAAGCAGAAAAAACAGTTACTCCAAACCAAAACTTGGCACAGAGCCTCCGCTTGTGATTATTTAAGAGCCAACACATTACATTCCCAGAACAGTTAATAGCTCTGTGCTCTGCTTAGAAAGGAGGACTCCACAGAAACAAAAGTGGAATAAAGAGAGAGGCAGCACAGCAGTACCACCAAAACACCAAAGTTACAAACTTTGTGTTTGCACACAGGTTTGGACACAGGTCAGGCATCAATGACACACAGCTTCTACAAGGACCACCAAAGCACAGACTTGGAGGGTATCATAGGCACAGTTCAAAAGGCAGCTATTTCTTTCTGCTCATCAGCTGGGAGGCTTCAGATGGAGACTTCACCCAGTCTGGGAAATAACCCTTTCAAACAAAAGGCAGGCACATTTGGCATAGAGTCCAAGAACCAAGCAACAAGAGCCAAAAGGCATTTGGAATCATGATCTATAGGGAAAAAATCAGATGCTTAACAGTTTATACAGGTGGCAAATACACCCTGAGAATACAGAGAGCTGAGGCCAGATAACTGTTTGAAAAGAATGGTCATCAATTGTTCTACTGCACAAAGAAGAACAATATAAGAACAACATAAGAACAATGTAAGAACAATGTAAGAAGATACACCTAATAATTTTTGAGGGTATCATGAAAACGTTTTTTGACAACATGGAGAGTCAAGGCCTAACATAGGATTTGTTGATGGGTTGTGAATTCACCCTCATCAGAGGTTTTGAATATAAACATCTAGCCTTCTTGGGGGCAAGGAGATGGATTAGAAGATATCTTTAAGTTGCTTCTGGCCCTGAATTTCTAAGAGTACTCCAGTTTCACTGGTAGGCCTTTTCTTGTCAGTAGGCTTTGATTATTAACCTTAAAAAAAATCTTATCCTTCATTGACTTCTGTGAAGCCAATTCTCATTTTCTTCCTTCTCATTTTATTGAGTCAACAGATCATACACCTCTGTATCAAACTACAGGGAACAAAACTTCTTGTGCTCATGCATATAATGGATATGACGGACACAGAAAACACCAGCCCTGCCAGCTTTAAAACAAAACACATTGATTTATTCCATGGCAGCATACTCTTGAGTCTTGCACAGTACCCCCAGATACTAGCTTATCAAAAATAAATAGAGAATTTTGCCGAGCAGCAGAAAGTCAGAGGTGAGGGGCAGCAGGGGATAATTGAAAGATTCAAAACAAATATGTAATAGTCAGATCTGTTTCCTGTTTCCAGAGGTAAAAGAATTTCCTGTTTCCAGAACTGGCTATTTAAAGAAAATCCTGACAACAGAGGGTTTGGGGTTGGGTCTTTTTCCTAAAAATGCCAAATAAAATAAATTAATAGGGCCAGTGTTCCTGAGCACATTCTTTGGAGAGGAGTGGCCTCTCATTTGCAAGCCACACAGATCACCACACTGCCAGGTGCCTTGGCAGCTTAGCACCCAGTGATGGAGGATGAAGAAGAGGTTGTGATACTGGAAGGCCTGGCAAGCCTCTGCAAGAGGGCTCTGCCATCAGCCTCTTCTTTCAGTTCATTCCATAAATTCTGAAGTCAATCCAGACTGACTAGTAGGAACACAAGAACAGCAAAGGGCCCTACAGCCAGCTAAAAATCTCAGCTGCTGCAATTATTTGATGAAATACCCAAAGACCTCTTTTCACCAAACATGAAGTTGGATTCTTTTCATTCCAGCTGATTTTACAGTCAGTCAAGGAGGAGAAAATAAAATTTAAAAAAGAAATCCTCCTGTTCACTTGTGGAGTATTTCTGTCATGCTGTCATTTTAGTGGTTTTCATCTCTGCTCTAGGGCAGTTCAAGCATTAAAAAAATGGGGGGGATAAAAGTGTAATGAAGGGTACAGCCCTGCTGGAAACTGCAGAAGAGCTCTGACCTCCTCACTGTAAAAAACGTTTGACATTGGAAGTGCACCTGTGTTGTACACTGTGCATTTTGAAAATTTTAATGTTTCATAGACTTTAAATAGCTAAAATTGCATTTAATATTCTTTCCTTATTTATTTAAGAAAAAGAAAGGTTACATCTGCAGGTTTTCAACACTTAAGAAGCCGAATTCTGTCCAGGTTTGGTCTTGAAGAAAAAAAAAGCTGTGCAGCCATTTGTACTGTATTGCAGCAGGATTTCATAGTGATTTGCAAAGGAAAACCAAACTGATTGGTTTGCAGAGGGGTTAGCTGAGCCCAGGACTTCCACACAGGACATCATGAAGGTAGAGGGGCGCTGGGGCTACTCGGGGACAGAGCCAGGTGGTGTCACATCCACCACTCTGCTCAGCTCACACATGCACAGGCTTGCAGCTAGGGACCTTTCCAGGGTAGTAGAAGTAAAAAATATACAAGGTATTTCTAGGGATGGAAGCAAAGCAGCCTGTGACCAGTGTTGTGCTTCCTGCTCTCCAGGGGCCCACTTTATTATTCCATACATAAAACAACAAAGGGCTCAAGGTTGCACACTCCTAGTTTTCATCTTAATCAATGAGCAAAAACGTTAGGGCTCTGAAATTGTCCTGATCTACCAGTAGAGAGCAGAACCTGAGAAGTTCCACCAGTCTTCAGAACACAGGAGTTTCCTGATGCTGCTCTCATTCCTGACTCCACAGGAACACAGTCTTGCCCATCTGCCAGTTAGGCTAAGTGCGTTTAAGCAGGCACAAGTTCAGGGGAGAGAAAGGGAGCTGGACAGGACTGCCACTAACTACCCTTCAACTCCCTTGCATCACTCCTGTGGTTAAGGGAACTGGGAAAATTTGTTATGGGGAAACACAAGGGATGCCCAAATCCAAGCACGGGAGCAGGTGGCAAAGACAAATGGGTGGAGGAAAGGGGATAATGCTTTCTATAGCTACCACTTCACATGATGCAGGGCTACACATAGAGCTGGTTTTGCAATGCCTGTTCTGGATGGAGGCAATATTTTAAAAAAATGTTGCTTCAGATTTTTGCAACACTGAAATTAAGCATTTTTTTGTTATTGATATTATCTCAGCTGTGAAATATTTGGGGCATTTGAGTCAATGCACAGACAAGTGTCAAAAGGATTGAAAAACCAGATTTCCTGCCATTTTTCACGTTGAAACAGATGCTCAATGGAAAGTGGCCTTCTCACTCCAGCTGCCAAAACCCAAACTGCCTGTTGCAAAAGCCTGGTCCATTTTTCCTGGACAATTTTTCCACCTGTTTCCTGGTAGGTAATGACACCCAAGAGCAGGGGAACAGCAGTGCTAAAGGGTCATGGTCATAGCACTACCCACATGGATCTGTGCAAAGTCTGTGCTCCAGATCCATTCCCATGGCAGATGCTTTCACCCCATCACACTCCCAGTCTGGCTCTCTGCAGACCCAAAAGAACCCATCCTGACCACAAGCAATCTGCTAGGGATGGCCTTCCTGCGGCTGTCACCAAGGAGGGCTCGCATGGAAATCAGCAAAATGACACTCTGGCAACATCAGCTTGCTGAGCCAGCTCAGAGGTGGCCCCTCCATGTGATGGGCTACTGAAAGGCTGCCCCAGGCAGCCCCAAACATGGAGACTCCTGGGTTAACATGAGACCCTCTTTCTAACATCCTCAACAGCTCAATGCTTTTTTCTGGTCTGGAATTCCAGAGCAGGCCAGGCACAACCAAGCTAAGGACACACAGCAAGGTTTGCAAAAGATTTTCACAGTGGCAGTTGATTTTCTTCCCGCAAGTTACGAGACCTACTTGCAGCCAGCTGCTATCATAGAGCTTGCCAGAGCTGTCATGATGGGATCATGCAGAAGCTGCAAACATTATTGTATGCATTTCACTGAGAATATGGTATTTGCCATGATGCCATAGGACTCTCAGTGTATAACCACAGCAGCATTCCCAGGATCTCAGGACTTGAAAAGGCTTGGGGTGTTTAACCAGCTCCAAACCATTAAAAATGCTAACAGGCAAATTCCTACCTCCTCACTCACTCTCCCTGTAGAGGAATACCAAGACAGCCACATCAAGCCCCCAAAAGCATCACCAAGAGCCATGTGAGACATTTCCTACCAGAGAAGGACCAAAGCTGCCTCCTGAATGACTGACCCTCAGAAACCGACGTTGAAACAAGTCTGCAGAATCACGACAAGAAGTCAGGATTAATACAGCACAAGTAGCAGTAAATTATTCAGTAATCTGAAGCACCAAACCTCCAAGACCTGCAGTCATTCAGAAAGTCTGGAAAAAGGCAAAATTAGCTCAGATTTCAAAAGCAGCAAAGCAAGTGCAAGCTTGACAGCAAGCATTCTGCAGTTCCCGACCTTTGGAAAATATTGGAAAAGGTATTAAGCAGTGGGGGGAAAAAATTAAAAAATAGTACATGCCTAGACTGTTTTACAGTCTACCCCACTATTTTACAACTTCCTCAACATACCTCTCCCACAAGGTGGAGGTGGCTGGCAGGGACAGGAAAGGAGGGCTCCTGAGGTCAGCAGTAATAACCTAAGTGACTAATGGGAGCAGAAATCAGTAAGCCTTGCTTACATGCTCACCTTCATCATTGCTAACACCAGTGGGAAGCATTTGCCAAGAATAATCTGGTCTAGAGCACAGCAAGGCATGGAGCTGCCTACCAACTGGGGAGGGCAGTGATTGAAGCTTTCAATTCCATTTCCCCGTCACGCCACCAGACTCGCTTCACTGGGAGGAACGTATGCAGAGGAACCAGAAATGATGTTTTCTTTCCAATGTCAAAATCATGGACCAGAGCAAGTTTCTCCAGTTCTTGGCATGTAAACTGGCTCCCACATAACACAAATGAGGACATCAGGTATTAAACTGAGGGCTTGCTGAATGGGATATTTTAAGCGTGGGATGGTGCAGGGTTTTCCTCCCTCACCATGTACAATTAATGGCCTGGATCCTGCATATTTCTGGCTTTTTGCTCTGTGATTTAATGCTACAGTGACTTCAGTCAGAATTAGTAAGACAGCTTGCACACCAAGAAAATATTTGGGCAGTATTTAAAAACAAGTTCTGGGTTTGGGTTTTAGGCATAACTGTGAAAAAAAAAAATCACGGTATGTAGGCTAGGTGCTTGAAAAAGTTAGTGCAAGATGTTCTAACACCATTCCTGCAAAAACTTTGTGATAATCATGAACTACTTGGTGAACAAATAATTCTCAAAACCTAGGTATCTGCAGACCACATACAGAATCTAGATCTAAGTTCTTCAGGCCATTCAGATAAAAAAGCAATTGCTTATAGCATAAAACCAAATACAGGGTCACTTCCCTCTTGTTCTTTAACAGCTAAACCAATTGCATTATTTGTACTTAAACTTTTAATTGCTATTGAGACACCATTTACATTTAATAACTTCCATTTCACATAAAAGCTGTGGTGGTCAATGGAAGAGACGACAGCTCTGTGGAGGGGAGATGGTGGTTTACACACATAGAAAAGATACCATTATCATCGTCTCCACAAAATAGGAGAAACAGCAGTGAAACTGGAAAAGGAAAAAAGCAGAAGGGGAAAAGCAAATAATATGTCAGGTAGGTCACCCTACACAGGAAAATGGCTAGGCTGAAACTAGCTCGCAGACACCTGGAATGCTCCAATAGTGAGACTTTTTTCAGATCACATTAAAAAAATTGTATTTCAACTGCTTAGAAGAGAAATCTGTGCTCTCCATTCTATCTGGAGGACATAACTTTGTTACTGGAAGATACTGCTATTGGCGGAAACGGGATAAGAACTACGAAATCAAATATTTATTTGCTTTTAAAACAAGTGGCACTAAGAACCACTTACACTTAATACTCATTTCATCTGCGTGCTTATATTTGTATCTGTGAAAAGCTTTTGGACCACTATTATCTCCCCAGAATTTTCATGGAGTAACATGTGACTCTGCAGTCGGGTTTTTCCTTGAAAATATTATAAAAATTACATGACTTTGAAGATCAGCTCCAACACCCCTTAAAGTAACCTCATTGATTGCCTGTCGCTTTCAGGTGGAGCAGCCTTAGAGTCAGGAGACTGAGAAACCACTCATGACGACAGGTCTTGCATTTTGAAACTATCTCCTCCTATGTGTGGTTTCTGCAGTGAGACCAGGACACACTGGATACTCTTTAAATCCAAGGCATGAGCCTTTGCCTATAGGCTTGGTAGAATTGATGCAATGCTACGGCACAATACAATTCTTTGTATAATTGCTTCATGTTACACTTTTTTTCTAAATTATTGGTTTATTTGCAGGGTTTAAACATTTCCTTTTAAATGGGAGATTTAAAATAGGTATAGATATTGTACATATATTAGCTATTACATGTCTATCTGTATATATATATCTGTTCTCAGAAAGTCAGGACACCTCTGGACAGCACACACATTGCTATCAGCCCTCTGAGGCTGGTTTAGCCTGCCTCCAAATTTCAAAGTCTACTCCAAAGCAGATTCCTCCTGGGATAAGTTTAATCCTGTAAAAAGTAGTAAAAACATGCTATCCATGCTCACAGAGTGTGCCTCAGGACCCTAGATCTGAAAAGCCATTCATCAGTGATTTGCTAGCGAAAGAGAAGTCGGTATTCCCACACCCTGTGACCTTGCTCGCCACACCACTCAGGGAAACAGGGGCACCAATACGCCTTGACCCAGCCCCACTCAGCAACTGCTCAGGGCTGACGGATGTGGATTTCACCACACACCTATGACAACAGTTTACGTGGATTAGCTGGTTTGACTCACTTCTCTTTTGAAATATTAATGCAGCTTGAAATTACTTAGGAAGTGGCACTGCCTGTGTATCCAGGTTCCCTGGTCAGAAGAGAAGAAGGTTGCTTTATTCAGGTTTGAAGCATGGTTTTCCCCTGCCAGTTTTCATTCCCTTCTCCCCCTCACCTTTTGAAGTGGCCAGCTGGCTAATGCCAGCTGCATTTGCCATGCTGTAGGTCGTGGCCAACTGGGCAGGCTGGCAGCACTGCCCAGATAGATAGGGGAAGTCCAGGTTTCCCAAACATGGGTGTTCCCAGTGCATTGTCAGACAAATTGAGTACAAGTAGTAGGCCCAATAATTAAATAGCAAGCTCATATTTGATGCTTTTCATCCGTACACTCCAAACACATTAAAAGAGATGCAGTGTATTATTACTATTATTGCTGTTTGCTGTATGGGGAAACTGAGGCATGAAGAGATGAATTTCCCTACGAGGTTCACCTAGTGGGTTGAAACAAAGCTTGGGAGGGGACCTGTTAGCACAAGTTTGAACCTAAATAGCAAAGAAAATGAAGTTATTATCTGCATTCCATCAACTGCTGTACCATATGGTTAGATGTGGGCATGAGTCCAAGCAAAGCACCCAAATGACTCCTTCAGCTCTAACGCAACAAATAAAACCCAAAACGTACATCCACGTATTAATCAGTGTAATCCCTTAAACTTTGCCTGCGTTTCTGCTGACACTATGCTATGAGGATCTATGCTGAAAATTTAATGAAGGATAAACCCAGCAGATGAGCACTGTCTCTAACACTACATATACCTGATCCCATCTTTCCCAAGCTATCAGGTTCCAAGAGGGTTTTTTTCCTTTGACTACAGGCTCTGTCCATTCTTGGTAAGATGGTACTTTAAAGTATACTTTAACAAAGCATTTGCTAAGAGCACCTTGGTTCCTGATTACATCTCCAGCACGTGTTAGGAAGATACAGCACATACTAATTACTCTTTATCTAAATCAGAGATTCAGAGATTTAATAATTCAGAGTCTGATATACAAGAATGAGCAAGTCTTCTGTTATTAAATATTGAACAGTTTACCAAATAGAATAAAAAGGAAATGAAAACCAGATATAAACGGTCTTTGTTTCCTTTGAAAACTGCTTTGTTCTGCTGCCCCACTGCTTGAAGTAGATGAACTCATGCACACCAAGAAATGAGGAAAATTAACCAAGGGATGAAGGACAGGAGAGGGAAGCGTTTACCTGGGTGCCATATGCTGATGGGCTGGATATGCAGAGATTTTTTTGTATGTTTAAAATTACATTTCCTTGGGCTTCTGCTCTCAAATCTTGAATCAAGCAATCCTGGATTGCAAGTTCTGTCCTTGAAGACCTGCCAGAGGGCCTCCAGGGAGAAGCAGGGAGAGTACAAAAGGACATACCATGATTGCTCCAATGACTCTGAAATCAGACAAGCATGCCCAAACCAGAGTCAATGCAGCAACACTACTTCATGTCTCACATCCAGGGGCTTCTTCTCTTCTGTATTTTAATGCTTTGGGCATTTAACCCAAAAAACAAGTGGTGACAATGTTCACCAGGCATCCAGGGGCAGAAAAAGCAGGTACATTGACAAAAGGCTGTTTCTCCATGAAAACTTATTTTTTATGCCCTCCATAAATTTGCAAAAATTTCTGAAGTGGTTGGGGTTTTTTTTAGTTTTTCTTACAAAGATCAGCATAAGAATTTAGCCTCACTGACAGGCAATGTCACACTAAGGATAAGTTCACCAGAGCTGTTAAAAAATATTTCAGTACCAGGTTAGGATGCTATTTACTTCCTAGGCTAGACTAAAATGTGGAAGCACCCTTATCTAGAAAGGTGCCCGCCTGCCTTAGACCAGGAGGGCAAGACAAGGAGAACTAAGGGGAACAACAAAATCAGAGCAGTTGTGTCGAGGCTGGGCATTGACAGGCGGCTGGATGTGCTACAGAAATGGCATCTCCACGCAAAGGTATGAAGGTATCCAATGAAGGCAACCACCAGAGGTATTTCAATACAGCAAAAGTAAGGCCCAGCCAACCCAGAATGACACTGCAGACACACACAAGCAAGCCCTTCCTCACCAGCTTGATGGAGAAGGGTAATGCAGGGGACAATACCTGGCAGACAGGAGAAAAATTAGGTAGAGCCTGCAGCAGCTGAAAGAGTTGTGCCAAGGGGCAGCGACAGCAAGTATCCAGTGCAGGTGAGCAGGCTAAAGAGCTGGGGGAACAGGGATGTGGCATATGTACGCCTGAGTGCGTGCCTGCCTGCGTCAGGTGAGCCGGCAGCAAGGAGGTCTCAGTGATGATGGCAAGAGGTAATTATAGACTGCAAAGGTTGGAGCTCGTAAAAACGGAATTAGATTTCCTCGAAAGTTTGCAGACGCAGATTTTGTGCGTAGTCTGGAAGCACAGGATGAGCACGAGACTGAACAACTACTCACTGTGTGTCCAAATGGGATAGGGCAGGCAAAAATTGTGACGGGATTAGGAAAAGGTGTTTGGGAGGAAGGGTAAGGAGATGGCTCATACCACCAGCTACTGAGAGTAACATCAAGAAAAAGGCAATGGAAGGCTAAGTGGGAAGCAACGAACAAGGGAGAGCAGGTGGGCAATATGGAAAGGGTAGCCAAGACCATGGAGCAGGCTGGTGTACAGCAGGCAAGCGACTGGACTAATGAGAGCCATCAGGAACATGCAGGACAGCCCAGAAAAGGGGCAGGGAGAACTGAACCAAGGAGGTGCCAGCAGGACAGCCAGAGAGCTCAGTCAGGACCAGGGGATATGAAAGGAAGAGAGTTGAAAGCAAAGCAGTCAAACATAGATGGCAAAAGGTCACAGTGACCTGGCCAAGAAAGGGTGTTGAGACAGAAAAGATGTGAAGATAAATCAAAGTTTGAGGAGAAAAGTTTCCTCATGTACAGCAGAAAGACTATAGCGAAGACAGAGGAAAAAGCCAGAACTTTTATATATCATCAATATCAGAACCCCAAACAGACATAGCCCACGGGCACAAATCAGGAGTTTATACAGGTGTTTTACCTTCTGCCTGAGCCTGAAATACTTCAGACCAAGCATACACATTTTACAGGGTACGATTAAACTCTGCTCTCCTTCCCACCCCTCCGCAGAGGAAAACCAAAGCCTGCCAAGATCCCTTTTACTTCATAATTTCCTTTCTTATTGCACCACGAAGCTAAACCAGCACAATGACGAGATTCAGAGAGATCTGTGTTTATTTCCCTTTGCTGTGTAGGGCGCAGTCCAGCCAGAACGACGACGACAATTATTTCCTACAATTATTACCACATTTCACACCCTTTCCTCTGGGTTATGAGAAGCAGCACCCCTTCCTCAACAACACCTACAGCGAGTTTCCTTCCTCACCGGGGACCTGCTGATGTGCTCATCTTTCTGGGTTTTTCACTCTGTCCCAGCCCCCTTCCCTCTCCATAGAGAAATAGGGTTTCATTTTCTACCAGAAACAACTCAGGCCTCAATTTCACCAAAGAAAAGAATTCACTTGGCACTTGTTAAAATAACTTTTAAAACATTTCAAAAATCTCATTTACACAATTATTGCTCTATTCAGAAGCAAAATTTGGTTCTTTAAACCCTCACTAATTTCTGGCACGAGGCCCCATCTGGTCCATCACAAGTAACACAAGGCTGACTGTTTTTCTGCACAGCAAAGGGGACTGTTCCGCACGCTCTCTGCAAGGACGGCTTTGGTTTAATTTCCTCATCACTTCAGGATGCTACAACACCACTCCCTTGATGACACTACCAGTTAGTTACTTTTAAAGCGGTGGTCATTTTACACCTACAAACAGACTTCCATCATTCCAAATGCACTAATTTAGACAGAATTTCCAAATGTCCTGGTGCAATTCTGAACTGGCTTAGTGTCCTGTAGCCATAGATCTTCCAGGGATGTATAAACAGCGAGCCAGAGGACACCAGCCATTTTCAAGAGCTTTCCATCAACGTCCCTGTCAAATTCACTCCAAGGGAATGCCATAACAGTAGAAGGACATGCAACAAGGTCTCCAACTTTATTTTCATTTTGTAGATGAAGAAGATTGAAACAAAAACATGGTTTGTTTCCCCAAGGCCTGAAGAGTCAGTCACAACTCACAAGGAAAAATATGGTCTGTGTGAGATCCTACAACAAAATACTTCAAATCAAGTAGATATGCTTTGCAGGTCACATTTAAATTCCATGCACCTTGTCACTTCTCCGTATGGGAAAATAAATAATTTTATGGGAGGAAAATGCTTTATCTCTGTTTGACCGAAACACCCCGTGCATTGATGGGGGTGATTTGAGGAGAGTTGTTCAGAAGTTTGCACCAAGTGGCAAGCAACCTCTTCAAATAACAGTGTAAATTTAATGTTTTGGAACCGAAAATATTGTTTTTCAGTATAAAAGTAGTCTGATAGCTAGAAGGCACTTACAGGCACATCTTTGTCAGACACTTCCCATCCACAGGCCCAAACACATCCCACCTTGGATCTGTCTTCAGCTTCCTGACCCACCTCCTCTTCCTCCTTTCCTGGTAACACTCTTTTAATTATAACTGAGATAAATTAGCTAAACGGCCACTAGCAAGCTAATAAGCACAACACACCTACGTGCCTAATTTCAGAAGATTACATCAAGCATTCCTTGTCGAGCTGAAACTGTTCACAGGACTGTAGGTTCAGCACTTTAATAAAATACGTGTATTTTGAAGGAGAGAAAAAGCAGGAGGAGTAAGGTCCTGTATCACCTTTAAACAAGGTCATGGGAGAAAAATACAGCTATTTCTTAGCCTTCCTTACCTGTCAAATAGGTCTAAAACACAGCCCAGCTTGACAGCAGCACTTAACCACTCTGCATTCTTCACTGAGATAATTACACTCATAATAGCTGACCCTCTGTTCTGCACTGCGTCAAAGGGGTTTGCCTTTTGTAACATAAACCCAAGAAATGGCTCAGAGCAAAATGAGTTAGGCTTTACTAGTCACCCAGCAAGACACACATACCTTCGCTTCCACAAAGCAACTAAGAAGCTGGACAAAGCCATTACAGAATCACAGAATCAATCAGGTTGGAAAAGACCTCCAAGATCAAGTCCAACCCACAAGAGAAGCAAGGGAGAGGCTGAAACCAGTACATTTATGTAGTTCAATGCAAGTGAAGATGCAGGCTGCTGGACTGCTGCTCTGTAATAAAGTTTACCCAAAGCAAAGATAAAGGCCTGATTTTACAACATTCTGCCACTATTTTAGAAGTGGAGAGCGAGTACCATAATGCCAACAGAACACCACAGGGATAAATCCTCCAAAATACGCAGCAAAGAAACCTTACACAATGGCAAGGAAAGCCACTGGATTCCACACTAATACATCTTACCTCATCTGGGCTTTTTAATGGGGAAGAAATGTTTGGAAGAAGAGAAGAATGGGAATCAAAAATGCAGCAATAAAATCCAGCTCCTCAAGAAGCGACTCCTTGCCTATTCTGTTCCTATTTGATCAATAAATGCTCTATATTCAATATCACATTATGCTTACAAATTACTTCTAAATCTTCTAGACAGAGAACCTTTTTGACATCCTGCTTACACAAAGGGCAAAGCCCTGAAACCCCGGCCACAATCAGGACATACTGCCACCACCACAGCACAATATATACACATATATGTACAAGACCCACAGGATGAGTTACACTGGATTTCCTCTCCAAATGAATGTATAACCCAGCTGTTCTCTTCATTTTTACTATTTCTGCCTAATTTCTTTCTTTCTGTTCTTTCTTCCCTCTGCTCTCCATAATACTAACACCAGACACAACCCATACAGTGATGATGTTTCTCTGCCACCAATCTAGTTGGCTGGGCCAGCCAGATCTTGCAAGGGACTAAGCTCTAATCTAAGACATTAGGATTTGTTTCTGAAAGTTTTAGTTTTCTTAAGCTTGAAGACCAGATTCCCGTGCATGCAGTTGCAGCATAAATCCTCCTTAATACACAATCTTACTTCTTGTTTGCAGGTATCAGTGCAATAAATGTTCTGTCAAAAATCTCTTTGGTGCACTACTCAGCAGATTGAAGCATAAGGGAGTGGTTCTCCCAAAGCACCCACAGCATTTAAAGATTTCTCCTAGGATCTAGCATTTCACAAGGTGCCTTGCTGCTGTAGGACTTGGTCTGGCTGAGCCACACTAGTAGATACAAGTAAAGATTTTTAGAATAATATTCAATAATGCCGAAGCCACGACAGCAAGGAAAAACTAATGCAAAGGACTAAACATTCCAAAATTTCTTCTTTCTCCTCGGTCTGCCACACCAACATCTGCAAGCCTTGTTCCTAAAGCTGTCCTCAGCCTGTCTTGCACACAAGCACAGTGACTAAGAGTTCAGTCCCTAACATGCTCAGCTTCCCCTCTCACTATCCCAACAAATTGCCAACACCCGACATGGGCTGAACCTTGCTCCCCAACCTGTGGAAGCGAGCCCTTCCTCTGTCTCCACCATACCTGGCATTTTTGGATATGCATGGCTCAGCTGTTTGTTTTCTCTAGGCCTGGCAAAGCAAAGCAATTTTCGGGGACACACCATTACAGGTTGTGTCTACTCCAGGTAAGTCCCAGGAGCACACTGACAAGCTCTTGCTTCGGCTCATTGCATCCCTTTCAACCCATCCTTTAGCAGGTTTGGGCAGAGGAAGATTTCCAAGTAACTGCTTCTCAAACCATCACATGAGATGGTGTAGGAAAAGCCTCTCCCAAGTGAGCATCTTGCTGCTTGGAAATACATTATTTTAAAGGGCCCAGCTACTTCTGTCCTTCCTACTACCTGTTGCATATAGCCCTATACAACAAGCCAAAACTGGGAGGTCATCCTTACTAGCTGACCCAACCTTAAGGAGTGACACCAATAGGAAAAAAGACCACTATAATTGTTTCATGCTATGTCATTTGCCATGCTGAATTGTTCCAGCAGGAAAAAATAAAAAGACCCAAAAACCAACAAATTCTTAAGCAGCAATCAGAAATGAGCAAAATTCCTAAATGACGCCCCGCGTGAGATCCTATATTCCACAGAAATTCAGCAAGTATATTTTTAATTGCCAAATAGTTGCACATCACACAGGTAGCAATAAAATTTTTTTTTCTTTTATTGGAGGGGTTAATGAACTGTTACGCCTTGTCTTGCTCATGCTATTCAACAAAAGAATTCTCTACACTTCCCTAGATTTGCATGTTATTCCAAATGTTTGTACTTCATGGTCATGCTATGAAAATATTCACATGAGTGAACGTGACAGTCATTATAAGTACCCCTACGAAGAGACATTTCATCTCCTCTTCTGGCATTTGCAGAGATCAGGACCCAAAACCCACTAATGTGCTGCACTCAGTTTGTTCCAAGCTCAGCATTTTTAAATAAAACAGCCCATTTTGGAATCAATACTGCAGCAAATATCTCCTTTTGTAAGGAGCCCCTGACACCAAGAACCCCTGGCTTCACGTAGGTCCTTACAAGTCTATAATGAGCTCCTGGGAGGTCTCCAGGTTTTTCTTTCAGCAATGGGGGCAAATTCCTTAGACTCACTTTTCTGGTCCTTGAAGCAAATTATCAGATGAAGAAAATGATGCGTCTGTAAAAGCAGAAGGAAGATCGTATAATAGGCAGCATGCCAGTGCACTGACCCCCTTCAACCCACGATGGGAATTCAAACCAGCATTTCCAGGCTGGGATCTTCTGCTCAATGCACCCGCGCTTTGGTTTGCATCGAGGAGGGGCCCTGTCTCCAGTGCCTACTGCCCACCTCTCAGCCAAGTCAAACTCTCATGGCTCTGAGACAGCAGGCCAGGTACTCACCTGGCCCCGGGGACTCGGTGGCCACTGGCACAGAGCAGGAGAAGGAGCATCTCCACATGCAGCTCCTGTGAGCTCTGCTGGGAGCCACCTGGAGCTACAAAAGCTGTCTCCAAATTAGTCACAGGGGGAGCCAGGAATGGTCTGGCAGCTCACAAAGAAGTTCTTGTGTATGTCAAATTTTTCTTCTGTGAATGCATCCATTTACTTTTCAAGAGAAAAACTTTCAGGTTTGGGGGGGAAAGGTTGCTCTGTTGTTTGGGCTTTTTTATGAGAAATCTTTCATGTAAGATATGGAGGATACAAAAAGTCTAAAACATTACTTATTCACTGTTTTATTATGTTTTCTGAAAATACAGCTCTTTTGTTTGTTTCAGACTAACCTCCTACTAATTTAATTTGATGCTCCCAAATCCTTGCATCAGAAAAAAAAAACCAAACAGAAAAACATAATTGCTCAACTCATTTTGTCCCAGGACTCATAACTCAATCAGCTTCCACAATACAACTGCTACATGCAAAAATAATTCTCTAAACCTCAAGAATAGCTGTCCTTGCATCTCTTCTAGTTCTCTGGCTTTTTAAAATTGGTATTCCACCACCTTCCATTTTATTTCCTATTTCTTAAACCATCAGTTTATCGGGAAAAAACCCCCAAGCATATATTAAGTTCAAACCAAACTGGCAAAACACAGTAGGTTCCAAAAAAACAAAGAGGAAGCTTAAGTTCCTGCCTTTGTTCTGTTTATTTCTATTCTATTTATCTTTTTATTATCAACTTGAGTATGTTCTCAGATATTTTCCTATCCTTTAGACAGAAAATGTCCAAGTACTTTGCTGCCTAAAGAAAGCTGAGCAAAAACCTTTGGCCCAGTTGTCTGGTTGGCCAGAATACATACACAAGGACTCCTCCAGTGAAAAGGTGTGACCTTCAAAGAAAAAAATGAAGCCAACTGTAGTTACAAAGGTGATTCACACCCTTGCCTTTAAATATACCTAAGAAACATGTTCTTAAAAGCAAAAAAGACATTATAATTGTGTTTGTTGTGCATCTGCATTCTCAGCATTGTCCAGTCATCAGCATGAACTCCTAGTCACGAGTACCAGGATTGTGGATGTCCAGGCCACCACCACAAACCATAACAGACACCCTGACATCCAACACAAACATGGGATGGGGAAGGAAGTTATTTAAATGAGTGGCAAGTGGACTGAAAGAAGGAAATACAAACTGCATCAACAATAATCCTTTTAACATAACATCTATATTTTCCCCTCCTTGTTTACAATGCACAGTAATAAATTTTGCAGATTTCCAAAGAAACACAATGATGCTTTTACTTTCGAGAAGTCAGGAGTTAACAGTGTGAGATAGCTTGCCCAGACACTGCTAGCTAGTCAGAAAGAAAAAAAAAGTGCCATCTAATAAAGCCAAAACACAGACTCCTATCTAATAAAGTCAGGCATGCCCTTACCAATGTATTAGTCAGACAGGCAGCTCTGGATTCTACATTTAGAAATGTAGAAAATCTTGTATATATTTGCCTGGGCTTGCAAATGCCACTCTATCCCATTTCTAGCGATGCTTTGGGCAGCATATTTTGTATGAGTTACACCATCAGAAAAGGTTTATAATCCTGTTCAGTTGGCAGCAAACTTTGCTTACACATATAAACTTCTCAATTGTTTAAGTGTAAAACAGTGACCAGGACACATGAGCAGATAATTGCTTGATTTTATTCCATCATCCCTTCTACAATTCACTGAAAACAGCCACTTACAGCACCACAAAGAAAGCTACAGTTTGTGCAAAAGATAATAGAAAATATTTATTTACTCCTGCTACCAACTAACGTGAATATTCAACTTTAGCAGTAGCCTTCAGTTATCCTGGAATAAGTGTAAGAAGTGGGACCTCCCCTCTTTACTGAGTCCAGGGTGAGTTTAGGTCCAGCAATTGCAGAATAGTTTTACCAAACTGTCATCATTCATGTTACCTTCTCAACCATGCCAAAAGCTGTAAATTGCTTCTGAAAGAGCACTCCCTTTCTGAGGACCAAGAAAGTATTTACTGGCTGGATTCTTAGAGGATGATCTGTTAATAATTCAACAGCAAACCATATCTTCTTGTGTAAAAAGTGAGGAAATGGATATTAAAGAATCAGACAAAGCACAAAGTCTACGTTTCATATATCCTTTTTCTCCTGTGTTCCTCTTAGCTTGAGGCATCTCTATTTCTCATTTCACGAGAAGTACCATCTAACTCCTACTGTCACTGGGAAGTTCTCACTGATGGAAATAAAAGTTGGATCTTCCATGTGAGATGGGATGGGAAGGTCTATAGTTACCAAGCCTGCCTCTTCCAGTAACCCACCAGGGTTTAAGTAACAGCTTCTAAAAGCACAAGGGTCATCCATCTACTTTGCTTCTTCCTTTAGCAAGTCCCTTTTCAGATCTGCTGTGGTGCAGATGCCCAAATATGCTGACCAGGCACACTGAACACAGCCAGTCTCACCAGGAGCAGATTAACAGATCTGTTGTATTAGAAATTGTAGCAGATGGGCCAAAACACTCACAAACTTTGTATGTTTTCTGTGGGTTTACTGACGTTCCTATGCAAAAACACATATATAGGGTGTTTTTCATTTTTTTTATAAGTCGTTTATTCAGACAATGAATTCTCTGCAAGTCAATGAACCACACACTTTCATAGCCCAAAGGGTATCTGTCAGACTTCAGAAATGCTGAAAAAAAAGTATGAATGGTCAATGTCTCCTCCTCTCCTCTATTCTGAGACCAACTTCAAGGCCTGCAGCCTCCATTAAGTGCTTTCTGTCACAGTTGAGGCAAGAATAACGTAAGGAGATAAGGAAACGTTGTCTAAGAGTAGTTTGAGAGTCTAAACTCAGATAAAAAACATGATTTAATGAGCTGAGTAAAAAGACTGTGGTTGCACAAGGAGCAGATCAACTGCAGACAGAAAAGTCACAAAAGAAGTGGGAAAATGAGGTTATCAGAGGAAGAAAAAGCACTTGGTTGATTTGTTTCTGTAACTTCCAGTCACCAAGTCATTACAACCTAACTTCTCAGCATTTAAAATTAAAGAAAGGGCAAGCTTACTGGACATCTCAAAAGATCTTTCAAAATTACCTAAAGCAGCTATTGCTGGGACTTTGAAAAAAAGTTTAAACCGTGGATTAAGTGGTTCCAAAAAAAAAAAGTCTTTCCCAAGACAAGCATGGTAAGAAAAGCTCCTATAAAAAGCTGCTGGCAACTATAGCTCTGTCAATCACCTTAAGGATCTGTCAAAACACAGAAATATATCTGAGGCAGGCTGGGGAAGGAGTTACACTTTTTTTTTTTTTTTTAACAAACACATTTCCACTAAAGGCAACAGCTGCCTAATCTTGTTCAGAGCTGTGCATTCAGAAAAGGTGTCCCATTTGCCTCAAGAAAGCCAGTGTCCAAACAGCGTGGGTGGAGGAGACAGCCAGACTGGGTGCTCCTGGGTCCCCCATCACACAGAGCAACTGGAGGCAGAAAGACCAGGGGAACCTGTTAGGCAGGAGCCAAAGCTCCTAAAGGACCTGTCCACAGCAAAACATGAGGGAATTTTGGAAATCATCCACAAGATGCACCAAAGCTGCTGTTAGCTGCTGCTGTGTTCAACAGGGCATTACAGGTTAGGTGATGGGAACAACTTACCCAATGTCATGGCTGTAAGCAGGAGGTCAGACCAGAGACCCATGGAGGTCCCTTCCTACAAAAACTACCTTATGATCCCACACATATTTGTTTGAAGGCTATAATGCAGAGAAGATAAGGCAGCAGGTCCACAGTAATTTATCCTGAACTCTCTTTTCCTCTCTCCTCACTCCAGGTTAGGTTTTTGCCTTTGAGATGGCTCATTGTGGGCTCCTGTGTCAGAGCAAAGGCTGTGTGACCTCCTTGGTGCTGACCCACACCAGCTCAAATCACTGTGGCAATGCAGACACAGAGTGAAGTTCAGCTCCTGCTAAGTATAAGGAGTGACTATAGTCCTGCAGTCAAACATCTGAAAATGGACCTGTGCCTTCCTCAATGAAGTGCAAACAGAAAGAAAAAAGGCCAGTTAGGCACAGCACTGGCACAGATTGACTCAAGCACTTCCCATATCTATCCTAGCACATCCCAGCAGTTGGTTTCTCAACCCCATGTTTCCCACACTGTTCGGCATCATGCCTTGCCTTCACCATCTCATGGTTTTAAGGATCAAAAACAACATGCCCTTTACAAAACACATGGTTTGACTTCAAAGTGTAGTATCACCATATCGATTCCAAGAGCCAGCTTTTGAAGGCTTAGCCACAGCTAGCACCAAATGCAGCCAGGGAAATTTCTGGAGCCATCAGGAGAGACAAGATGTCTTTGAAGAAGGTGGATTTTGTAGAAGCAGGTAGAGCAGAGCCAACAGAAGAATGATGATGCTGCAAGCAGTGAGGTAGGTAGGCTGAGCAGG
The DNA here is from genome assembly GCA_013397055.1 of Pachycephala philippinensis. Lineage (NCBI taxonomy): Eukaryota > Metazoa > Chordata > Aves > Passeriformes > Pachycephala > Pachycephala philippinensis. Next base: position 286,713 of record VWZT01008245.1, read on the forward strand.
GACAGGCTGTTAGGGGCACTTTATCAGACTGGTGTGATCCTGGCACAAAGCCATTGCTGGAGAAGATGACAAGAGCTTACATGCTGGCATGAGCTTTTAAGCAGAGAGATAGCATTGAGAAAAGGTCAGTCATGGATAAAGGTAAAAGCCACACTTGCTAAGTTCACAGAAAAAGAAATTCAAAAGGCAGGAAGCAAAAAGCCCTGAGGAATTCACTGCAATATCTCAGTTTGTAAAGGAAAGTTACAGTATCCCAGTGCTGCAGTCTGGATAAATCCGAGTTGGCTTTCATCTAGGAACTCAAGTTTCTTACTGCAGCAGCTCATCACAGGCTCCCTGAGTGGCAAGGGGAGTTAGACACTGCTGAAAACCATAATTATTGCTGGAGTTGAAGAATGCAAACCATACCTGAGCTGGCTACTTCAAAACTAGCTCAGATACATTTATGTTCAGCTAAAACACATGCAGGAAAAATCAAGGAGCCCAAGGCTGAAAGAAACCTTAGTCATCTTGCAGAAGCACTGAGACCTGTGGTTTCGGGAAGGGAAAAGAAAGATACTCCACAAGATACCACTTTCCCTTCCGCCTCTGCTTTCCCAGCACAAGAGTAGGTCACTTCCACAGAGGGACTTCTGGGCATTGCCATAGAGAGAAAAACCTACTGACAAACCTGAAAAGGACTGTACTGACAAACATGCTTCATAGAAGATGCAGAGTTGCCTTGAGGGACAAATTTCATCTTTTCTTACCGCAATTAGGAAAGAACAAGCCTGTGAGAAGCCATGTACAGTACTAAAACCTACAGGTATCGTCACACAAGAATCACTATCTTGCAGTTGATTGAAAGAAACACCATATAAACCACGAGAGGCTCCAGTTCCTTTCTGTGCAATCACAGGTAGTGTTTACATGTCACATACCAAGGGTGCAAGACCACAGACTGGGACAGTATGACAGGTCTCCTCTTCCACCTATTGATCCATTGGGCCCTGCTCTCATTTCCTTAGTTAACAACCAGAGCAAATAAAGATAACCATTTATGAACTATTATGCTATTTTATGGCTCCAGATTCAAGCCAAACACGTATCTAAGTATCTGTGATTGCAAACTCACGACAGCTCTACTAAAGCCTTCAAAAAAATTTATGCATGCAACTCCTTCATGAAGCAGGCTGAGGACTGCCACAAAAAGTAATTACTATTGCCCAAGTGGTGAGAAAACAGGTAAAGCAAATCCAGGCAGGTTTTGAGCAAGAATTCTTTGCCTGTCTGCCTATTTACAGCTTACCTCTCATTCACAAGTAACCTCATATGTGTGTATTATTGTATAAGGCTTAGCACTGTGAGAGCACCTAAGGACTTCAGCCCCAGCTCAGCACTGCAGTGCCCAGCACATCAATCTGACAGAGCCACCAAGTGCTCTGCCCCAAAACACTTGTGCTCTCAAACACAAGGCAAGGAACAATGTTTGGAACAAGCTTTCCAGCCTGCAGCCATCCAAGTGCTAGCTATCCCTGCTGCTCCAAAAGTTACCACCACAGGTGTCCTTGAAGGAAAGAGGAGAAGAGGAAAAGGTGCAGAGCAAACGCTGAGGCTCAGGGCAGCTGTCACAGATGATAAATTGTGAATTATTTTAAGGGAAAGTTTGGTAAGTCCACAGCATACTGGTAGGGGAGCACAAGCTTCAGCTGTGTAGGTACCTGCATATTCAGGTGTAAAATGCTGGGGTTGGTCAGGAGTTTTCAACTTGAGGTCTGCAGGTCCCCAAATGATCTGTGAACTCTTTTCCAATGGTCCATAAAAAGATAAAAGAAAAAAGCACCACTTACATTTGCTTTATTTTCACTGGAAACTCTGCAATCTGCAAACTAAAGAAAGGTGAGGATCATCACACTAGTGGATTGTTACTCACAGGGACAGGAGGCAGCATAAATCACCCATGTACTCAGGAACTGGAAATGGGTGTGCAAGCCAACAAGCAAAAGTGTTCCCAGCATAAAAAGAAAGGAAAAATTGAAATAGCATATCCCAGTTGTTAAACATTGTCCTAACTAGGGGGAAAAGTTCTGTCAAAATTATTTCCTTTTTACCTCAGCCACTCATCACAAAAATCAGCACTGAAGACTGTAGCTCACTTTTCTTCCATCTCACCAGATGATTGGTTTCTAGTGGATCCCAACAGACAGGATATGTTTCGGCCTTTCTCTCAACACAAACATTGAAGAGACTGGAAAGACAGCACTGGGATTAATTTAAGTAACCACTGAAACCTGAAGCCCAACGATTATCTGAGCAGAAAAATTGAAAAGACTCATGTCCTGGCACACAGATAAATCTGCTTTCCCCCTTTAAGAGCAAATATGTCACTGAATGAGAGCAGTTATTGACAGAGAAAAGAAGAACAATGATAGATGTAGTGATTCTGACACGAAAACTTTTTACAGCCATACTGCACTTGGAAGGCAGCCAAGAAGCAAGTCCCTACAGACCTTCCAACAGCTATTTGGCATCAGCTTCACTGAGGAGCTCTATCTGTACACCTCTAGCAAAGACAAACTAACAATAAAAAAATACCGTGGAAACAAAACCAAAGACCTTGAATTAATAAGAAATCTATAAACTAAAGGCTACAAGCTACTGCCATAAATAAAAAATGACAAGATGATAGCCACTAATTCCTACACAAGGAAAGAAATCAGAATGATTGTAGGTCAAGTTGCCTACTTTTCATTACTTTGTCTCTATTGAAAAAGTATTAATTAAGACTTCCTCTTCATACTTTTATTGAAGTATTAATTAACACTTCCTCTTCATACTTTTCCTGAAGGCACCTACAAAATCTGGGTAAGCTCTTCTGCTATTTATTTGTCAGACTACTCTATACACCAAAATAAAAATCTTGGATTCCCAAGATTAATTCTCAAAGGACTCATGGTTTAGACACAGATGACCGACTCTGCAATTAACCAGGAAGAGATTCCTCTGGCAAATCTCGTAACAACAGTCAGACAAATACACCAATATAGGACATGCCTATATTCAAAAATGTGAGTCCTCCCACCAGACTCAGACTTAACTTACTATAAGCACATGTGGGTATCTGTACCTTGTTGAATCAAGGCCACTCTAATGGAAAACCTCTGTTCACCCAGCACTTAAAACACTATATACACCCTCACACATATGTCTATATGAAGCAAGTCCAGTTGAAAATTGCCCTAAGCTGGCAGCAGGGAATGCTTAAGCACACAAAATTTTTTTGAGAAACAAAGTGAGAAAATTCCTTCCCCTTTTATTTATTTTTAATAACCCCTTCTGCTAATAATGTCTACTATGTGAGATACTGTATTTGCTTTAAAATAGATCTTAAAATCCTGGGTTTCAGCTGGTTAAGCCACCTTGTGAACACGTGACTAATTAGGACATCCCTATAGCCCAGGCGAGTTGCTGACTTCCCACAACCGGACCAGGGCCACTCAGGTGATATCAGGCACCCATAAACATCTGTTCAGGTTCATCCAGCTGTCCATAATTTTCTCCTCCTTTGAGCCATATAAACACTGAGAAAGGGGAAGTCCACCAGGACCTCCTTCCTCTACTCTCCTTCCCAGTTCTGTGGATGTTTCACCCTCTGCTTTGAGCTCTCAAGATTGCCCACATCAGCCTAGACCACCCCCTTGGACAAGGACTACTTGCAAAGCCTTACCAGGAGTAGCAGGCACACCAAGTGGATGGAAATCTTCACATGGGTGCTGACCTACTCCTGACTTCACAAGCCAGAGCATCTCAACAGCACCTCAGGTTTAGCAATGTGTACAGGTTTCCCTGAGCAGAGACGGTGGAGACAAAAGAGGCCCTCCAGGGAAACCCAAAGAAAACACTCAGCTTTCTCTTAGTGCCAGGTATTGTTATTTCATCTGTCAGTGAAAAGGGAACTTGTTTGGGCACTAGCCCTGCAATATGCACAGGCAGGAGAGCAAACATTTAATGCTGGTCTGCCAGAGTGGGAGTCAAGGGCATGGTCCAGTTCCACACACACTGAAGAGTGGCTGGAAGGCTCAAGGGCAGGCTGAGGACTACTAGCACCCAAAAACTACATCATGAATCCTTTGAGTAGAACACCTCCCCTAAAAGAAAAGCAATTAAAAAAACCAAAAAAACAAACCCCCCAAAAAAACTGAAACCCCACCCCCAAAACTACAAAAAAGCCCCACCAAACATACAGAAGTTCACTGCAGCATCACACGGAGCTTGCAGGACTTCAGTTACTTCTTTAGAATTCAAACACAATAAATTAACAGGCAATGATAAACCCTGTTTATGTCAAGTCGATCTCTTTTTAAAGGGACATAAATAATAAACTGTATGCATTGCAACTGGCACAGAAGCAGGACTCTGTAACCTCATGCACCCAAGGATACTGTTAACACAAGGTAAGTAGACATGATATATTTATTAGGCCATTAAGTCTTTCTCCCAATGACCTGGAGAAAGGTTGCTGCATCCAGAAATCTATTTCTTCCATATTCTTTGCATATAGAAAGATACCCATGGATATTATGATTAAAGTGGAAAATACAACTGTAATCTGAAAAAGTCAATATTAATTTTTCTTCTTTGGCTAAAAGTTTTGCTAGATCCATGATAGGGCTTTTTTAAAGAACAAAAAAACTTTCCGTTTTTAAAAAATAAATACTCATTTTACAGCCCCTCAATAATACCTAAGACTCTGCTGCCAACTCTCAAATACACTGGCAGCACCCGGCTGGTTCTAATGCTAATAATACATTGCAAGTTTTACAGCTCCTGTGAAAACACGGTGCTTGCAGTTCTGCTCTTTCCCAGGAGCCTCTGTACACCCAGTGAGAGAAGATGTTGCAGCACGTGCAACTGCAAGGCAGCAGATAAGCAGGAGTTACTGGAGCTGCAGTTACTGATGAGGATGGACACAGAAATGCAACTGCCCTGCTACCAGTGCAGGAACTGAGGCACTTGCTCAGCCACAGTCCGGCCCCAGCACCTTTATTCCCCTTCCGCTGGCACCAGAAGGAGGAATCAGCCTGCCACATGGCCAGCCCAGTCCTGCAGGCCACTGTGTTCTAGGCCATGTTATTGTGAAAGCCATTGGGTCACCATCCAAGAGCCCACTGTGCTCTCTCAATGGGATTCCCCATACCAGGGCCAGCAATGGCTCCTTCAGCATTCCCATCCTTCTCTGAAGAATGTCTTCAGCACATGTACCCTCTGAAGCACTAACAGTTAGCAAAAATTGCTTTAAAACTAAAGCTTCTGGAACATACCCAAACCAAGCTCTTTTGGTAGAAGCATTTTCCACAGTCACAATACACAGATTTTGTAAAGAACCAAATTTGGAGTTGTTTCCCAGAGTTTAAGTGAATTGGTTTGCACATCTAAAAGAGCAACCTTTGATACACCTGCATGTCTCTTTATTAATTATCTGACAGTGGAATTCAAGGTTAAGCTAAAAGGCTGCTGTGTTTTACTCCAACTTCTGCTGTTTTGGTACCCCATCTTGTCCTTGTGCGGAAGAACAACAGCAAAGTCTCATGTTAGATGAATTAGAAGTATATCCAGAACCAGAAAATACGCTACAGAAGTCATTACTCTGTGCATTAATTTAGTGCACAGAACAGTAACTTGCTTTCATAAGAAAACCAAAAATAGCTTAATAAGTGTTGATGGTAATGTTACACCATTGCTTTTCTGTTACAGAAAAAAAATGCAACTAGAAGAACCACTATTCAGATTCCCTGGGTAGTTACTGACCTTTGAACATGTGCTCAATTGCTATTGTGGCTCAGAACAGGAGCCCAATTAAAAAAGGAGGTGTGAAGACCTGCTCAAATATCAACATGAAAACACTTTGTTTCATCAAAATATATGTGTTTTTACATTCTTTACATTCAGATACCTCTCATCACAGTTCTCAGGTGAAATCCCAGGTCATAAATGGAGGGATCAAGTACAGCAGACAGAAGAAAGCATGTTTACATATTAGGTGAAGGGATTTTATTCCAAGAATGTAATATCCTTAAAAATCTTTCCAGATCTGGCCCACCCAGGGAGCAGTTTCAATATCGGAAACCAGAGACTGCAATAACATTCCCAGCAGTCAGCATCATTAGAAATAATCAAAACATTTACGCTTTTGTATTTAAAACAAAGAAAAAAGTTCAGAGACAGCTTGAATTTTCAGAACCCTGTTAAAATTCTGTTATTGCAGAAAACATTTAAGACGTTCCTTCCATCCTCACATTTCACAGCCACAGCTTCTGCAGGGGAAACCACCATCTGGGTGCAGTTTTTATTTTCTCTGAACACTTCAGGTTTTCCTTGACTACTAAACGAAAAGAGAAGCCTGCCTATCATGTTTGTTGTAGCCAAGGGAAGGAGTGATGTTGCTTGGGAGGCAGCTTTTGATGCCAGGAGTTTTGGAGGACACCCAATCCATCTGGGTTGCATCTTTTCTGCTACACTCTCCAAAAGGATGTCTCAAATGCAGACAAGAACATGGTAATGCTTTGGCACATCCTGTTGGGGGACAAGCTGTGATTCTCCTGGCCTGCAGAAAGGAGGACAGGTTTACCATCCAAAATCATGGCCTGAGGAAACAGCACCAGAATTGCTGGGAGAGAATGCCAGCTTTGTTATCATTCCCTTTACAAAAGATCTGAAACAAAAACCTGCCAGACAAGCCCAGGGACAGCAGTGTTTTCAGACACAGCTGACCTTCCTAGAGCCTTTCTCTGTGCACTAAATGCACGTTTCTCCAGGCTTGGGGTCTGGAGCACCTCTCTTTTGGAGACAGATTGAGAAGACTCTGGGGAGGCCTTCTAGTACCTTTCAGTACCTAAAGGAGGCCTGCAAGATTGCTGGAAAAGAGACTTCACAAGGGCATGTAGTGATAGGACAAGGGAAATGGCCTTAAACTGAAAGAGAGTAGGTTTAGAGTAGATACCAGGACAAAATTATTTACTGTGAGGGTAGTGAGGTGCTGGGTCAGGTTGTCAAGAGAAGCTATGGGTGTCCCATCCCTGGAAGCGCTTAAAGCCAGGTTGGATGGAGCTCTGAGCAACCTGGTCTAGTGGAAGGTTCCCTGCCTGCAGCACAGGGGTTGGAACGAGATTATTGTTAAGGTCCCTTCCAACCCAAGCCATTGACAAATCAAAACTCATTTAAAGCAAAATTTTAAACTGTGGTAACACTCAGCAACAGTAACACACATAGAAGATCTGTACTTAGTCAACTAAAATCATTACATTTTGGTAAGTAAAATATTTAACAACATGCCTCTTACTAGCAAATTACAAAGACAGGATAAAAGGGGAAACACAACTGAGTTTTCATGCCACAAAATGGTAAAAATGAGCAGGCAGGATGGAGCTGCCTGTGACTAGCAGCTCCATGGTTATCAATCGCATGGACCCTGGACACCTCATTCACTTCAGTCTCCTTAAATCCAAAAATGACTATGTAAAAAAGGAGAGTGAGACAGACAGAAAGGTGATTTAGTGACTGCTCTGGTGGCACATGATGCTGGCAGCCCAGGAGCCCATTTAAGTGCTGGGAATAACACCTGACAAGGGCTTCATGCAGTGCACACCCACCGTGCTGCTCCCTGGCAAAGACAAGGGTCCTTTGAGGAAGGGAACAAGGAGCATTTAATTAAAGACCAGACCCTCATGCACAAACAAAGAGATGGAGAGAGTGAGAGACCTCTTGCTTCGTCAAAGCCCCATGGCCAAGGGCTGCTCTCGGCCACCACAGCTCCCATACAGCATTGCTTTTCACACAGAGCATACACTTAACTTGCAAGGCTGGATGACTGATTCGCCACCGGAAAAGATGCTTTCCTATACAATGGTGCTCTTTGTGGGGAGGAAGGAGGTGGGGAGACAGTACTAGCTGGTTATTAACCTTATAAATCCTTCCCTTGAGTTGCACAATGAATACCACAGATCTGCGTATTTGACTTTGCTTGTTCAAGAGAAGTTCCTTTCAGTGAAAAAATTAAATTAAATAGGCCATATCTTTCCTTCCTTTGTGTTTTTTTACTTTCACAATACATTTCTGATGACTAGCACTAGCCTTGCAGGCCATCCACAGTTTTCTTTAAAGAGCAGAAAGCAATTCTGACTGTAAGACTTCATTCCCACAAAACAAGCACAAACCACATACTGAGAAATCAGGCACTTTATATGCAGTCCATACTCATTTAGCTTTTGTCTCTGTCTCCCCAGCCTCTGAAAGCTGCTTTTACAAAATACATTAAAGGCCCAACCCAATACTTGTGAGCAGTGAAGTTCTTTAGTTAGAGTTGGGAGTAAATTCATAAGCACTTCAGCCTGACCATAAGCTTAATTTTACCTTTTTTTTTTTCCAGGCTGCAATAACCACCTCACAGATATAAAAAGTGCTTAGTGAATCTCTAACTGGCTCTAGGTTGGAGTGGCAGAGACGGAGAAAAAAAGAAATTGTAGTTTAAATCCACTGAAGTTCCCATGGTAATACCACAAGGCATACAAAAGGTGTAGTTGAGTGTGTGGTAAAGTCATTGGAGATTTTATTACTATGAAACCTAATGTTCCCTCACTGAAAAGAAATTTTCATTATACAAAGGAGATAATTGGGAGGAAAAAAAGGAATTCATGTTTTATAAATGTCTATAGATGAATAACATTTAATGTCCAACAGTCTACACTTCACCATAATCATCCACTAATGACTGAAAAACTTATTGTGAAAATTACCGAACCTAAACTGGTGGGGTGTTAATTTAATTTTTTGGTGGCATGAGAGGATATGGCAGGGAGAGAAAAGAAAGGGAGCACTTAGCTCCAACTCCCAGCGCGGCAAAAAAAGTTTCCCCCCTACGCCTGGCCAAGCAGGAACAATGCACAACAGCCCGGCCCTGCCGACTTTGCTGAATTATTACTCCTGCTAGTTAGTTTAATTATTGCACATACATTTCTTAAAAACTCCATCTGAACATCAGCTTCTAATTGGAGAAATTGCTCTGGGCATGGCCAAAGGGTTATTATAAAGTTTGGTCACTTCTTTTCAAGCAATCTCTACAAAAGGGCATGGCCCTTCTGCGAAGCGTATGAAAACCTCTCAAAGATGCCCATTGTCCGTGACACAGAAATCAAGTGCAAGAGATACAGAAGGAAGTCTCATCTGGGAACACAAAAGGCGATGAAGACACAAAAATGAGGTGGAACATCCTGCTACACTGACAGCACCTTGCACAGAAGAGCTGAAAGGGAAAAAAAAAATCAGCTTCCAGGATGACAAATACTAGTGAGTGCAAATGGAAGGTGTGTCAAAAAAAGGAAATTTTATTAAAATACTAATGCTCATTAAAGACTTAAGTTGCAAAAGCCTTGCAAAGTTACAAGAGAGCTTCCGAAGACAATGAATTTCATCACTGGACCTATAGATTTGCATAAGGCTTCCTTGACCCCCTAAATCAACATATGAAGCAAGTGCTGGTTCGGGGATTTTGTTTATTCAAAGACTGCTTATGTTTCCCAGTTTCTCCTTCAGCCAACTTAAAAACCTCGATACACCCAACGATTTCCTAATATCCGAATAACTTTGATCACTGCAAAACTGGTCACTGAGCAAGCTTTTATGGCGCAACCATTCAGTGTAAGAAAACTGCCAGAGGAGTAAGTTTAAAAGTCACACATGAATCACTTCATCTCCCATACCCTCCAGCCAAGATGTCAGTGCTATAAGCAAATTTCTCCTGTGCTTCATATTCCTGCTGTATTTAATTGTAAGGTCTAATTTTATCATTCAAATCTTCGGACACTGGAATCTCACGTGGATTTTAATCCATTCACTTTGTGGCTCAGGTACACCTGCACTGAGCACAATAGGACTGTCCAGTCCCTGTTAACTACAGATTATACTTTCATGAACTTTTCATTATCAAGCCGGGGTAACTTAAATGTGGGAAGACTATTCAGCAGTGAGTCTCTCCTGGTTTACATTTTACAATTCCAGCAGCAGAAAACATGCTATGCACACTAGAGGTTTAGTATTCCGTCCTCCTCACCAGCTACTTTTTCCTCCAGTTATTATCTCCACAGCCATCACAACCCATCAGAGCCAGGGCTCTGGACCACAATGAACAAGAAACACCAGCAACATCAGCAGAGGTTTGAAAGTCAGGCTGCAGTTGTGATTTCTGGGTCATGCTAGCACTTAACAATATAGGGGAAGTGCTGTCCAAGGCTCTCAGCTCCCTGTGCAAGGAGGCTGTGCAGCTGAGGTTTCTGTCCCTTGTCCCACGCTAGACAGCAGCAGGAGGTTGGCATGCTCCCCCCACACCACCCTGGGGCAGGCAGCTGGTCGTCCAGCTACTCCACTCCAGCTGCACTCCAGGGGCAGGTGAGGTAGAAATCTGCCCCCACCTTTCTGCAAAGAGACAGCCAGACAAGAAATGAGACAAGAACCAACCCAACAACTTATCACAGCATTGTCCAGGTATTCCAATGGCTCTGGGGTGCAGAAAAAGACCCCCTGGGTCAGTCCCCCATGCATCACCCCATTGCCCAGCCATGGCAACCCCTATTCCCACCACAGCATGGGGACTACCAGCTGGACCAGAGCAAGAGAAAACAGCAGTGTCACCTTCATCAAAAACACTGTGCCACTTTTTCCCCTTGACCCCACCAGTTATTTATTAACAGGAGTAAAATATTACTATTCTGCAGCTCCCAGCAGTCAGGTTTTCCTATCACCCTAAGATACCAACCACTTTTGTTTTAAAGCTGAAAATCTTTGGGACTTTTTCTTTTTGTCTATGTGTTGTTCGCTGCTTTAATGAAACAAAGTAGATAATAAAGTGTGAGAGAGTTCCTCAATAAGTCACAGCCATTTACACATTAGGTACCTAATTATGTTGAAAATACAATTACATGCATTTAAGCAGATGCTCATGCCCACAGGACAAGCCCATTATTTTGACAATTCTTTAACTACCTAAGTTTACGGTAAGTGCAAGTTGAATCTACTTAGATACAAGACCTGAATTATCAGTCTGGGGGTGGAAAAAAATAAAAAACAATCAGTTCCTCCCATCACATTTAGCACAGCTAAGGCACTACACAACAGGCAAGACTCCAACAGGTCCCTGCTCTTCTTTCATAGCCTTTAATCAAATACTGAGAGGCAATTGCTATTTTTAAAATCAAATTAAAAACTCTGGCTCCAGTCTTTTGTAAATTTGCAGCAAAGACAACCCCCCAAGGAATGCATATCATTTGCACACCAGTGAGCTTACTTATTAACATGAACTTCTAGCAAATGTTTTCTTTCCATATTTTAAGATAGGCCACAAAGACTTGTTTACATTCCTTTGGTGGCTTTAGTAAAGTCAAGGTCAGAATGCACCTTTCCACAGCCCGCCTGGGCAGCAGGCTGAGGAATGTCACCCAATGGGGAAGGTCCAGAAACACCTCAAAAATCAAACACTGACCCTGACACTTCGTCAGGTGACAGGGCCAATTCAAAAGCTCTTCATCCTCCGTCCAACTGCAGCCAAAAAGCCCAGATGAGCTAGGCTGAGCAGCTAGCACTAACCACTGCCCAACTTCTTCCCTTCTCCGAATAGTAGTGGACCACACAAAACTTTTCTATGACCAGAACAAGATTAACCACCTGCTCTGCAACACTGTCTCATCATCTGAGGATCAGAGGAAAATTTCCTCATAATTTGCTATTATGAGGAAAAAAGGTCCATCAGTTCATTTTTAACACGGCAGCTTGTCTTGACCTTCTCTCTCAGTATAGAAAAAAATTATAATATTCAAGTAAGTCTGATGGGGAAACAGTGACTGACAGACAAGTGTCTGACAACTCCACAAGAGACAAGACTGCTAATAACTAGAAATGATAAGAGTCTGAATTGCTCGTTCAAAAGGACAAAGGCAGCTAAAAACATTCAAAAGCCAGATTAAAAATCCTCAAATATTCATGTTCCATTTTTTTCAGGAACCTTACTCAGCTAATTTTTTAAAAAAGAAATGCATGGAAGCATCCTGTTTTAAGGGTCTGAAACTTCCAGCACAGAGAGAACATCTCTAGCTTTGTGACCTGTTCATGGTGCCTGCTGCATAGGACCTGAATGATATAGATTGTACATGAGGAAAAGACAGTTTGCCTCACCATCACTGCAGCAGCCATGGGAAGTAATTAAGCCAGCAACAAAGCAAATCCTCACAATTTTCCTTCTCTCTGTAAGAGCGGCTGCATGTTTTGAGCTGTGATGAATGTTGAGTTGCCTTAAATCCTAAGAAAAACTTCTGCTCTCTTGTTCTTCACAACTTCCCAGTATACCCGCCAAATAGCCATAGCTTTATATCTTAGGCTTTGGGGGTGGTACTGGAGGTGGTTGGGTTGGTTTTTTTGGCTTTGTCTGTTGGTTTTTTTCATGTCAAAATAAGTGCTGAAACATTTTTGCTCTCCATGCTAGGATTTTTTCTTTTCCTAAAGAAAATGCAGGATGAGGTCTGCTTTGTCCTAGGCCACTGCACACTGATGGGATTCCCTTAGGGAATCACTCTATAACTTGAACCTTCAGCCCACCACGGCAGAACAGACTTGCCGTTCATAGCTCCAAAAGCCACCTGCCTTGCACCGCTAAAAACCGTGTTACTTATCTCCTACTACTACATCTACTACTGCTTCTCGCTGTGGAAGACACTTCACAGCAACAGTGTGACACAAGTTTGATCTAGCAAGTAGAGCCGAATATAAAGTGAAATATTGTTTTAACACACCTGGAAATACTAAACCGAACTTTTAACTCCCGAGCCAAGCGGCCCCAGGAGCACGCTGCGGGCGGAGCCGGCCCGTAGGAAGAGAGCGGGCATTTTATCCTGCAGGGGGTATATTCCAATATTTCCAGTTCACGTTTTTGCCCTCGCCCGCTGAAGGGAACGGGGGGACGCATATCTCCAGCCGGCCCGACAGCCGTGGCCGGCAGCCCTCCCGCAGAACCGCACTTAGCCGCGTCCCCGTAATGCCACCGCTCCCGTCCCGGCTCACCCCTTTGGCGCACACCCACTTTGGGAGCTAGAACCCCGCGGTGGGGAGGGCCCCCCTTCCCGCCCCGCTCCCGGAGCCCGCCGGGCACCTGCGGCGGGTGCCCCGGGGCAGCTCCGCGGGCCCGGCCCCGGCCCGGCGGCACCTACCCAGGCACTTGATGTGGAAGCCGCTGGGGGGCTTGAGGGAGCGGCGCGCCCAGCCCTGCCGCAGCACCTCCAGGTGCTCCTCCTTGCCCTGCACCAGCAGCACCTGCTCGTCGATCCAGCCCAGGAAGAAGGTCTCGGCCACCGCCGCCGTGGCCCGCCGGTCCCAGAAGTGTTGCATGTTCTCCCGCTTGAAGTCCGCGAAGATCTCGTAGCCGATGCGGTGGCGGCCCAGCTCCGCCGCCGGCCCCGCACAGGCACCGGCCCCGGCACCGCCGGCACCGTCGGCCCCCGGCCGCCC
>VWZT01008245.1:300375-341775 GCA_013397055.1 Pachycephala philippinensis
CCGCTGTCCCCCGGCCGGGAAGTCCGCACGCCCTGCAGCCCACCGCTCCCCGCCTCCCGCTTCCCTGTCCCAGCACGGGAGCACCATTCCCAGAAAGAAAACGAGCCCAGTCACTGTCCCGGCCGGTAGTTTAGGCTTAAAGGCACCATCCCCCTCCCCACCTTCGGGAGACCCTCACCCTTCCCTTCCACGAGTGAAGAACCGGGGCGTTACCCAGCCACATCCAGGTTATCCCAGCAAGTCTTATAATTCCTTATGGTTTTGTTTCCTCCACTGGCTACACATCTGTCGGTAACATATCCAGTGAGTGGCATCGACCCTGCCAATGTCCAAACGCCTTTCTCTTCACTCGCTGTAATCCTGTGCCACTTTGTGTCTTAGTGGTACTGGAATGTGATGGTGATGGAGCAAGGCTAAGGTTCACTCCTAACTTCCATAGCTTTTTTCCAGCAATTTAATATTTTGCCTCCTCTGTGTTTTGGATCATCAGCTGCCCGTGAGGCTCAAGGGAGAGCTCAGCAAAACTGAGTGAGGGGCAAGTAGAACTGGAGGGGTCCTTGCTGGCAGTGCTGGGTTGTGCATCAAGATGGTAGGTGGCTGCTGAGCTGCAGGCGCTGGCAGCAAGGTGCTGGTTACGCTTGTGAGAAGACAGATTTAGGAAGTTCACTCCTGTCTTCTATAGGAACCCTCTAACCCTCAGCAAAACTGAGCCACAATTCTGAAAACAGGGCTTGAGTTTCTGAATGATCTGTAGCTGTTGGACACCTTGGTGGTGTGTGAACTGTGGGTGGCCTCATCTTGCCCCAGGGAGCTGGGCACCGTGGCACTTGGGCCACGGGCAATGAAGCTTGAGAATGCACCTGAAAGGCAAACGACACAAAGAAGAAAACTGCTGAAGAGAAGCAGGGACAAGGGCTGAGGCAGAAGAGTGGTGAGTGAGAGGAGAGAGCAGGCAGCAGCTGCTCTGCCAGGCAGCAGCATGAGAGCTGCTACAGTCACAACACTCCATGCTGTGCACAAATTACAATGTTTTACCTGTTGCTTCTGAGTTCACTCACATCAACATCCCTTGACATATTTGGCCCCCTTAAACTACCACCTGTTCAGTTCTAATCTCATTCAAATCCTACACCACTTTCCAGCTGGTTTCACCCAATTCCTTCTCTGGGTCTCATCCAGTGCTGTCACTGTATAGAGGAAAGTCAAATTTACCAGTATCCCGAAGAGTTTTACAAGGAAACAGGTTGTATGAAACCAACTTTTCCAAAGGGGAAATCAGAGGTTAAATAAATTATCCAGAAACACTGTCAGTCATTTTGAGCCAGGAGCAGAGAGTATTAATACTCAGTTTGCAAGTTTCTGTCTCTTCCCAAGTCTCCAGCACAGCAAGATCTCAAGAGGCCCTTCACCATAGCCAGGAATAGTTTTAATGTTGCTGCTGTCAGGATTTCAAAGGAGCTCTTTTATTAAGGTTTGCAAGAGGAACCCCCGGTATCCTCACTGTCCTCCAAACTGCATCCCAAAGTTCAACTGAGCCACTGGTTGTCTGTTGAAAGAACTAGTCTTAGTGTGTTGAAACTACTGTCATGATCTTGTCACATTCATGTTATTCTTACCTTGTGCCTTCCTCCTCTGCATTATATCAGCCTTTTATCTTGCCCATCATACTTGCATTTCAATTCTCTGGGCAGGGCTCACCTTTGTGTTGCCTTTATGTGGAGCACATCACATTGACATCTCAACTGCTGATCAGTCACCAGGTAACTTCAGGGCTTGGATGAGTTTTCATTTTTATTCCTACCTGCAAGAACAAAGGAGCCAAATCCAGCCCTTTAACTATTTTTAGGCTTTTGCACCAGATACATCCTGAACGCTTAGATACGGAGCCCCACACCTTGCCTACAGCCCCCACATCCCAAGTGCCAGCCAAATCCGTGATCCTTTTGCTGCCTCTGACATGAACGCATGTTCAGTGTGGCATGCCTGTCAGCCTTTGGTCACAGCATCAGTGTTGCTCTCTCCATTAGCTGAGCTCTTTTTCCCTTCAATACTGATTTCTGAAGCAATTGGTGTGGTGAAACATGCCACAGTCATTTTGCTCCTTCTTGCAGTAACGTTTGTGGGCTGTCAACCTCTTCCCTACTTGCTGATCCTCTCCCACCCTGCTTTCAACACCTTTTCCCACTTCAGGCCTCTGTGCTCTCAGGCTGGCCCTCCCTCCCTCCCTCTCCTCTTCAGCATGCTGCCCCTCTCCACAGCTTGCACACACATAGTGTCACACACAAGTGTGATGACGAGGCAGTGAAAGAGGGCATGCAATAATTTGTCCAACCCTTGTCAGATGAAGCTGTGACACAAACCAAAATACACTGTGTGCTAGGGATTAGGTGCTGTCCCCACAGAAGCCAGTGCCAGGATTGCCTAAGCAAGATCTCAAGGACCTGGTTTAGAAACATCCATTGTTTCAAGGGCCAGGGGATAGGCTGTGGACAACAAATATGTAACTGAGTAAACTGTTCTTCATTCATTACTCCCCTTTATTTCCCCATCTCCTTATTGAGTCAAACATTTTTTATCCAGAATTTGGTGTATTTGGTTTATTTTTGTTTATTTACATTTTGTTGCTTGTGGGTTTGGTGTTAAGCAGCATCTCTTTCCTTTTCATTCACTCACTTCAAGGGATTTCTTCCAAACAATCAATATCTATAGCCAGAATAAAGCCTATCTGACATTTCCCAGTAGAATTATAAGTGAGAAGACAGCCTACAATCTTCTTATGGCCAAATTATGAAAGCGGGTGATGTGGAACTCCTAAGTGCCTCTGAAATGTTTGGAAAGGCAGAAGTTTACATTGCTAGCAGGATGAAAGCCCTGAAGATTTGGACACATCTCTTTGGAATACATCAGTGGTGAAGGAGGTCAGCAGCAAATGGTGTTGTTCATTCTGGGTGGGAGTAGAAAGCCAAACAAACCTGACAGAGCTGTGTTCTCTGGCTGTTTGTGCTGATCCGTAGCTCAGGGGTGGCATCTCTGTTGCAAACATTGCCTCATGAAAAACTCTCTGGGAAAAGGGTATTCCCCCAGAATTCATCCAAGGCCACAGAATGGAAAAGAAAGGCTGAGGTGGAATATACAGCGTTTGTGCATCCCTGGCTCGTACATAATAAGGCAAGTTCCACAATTTCACAGCCTATGCGGTATGTCAGCAAGTGATCTGCTTCAGATGCAGTACTTAGGCAGTAAGTCCGCAAGTGCCTCCCAGGAAAGGTTTTGAAATGTTGTTTCCTATCAGAAAATTATTTGTAAATCTCTCTAGTCATTTTATATAAGAAAAAATTATTCCTTCCCTCCCACTGTCCATCCAGTGTTGCCACCTGTCAAGACAGTCCTGGATACTTCCCAGCCTGGTTGTCTCACTCCTGGGAAGAAGCTGCTCTTATCATTATATGGGTTTTCAGGTGGTTGAAGTGTGTTTGGCACAAAACTGCCAGCTACAGGATGGTCTCTTAAAGTATTTCTGGCAGGACATTTTTTTGAACATACCTGCATGTGGAAGGCTGACTGAAGCTTGAGACTCACACAGGCGGTGCAGAGTCACGCAGCTCAGTGCAACTGTTGTCATCAGAAACGGCACTGACTGCAGGTCTAGTGAGACCAGAGCTTACAGACCTCAATAACAAATTTTGAGAAGTGTTACAGTCTCCGCCTGCCCCATTCGAGACCTACATGAGCCTGGCTAGACTCTCCTGAACATAGAGTCAATTTAAACTGGGTCTGGCTTTGCTGCTGCAGGTGTGCAGGAGAAGAGCCGGCAGCAGGTATGTTGGTAACACACAGGCCGGATGCTGCTCTTCTTGTCCTACTGTGAGAAAAACCAGGAGCAATCTCAGGATGAGTGAATGCTCTAAAAGAATAGGTCATGAAGAGTGGTGGGGACTTGCACCCAAGGAAAGCAAGATGGTGGAAGTGGCACACTAGTCGTTGTTCCTTAAAACTCTTCCCAGAAATGTGGCATCCTTTGTAGGTAAATATAGCTTTACATTCACCTACTTTGCATCACATGATGACACTCATTTTCCACCAAGAATTCCTAAAACACTAGCTTGTTTAGCTTCACCCTTATGTTTTGGTAATCAGTTTTTATAACACAGGGATAATAATACTTCTCACATTTACAAAGTTTCTTGAGGCCTGCTATTAAAAATCAGGAATGGCTGTTTGACTGTCTCTGCTCTGGTAGGAGCCAAGTACTTCTGTGCTCAGTCCTGCTCTGCCATCCTCCAGCAAGAAGCCCTGCTCAGAAATCCTTGCTCAGACAGTGTTCCCAGTGAAGTCAATGGGAGTTTCCCACGTGAAGAGTGATGAGCTGGGTCCAAACTAAACACCCAACTAATAAACAGAGCAGGAAACAGCTGACTGCATCATTTTTAAGCTCTGTGCTTTTACCTGACTCAGACACGCTGGCATCAAGAAGGATCCTGGGGGCAGGATGCGACCCAAGGGAGGAGAGGAGAGCCCAGGTTATGGGCAGGCGTGCCTATCTTCCTCTTCAGGAAAATCTTTGGCAACAGTATTAAACCTCTGCAGCTAGGTGAGTGCTGCTTGGATAGGAGAGCTGGTAGGTAGACTATTATCTATTGTCTGCTTAACAATAGCCTACACATACTGAGGAAGTTACAACTGACTAGGAGGAAAATCACCTCCCAGCAGACACTGAAAACGAGTTCCCACTTTACTCACAGAACACGTGCAATACAGGGTACAGGTTTCTCACACTGAAACTCAGGTGCTTATGTTTAGACATGTAAATAACACAGTGCTGAAACACCTGGATTGGAAAGCCCTTTAATTTTACTTATGTATGAATTTGCAAAGAGGGAAACAAGACTTACAGATGTTTTTGAAGCAAAAAAAATGGTGTGCAACTTACAGCAGCAGTGTGGGTAAAAAGGGCCAGAATAGATTCCCTGCATGGGAAATTCTTGACTGTAAAATAATAGAGGCAAGAAAAGGGTATGTTTATATTTTGACTTTCTAAATGTATTTTCTAGAGATGTTTTTTATGTGTCTTCCATCCTATACTGGTCTCTTACCTGCTATGGTATTGATGATTGCTTTTGTCCAGATTACAGTCAGACACTAAGGCGGTGGCTTAGATGATGTATTTGACCAAGATAGAATTTATTTCAAAGTCTGCAATTGTATGCTACTGAAGCCATAAAGGACTCAATACTTGCAGGAAACAATAATTGTGGAAATGGCACACCAGTTTGCCTTCAAAAATATCTGCTTGTCACGTTACCTTGCAAGAACTACTGAAAACACATTGAGGCAGTTCAGGCACTGACATGCAAAAAGAACTAGGGTTTGTTTTTATGATTCCCCTACCAGTAATGGAAAGAGCTTGTGAATGAAATGGCCATTAATTTTCATGAGTGCTCTGGAAGAAAGGGCAATAAAATCTATTTCTCCATCGTTTTTCATATTTCCTTTTACAGCCCATGGCCTGAGCCAGCCTAGCAAAGGCATGTGGTTGATCCCTGGCAGATCTGGTATTGCCAAATTATTGACTCCAAAGTCAGACCAAGGAGGTCAGAAATTCTTCCTCAGCCTTGGCATTTTAATCTGAAATTTCTCTGCTTTGAAAAGAATGCTTTCCTCCTACAGTCCCTTCTCATGTAGTACAAGACAAGTCCTGTAGGTGCTGGGGGCAGTGCAAAACTTCACTCAGGAGAAAAAATTCCAGTGAGATACCTATACCCCTAAGAGTATGCAAATGTAAATGGCATACATAGGCAAAGTGAGGTAAAGGGAAATCCTTGTTCATGTAACATGCACAGCCAAGAGCTCCAACCCATACTGGCTCAATTTTCCTGTAGGGACCCCATTAGACTGTGGGCCAAAATGAAAGAATGATGACCTGTGACTCCACACTGTCATTTGGGAAGTACATTTTGTGCCTAAGCAAGTAAGCAAGGTAGGCAGAGCTGACCACTTCTAAATGAACAATTAAATGAATTCTTTTACCTTCTAGAAGAATTTAATCAGGGTCTGCTATTACAATGCCCACCTGGGCTAAAAAAAAATTAAAACAGGATTCTGTGCCACAAGGCACTCTGCAGGCAGGCTGATCAGCACATATGGTAAGAGAACCAGAGCTGGGCATGGCTTTGTAGGCAGCCTTTGCTCTGCCCTGGCAGCAGAGCTGTGGGTGAC
This sequence comes from Pachycephala philippinensis, assembly GCA_013397055.1. Taxonomy (NCBI): domain Eukaryota; kingdom Metazoa; phylum Chordata; class Aves; order Passeriformes; genus Pachycephala; species Pachycephala philippinensis. The sequence continues at coordinate 306,592 of VWZT01008245.1, forward strand.
TAGTAGACATCAGTCTGAGCTGAACAGCTCTGATGAGAGCTTGAAAAGGGTAGGAATACCTCATTTCTAACTCAAACTGCAGCTATAAAGAACTGCATTGGTGGGAACCATACAGTCCATCCCTGCAGGTAGAGGTGAGGGACCTTCACTGGTGCCCATTGGCATGGGGGGAGCTGGCACGAGGTGCTTGAAGGACAAGTTGGTGCATGTTGGCCTCTGAAAATCCCTTGGTGGCACAAATCTGGGGAAGCTTTCCCAGATCACAGGATGGGAAAGCTCTGTGGTCATTTGTCTTGCCAATTTTTGGATGGCAGCTTCTCCTTTCTGACTGGGGAAAGGGAAAGCGACTGGTGTTGCTGGTTTCAGGTAAAAGCCCTTTGAGATTTTGCCTTGCTCTTCAGACACGCAGGCAGACACCCATACTGATACCCAGCACAGGGATACAATATATCAAGATACAAGGAGTGTATCCTTGTGCCACAACATCCTTGCTCTTCCTGCCAGGAAGCACAGGCTGAATGACGGGCTTGCTCCCTGTACCCAGCCTGTGACATCTTTCCCCTTTCTGTGCACTGATTCACCGACCATGACGGAGCTCAGAAAACGTGACCCAGGCTTACATCCTTCCTCTGGGCTCCCCTAAACCAAGGCCGTGTCTTTCCAACCCACAGAGCTTTGCAGGAAGAGGATTTCTGCAATCAAGCATAGGAAAAAGCCTGTGGGAATGGGGACTAACCCCTACCACAGGTAGGGAAAGGCTGGAGGCAGCAAAGAATGCTGGATAACATGCCCACCTTGAGTTTTAATTCTCTGCTCTTCTTGCTGCTTCTCCAGCCACTGCCAACCTACCAGCATGCTTTTAACTCATTTGTGCAGTTTCTTGATCAGCATACCAATTTTTGGTGTTTCCTCTCTTGATACAGATGCCTCTGGAAAAGAGCAAAGTATCCCTGAGAAACAAATTACCATCGTGGGGTTTTTTTCTCTTTTTCCTTTACAGAAAATTCTTATCCAGTTTGCTCAATTCTATAACCTTCTCTCTTTTCACTTCACTTCAGGCCTTAAGTTGCTTGCCTTTGATGAGCTAGTTCAGTCAAAGCCATGCTTGGTTTACAAATATAAAAGTAACAGGCACCTTATAGCCGCCTACAATAAACAACTATTACTTTTAAAAGCAGACCAACACCTGTTACATTGTGCCATGAAACATTCCCTTTTGCTCTTTTAACTGGTGAAGGGTGGTGGAATAGCCCAGCGAACGTTCATGTGCACAGGGAGGGAAGTAGCAGACACCTTCTCCAACAGGGCCTGCCCCAGCTCTTCCAGCACAGGTTTTGTGCCCGTCGGGTGAGTGCCAAGAACTGGCACACATTCAGGCTACAGTGTCGGCCAGCCATCGGCTAGCTTCTTCACTCCTCCATCATTTTCATTTCACACAGAGCAAACAGACAAATATGAAAGCTGATGGGCTAGGTGCTCACCTTTAGGTCCCCTTCGGCAACAAGGAATTGGTGAAAGGGGTGGTGGGGTGGATGTAAGAGAATTTATTCCTGGTTTAATAGCCCTTCATTACAGCTAAGCCTTTTGCGTAAACAGCAATTTGGCTCCCATCTCCTGAACACTGCTCCCTTGTATTAGACCTTTTATAACAGCTGTAATTACAGTTGCAAGCCCTGCTTTTATTTTATGGGAGCCGAGGTAAACCTGCCCGATGTCCCAAGTGCTGATCCTCAAGTACAGCCATGTCTGTGAGGCAGTGTCTCCAAGCAGCGGGATCTAATGGGTGGGTCACAGCAAAGACCTGCCGGTTTCCTCACTAGCCCTGCCTGCTCTCAGGACTGATCTCTCTCGCAGGTAATTTTAAGCAGTCACCATGCTACTCTTCTGCCTCTTCTCTTTGCCTTGGCTTGTCAGGATTAGACAGTTTAACCAATGACCCTAGTTGTCATCAATCTTAATATTGAGTGCACCAAGATAATACAGGCACTTCTCTTCTCTGTGAAGACAGGCATTTATGAACTATTTGTGAAACCATTTTAGCTAAAGAAGACAGACAGCTCTATTTCATGCCTAATATTGTCTGACAGGTGTGGACACACCCTGGGATAGCTTTCTTGTCATCCTGACTAGAAGGTCAAGAGTCTACATTTGACAGAGAGAATTGCCTTTGGCATGCCAACAAAAAATGAAAACACAGCAGCATCCAGAAAAAAACAACAAACCCCTTTGTAAACCAGATGTGCCAGATTTAACATTTCCCAGAGCTTAATTCCTTTTAAATTTTGTACCTGCTCTTTGAAGATTATCCGTGGACCCAACACCAGGCTAAACCAGAAAGTTTAGCTTTTGTTCTTCTGTCAGCCTTTATCGGCTTACTGTTTTAAACATCTCAGGCATGGTGGCCAGTGGCTCTCCTCTCTCCTCTCCCCTCTCTCCTCCCTCCTTTCGTGCTTTCTTTAGGGACCTCTATGCAATACCCCACCATGTGTTTCTCTGCCATCCCCAGAATGCAGCTGAGATCCACTGTGGAAGAAGAGAGCAGGGGCTGACCTCAATCACGGCAGCAGTGCTGTGGCTCTGGGGGGAGATCCCAGTCCCACCAGGTTAAGAAGGTTGAGCTCAGGAAGAAAAGTTCACTGAAAGCTCAGGAGTTCTATAGTGGGACCGTAAGACATATCAGGTAATAGTCTAAGCTCTCCTGGGTTATTTCTTTGCCAATGCACATTTCAGCAACTAAATCTGAGCCCACTCCATCGGCAAATGTCAGACCCAGGAGAAAATACAGTTTCCTGCAAAAGTAATAAAGATGACTCCTATAAATGAATTTTGTCTTGGTTTTGAAATGAGATTCCCTGTCTTTTTACAAAAATGGACACATCACTGCTTCATATTTCTGCAGAAGAGAGTTTCATGTTAGTAGCCAAGAATCAGATCGTTTCTTTGCAAGGAAGAGGTGGGAATGAGTAGTTTTTACCATGGATTTTATGGGAAGAGCTTTGCCAGGGTATGCAGTAAATTTAGAAAAAAACTCCTTAGGCTTTGCCTTCTTTTTGTGATAGGAAATGCTGCAAGTTACAGACCCCAACAGCCACCTTTTGTACTACTGCTTCCACACACTGAAAGAGCACATTCAGAGATGCTGCAGCAACCAGCTGTGGGTCAACCCGTACTTGACTTTGTGACCCTTTTTGAGGCCAACCTACTGCTGCTTTCAAAGTCTGGATGGTTTCCAGGAGTATCACACCAACCCAGGCACTGGAAGGGGGGAAGGAGAGAAGCAATTTTAGGGTTTCCTTGCCTCATTTTAAGCTCACACTAACTCATTGTACAAAACACTTGAGGCAGTGTACCTGTAAAGATCCCCGTGGAGAACAGAGCTGAGGTAACCCTGCTCCGACTGGCTGGTGGCTGTGGCAATCCCACTTCAGCAGGTGCCACTGGATGGTGCTATACAGAGGGGAGCAGGAACAGTTGGGTTTGCTGCTAATCTGAGCCTCAGCAGCTTTTGTTTTCAAACTTGATCTTTTTGACATGCAGAGCAATGTGCATGGAGTCTGTGGGCATCTGTGGGGCTCTGACAGAGTCCTGTGTCTTGCCCCACATCCTTAGCTGTGGGCAGCCTTGGGGGAAACCTGAAAGCACAAGATAGTACAACTGGCAGCAGAACATCAACGGGAGCACCTTGGCAGGCATGGAAAACCAAGGATGGAAGAAGTTCATTTGAGAATGTCCTGGCAGAGCCATTGCTCCAGCAGTGCTGGTTTAGGTAGTCCTAGGAGCTTAGCTTCCATTCCAATAACCTCCTCTTCTCCAGGGCCAAAGAGTAAGAGGGGGAGGAGGGAGGTGGCACCCAGGGCAGGGTAGAGAGGGAATGGCTGGATCATCCCTCTTCTTGAGGATCACAGCCCCAAGCAAGACTTCTTCAGGCTCCAAAATGGGCAGCACTACTTCACGGTCAGGGGTCATCACTACTCCTGGTATACAGTTCCTCAGGATCCCTTGCCTAGTCCCCTTTCCATGGCCTGTTGGGTTTTTCTTTCATGCTGTTTAACCATTACAGACCCCAGCATTCAGTTTTTCCTGTATTAATCTTTCAACCAAACCAGTCTTCCTTCCAGCCTGTGGGGATGGGGTAGAGGAAACGCCAAGAGTTTCAGGAGTTGCAGGAGACAGTCATTGGTTTTACAGCTTAAGAAGGCAGGTTACTTCCAGTACAGTCATGCAGCAGAGTTCCAACAGCTAGCATTTGTAGATCTCCTCACATGGATAAAGTAATAAAATATCAAATTAATTTACCTAGAAATAAGACAGCAATCACAAGCCAAAGTTCACCACAATGATTTGCATTACAATAACGAACACAAAGCTTAATCATAGCTGTACATCTCTATTTCCCTTCAGAAAATACTATGCCCTCTGCTCATCATGAATAGCTCATAACTGATCGTGCATGTAACTAATGCTGGTTTTCCTCTAGCAATGAAATCCCAGGTAAATCCCACGTGCTCTGCTCAGCAGTGCAGGTTTCGTCTCATGGAGTAACCATGGCACAAAGAACATCGTGCCAGATTCCCCCAGGGGCAAATGGGCACAGCTGCTTTTCAGTCAGTGGAGCAATATCAGGTTGCTCCTGCAAAAAGCACAACCTCTTAGGGAAATGTAACTGACCCAGGAATTAGAAAAACACTTCTGTAAAAATTAGCTGGTGTACACAGTAGTACCTGGCTGAGAGATAAGAGCATTCCTCTCTCACTACCTAAAAACTCCTTCACTGAATTCATTAATCATACTTATCAGCATCTCTTTTGTTCCTGGGCTATAAGAGTATTTGAACTAAAAGTTTCTCAGGTCCAAATCCACTCCAAGTCATGAGTATCTTTGAGGTCATAAATTAATGCAAGCACTTGTTATGTTACCCACATGAAAGTCTTCAGTGGAAGAGCAGTGACCCCAAGAGAGAGTGAGATTTCACTAAAGATAACTTTTGTCTGACCTCTCTGCAACCTCCTAGCCAGGTAAATATCTTATAAACAGGTGATTGTGTAGCAGATAGAGAAGAATTGGCTTTTTTATTGTTATAAAGAGGCTGGCGCTTGAAAACTGGACTAAAATATCTTTATTTTGCTTTATAACTTCCTAATTGGAAGTTGGTCCACAGAGAAGCCATTGTATGGAAAACCAAATAGGGAGCATTCTGATACCTTTGAGTACATTTCAATTTTCCTTCCCTCTGTAATTATCATATAAGTTCTGATATTTATTATTACAAGTGTTTGCACAGTCACTTGTAGACTATTTTGAGAAAGCAATCCATTATTGAGCACGTATGTCCCAGGACCAAGCTTCCAGGAGATGATGAGGGGGGATTCCTTGATGGCAGTTCCAAGACAGAGGATGTATGTATCTATATATCTGTACGTGTACATATGTGCTTATGCTTAGAGCTGGTGACTCTGGAGGGACAAAGCACTGGCTGCTGGAAAGCAGCTCCATGGTTTTGTTTACATTTTAGGGCTGGAGCAGGCACTTGGAATGCCCCTGGCTGAGGGTGCAAGACAGCCACCCCTACCTCTACTGCTCACGAAAACAGGTGGCAAGAAAATTTCTATTATGGCATCATGAAATCAAACGGTGAAGAAAAATCAGGCTAAGTTCATCCCAAGCTGCAGACTATTGGAATGTCTTCTTTGTGGGACAGGGAATGGAAATATAAGGGGTTTTATTCTCCTTTGGGTATTCATTGTTGTTTTACTGGAATTTACTTATTTCATGTATACTCATAGGTATGAGTATACACATATAAAAGCTATATAATGAGAACCAAGTGGATTCAACATATTTCAGCTAATTAGTTATTAAAATAGTTTGGGAAATGAGTAGTTTAAATACTGGTTAGGAAAAAAAATCAAGTAAAAAAATTACAAGTTCAAGATTTACCCTTACCTCTTTTAAAATATTAAAAACCCCACAGTAATTGCTAAAGAGTACAGATAAGACAGAAAAGTTAAACTTTTGTATGCAAAATGATTTACGTGGAGAAAGAATGTGCATGCTCTAAAGTAAAAATACTGTTGGAGGAGGAACAGTTAGACTTTTAGAAAGATTAATTGAAACTTCAGCCTTAAGGTCAGCTTTGAATGTCCCAATGGAATCAGATACTTCTTAGCAACTCCTAAAAGCAAGCAAAAAAGTGTCAGCTACATGTTTGAATTTACTTTTGAGGGATAAATTTCTGACTCTCAGATCTCCCCATCCCACTGGCAAGTTGAGACGGTGGTAAGCAGCATGCATAGTTGACATAGTTTGCATTGATACAACACATCCTACAAGCACGGCCATACAAACTTGATTGCCTTTGCACAGTAACATGTTCCTCAGCAAATTATGTAGAGATCTAGCATGGAAATTTGACATAATTTTCTTGAAAAATCTAGAATAAAATATTTACATTTAGTTCAGGTGCGGGAATTAATATTGTCTTGGATAAATCTTTGGGGTATTTTAAACTTCTATTCAAATACATAAGTGCCTGGGTTTACTTCTCCAACACTTGCCACCTCTTTGGCAGAAAAACACCGAGACATGTAGAGTTTTAGTTTCCTAAAATCTGGTTCACATTATTATTTGCAACATGTATTTTTTACCTACCCAAAATTAAAACTGAGCTTTGCAAAGGCTGCTGTCCCCACACCTCGTCCTGCTGCATTGCCCAGTCACAGCATCCACCACCTTGTGCAGGGTAAACAAAGACAAGTCTCAGAGATGTGCAAAGATTGGAAACTTCCTTGAGTCTGGCACCATACCTAGGTATTCCTACAGCAAAAGGGTGCATATGCACATTCCCATGTGGGACAATGCCAAGCAGTATTCTCACCTAGTCCAAGGCTAAGGGAGCTATCTCACAGCAGGCTTTAATCAGGGAAATCCAGGGGCACAATCTCACAGGAGGTTCCAACATGATCTGCTGTAGGAACAAAGTAAGGGTTATCCCAGGAGTACTTTGCCCTGAACAAGCAGAAAGCTAATGCATGCCTGGCGTCCAAGGTGCCAAGGACATGCCAGCCATAGAGTTCTGGGGCACTGGAAAGGCAGAGACCAGTTACTTCCCTGACTAATCGCAGAAATGAGAGTTCATTCTAGAGGAAATCTGCAGAACTTTTTGAGAAAAAAAGTATCAAGAAATACAATAACATACAGACATCAAACAGAAGGTCCCAGTGCCCTCTGGAAGCCAGGACCTATTGGCACGGCAAGCAAGCAAGCAGGAAGGCCACTGCCTGAGTGAAAAGGGAACCTTCAAACAATCTTGAAAAGCAGTGAGCTCGCTCCTGTTGAGCCCCCTCTGGCAGCAAGCGGAAGGGCAGCGAGTCACATCCTGCATGGATGACATTCTGGCCAGCAGAGAGAGATTGCTGATACCAAAAAGCAGAGTAGAACAGCTGGGGTAAGTTTTGAGCAGTTTGCCTAAGTCGGGATGAGTCTGTATCTATGTTATCTGAAGTTAGCTCTGTGGTTTTTTACAAGCAGACAGGTGTAGCCCAGCTACGTGCTAGCCCTTAAATGTAGCAGGATTAAACAGGTTCTAGGTAGCATTTAACACTTCCTCTAGGTTTCTTAATCTCTAGGGTTTACTCCAGCAGAAACCTCAAAGCAGATGGAACTACTTTTCCCCTTATCTAATTCTATCAGACTACAGTACCCAGAACCATCCCTGCAGAGAGCTCTAAAGAACCTACTCTCTGAAATTATTTTACACATTATAGAAACAAATTTTCTGGACTTTATGCACAATGATTAATTGGGATAGACACTATTTTTTATTGACAACACAACTCACTTTACAGCTACTCAACAACCATATTCCTGGTGAGGTAGGAAGTGTTACAATCATGAATTATTTTACAACCCAGTGTGGCAGGGCAATGGGACAAAGCTACTAGGCCATTAGGAGCTGCTTCAGTAGCCCATTAAGCCAAGTGTGTGTCAGGGCACACCTGATACACTGAAAGCTGTGAGATGCAAAGCACTCTACACGGTCATACTGAATCTGAGAGAGCTGAACACAGCCACAAGTCCTGCACAGCTCCCTATCCTCCACTTCAGTTAACCAGGTAGCATGCCTAATCTTTGGAATACAGCAGAGATAGCTCCTCTTAGCCCTAAAACTCTCTTGTCAAAACCATCCCTGCAGGAGGACTGGGAAGGCACTTTGGTGTAAGATACCCATGTTCACTGTTGCTGTCCTTTAGCCTAACTTCTTCCCTGAAAAGACGAGAAGGAGCAGGAGCTCATTGTTTTTAGAAAACAAAGCAGCAGAGGAGCTTTAAAGAATGAGGTGGTTTTTTCTTCTTCCTGCTTTAGACACAGTAACCTCAAACCTGAAGGAGGGTCCTAGCAGAAGTATTCTTACCCCCAGGGACTTCTAATCTCCCAGGTGAAGGCAGAGAAAGCATGAAGAGAAACAACTTGTTCATTAGGACATGCAAAAAGGAAACTGGTAGAACCTCAAACTCCTCTGTAAATCAACAATCTGGGAATACTTCATGCAAGACCCTAAAAATGAATCTGAAATTAAAATTTTCCTTTTAAACCTTCACTTTTCCTTAACTTCTTATAACTAGAGTTTAGTGGTTGGAAGCAATGAAGAAGGAATAGAGTACTTTCTCCACTCCAGACTTCACTGTAGGCCAGATCAGAGATGATGAGAAATGTTCTTCTCCTCCCAAGCATTGAGATGGGACAAGTTCTTCCCCTCTCATGCACCAAGTAGCATAAAAGGGGAGGAAATGATAGTGCTAGGGCTGGGTCTCCAGCTCAGTAGCAGTTTGAACATATTCACCTCAATCTTTTTCCCCTGAAAGCTATTTTTAAACTGGTCTATAAATAGCTTCTGTTTTCTTTGATACTTAATTAATTCCAATTAAAATAGACTATATTTATGTAGTATACATTGAAGTGTGAATGGTGCTCATCAAAACACAATAAATAATAAAAAACCTGCACTTACACTGAAATACATGTGAGTCTATCTCCTTAAGACTTCCAAAGGGATTTGGGTTATGAATCACAAACATTCCCCTCAGCATTAGAATCTTATGAGTCAGAAAGATAGTCATCATTAATCACTTCTCGAGCATTTTTAACAAGGTGGTTCCTGCTTGCTGCATGTTTTCATTCACATCAGTCATTTACATAGCATAAAAGGTGTGCCTAGCACTTTAGAGACAATTAACACCAAAATATTTGCTTTGTAGTGTTTACAGCTATAGTAAGATGATACAAAACAAGAAAAGATTCCCTTTGCAAATGAAAGAACGGGAATTGCAACTATGGCAAAGTAGCAAGCTTCTTCCATGGTGTGGGATATGCCTGCATTTCTGTATTTCTGTAATATTTTTACTACTCACAATTTAAAGTAGGAATGTATTTACTCAATTCCCTTGAGATTTTAACATTACTGTAACCACGAAAGTATTTTATGCCCTCCCATTTCTCAAAGGGATAAAAATCACTGTTAGACTGTTTTGGAGGTGGGGGAAGGCACCCAAGTCTCCACCGAACACTTACATTACTTGCATCAACATGTCTTTTAAGAAGCAGTAACAAAGGTGCCAGCATTGCTGCAACCTGAGTGGCTACTTAAAAGAAAAAAAATCTGGAAAAGAAATACATTTTCCACTCTTAAAAAAAAAAAAAATAAAAAAAAAAATAAATTTTCCAACAAAAAAAAAAAAAAAAAAAAAAGGAAAGAAAGATAAGATACCTATTCCATGACTGCCATTTAGTTTAGTACATTTAAGCAAAGAATAAAGAAGGTCTCATTTGCTCTTCCTGGCAGTTTGTCAGTCATCTTCTTATCCACATCTATACATTGGAAAAACCCTCATAATTCAGCTACCTCTGCACTCCATGGAAAAACAGTATATCCTCACACATATTTTTTCAGGACTTCACTCATGCTTTCCTTCAAGTATCACAGCTGTTATTTTGGACTTCAGTGCCATAGATGGATGCATCAGTCCACAAGTGAGATCAGAGTTATGAAACAACTGTGAAAGCAATGCAGTTAAGGACAGTTTCAGAAGTACTCTGTCACAAGCAGTTTATTAGAACTTCACTTTGACAATAAATAAGGTATTTCCCAAGCAATCAAAATGTAATTATTTAGAAAGTTAAACAACGCAAATTTTCACAATGCAATTTTTTATATATACATAATTTACTGTACTTTAAACACCAGTTCATCCAGAGCTGTACAACAGTAGGATGTCTATTTTTTAAATTCACACAGCAGGAGACTATCAAGACATGTCTTTAATCTGGAAACTGTGTGCGTAAAAATAACCCCAAACCACATCAGCTCCAGGGTGGACAGTCCAAGCTGTATGAATGAATCTCTGTTCATTTGACTAGCTGCTGAATTCAAAATCAGATGTATGGCTTACCCAGGAGAAACAGTGCCTTTTGAGAGTTATGGTTTTAAAGGACTAGTAAGCTGCTCAATTGCAACAGTATGATGTAACCATTTGTAATTTACAGGGCTACTGCACAACCTGCTCTGTCTTCAACACAAGTGGCACAGGACAAACTTCGGTAAAAAATGATAATTTTCAATGTTGTAAATCTCTATTAGTGAATACAAACTTTGCACTTAAACTGTTAACTGTGAAAACATCTTTCAGTTTTGGTCAAACAAATTAGCATTTCTTCACTTAAATACTCAAGACATTTAATATGCCACAATAATAGTTTTAAGAGTTTGACATTCAAAATTAACTTCAAAAGAATGTTCCCATTAAATAAAGCACCAAGATTTCCCCACATGTTTATTCCTTAAAGAAAGTCTATGAAACACTAGCTTTTATTTAAACATTAGTTCTGCTAAGAGTTGTAATTTCAAAATAAAAATTAATTCTTATGGTTTGATCAAAGCCATGTTTCCAAAGTGAGCTTTACATATTCTGTGCAACATCCCATTTTCTTTAAGTGCAGAGGTACAGGTCTCAAAGTTATGCAGCTGCAATCGAGTTGTCATCCGCTTGACGACCCTGAGGCTTTAAGAAAATGAAGACAGAGAATTAAAACAAAAACAAAACAAGCCACCCAAACAAACTCCCCTCAAAAAAACCAAACCAAACACCCCACACCCAAACAGAAAAGGCAGACTACTAGGATACTCTGCAATACACTGCGTTGTCAATGTAGCTCTGGCACCCAAGTGTAGCATTAAGCTTATCCTAGTTCTAAAGGTTTCCAACAGTGGCACAAACACAGAGTACATCCAGCTGGAACTTCAGTTTGGCCCAGTGAGTACTTGGCAGAGGCCTCAGCTCCTCAACTGCCCTGTTAAATGCCTGCTCCATACACATCTGCACAGCGTAGCACAAGGCCTGGCTGATCAGAGCTCTGAGCATTGCTGCAGCATAGAAAGCTGATAATTATCAGTGTGTAAAACAGGAATGAGACTGACAGTTTCTTGGAGGAATTTTAAGCAACATCACTAGAGATAGGAGAGAGCAAGGAAGAAGTTTTAAAGAAGAAAAGGCATCCTTACAATACGGTTTTCTGAGGTTCTGACAACTCCAAAGCTTGAGAGTCCACAGGAGTTTTGTGAACACCACGCTTTTGAGGAAAAATGCCTCTTAGGAGGACATCTTGACAACCAGTCTAGAAGAGCCAGTGACTGACAGCATACTCAAAAAGTAAGTTCTGCCTATCTCTTTCGGTTAAAACAAAATTGAAATAATGCCAAGCCCGTTCCCTAGAAACATGATTACAGATGTCTGAACAAGTCCATCTCAAATCATATAAACAAGTCTTTGGGCTCCTTGCTTGTTAAGAGTCTGAATAAAAAGTGAACAAAATATTCTGGAGACAGCAGCAGTGGAATGAGAAAGCACTGTTTTGGGCAAATGGTTTTAAAATGATTCTTAAAAAGTCAAAACACCTGTGTTTCATGGCATGATTGAACTGTCTTCAGAGTTATACCACTTACGAAAAAAAAATCTAGACTGATTCACTGACAGAATGTGTTTTTAGAAATTATTTAGGGAGGTGTGGGATGCTACAGTGTCTCTGAACCTAGTCATACGGGTTGCTCAAACACTTCTTTTTTCAGAAGTGTTACAAATTACAGTATTAAAAGTAGTTGATTATATTTAGCTCACTCTGCTATGCTCAAAATAGAGGCAACTTTAAAACTCATTTTACAGAGTGAGACATGGAACAGAACAACAGGGACAGGACAAGCACATTCAGCTCGTTCATCTAATGGTAACCAATACTGCACTGAAACAGATTTCCTAAAGATTTTGGCTGACAACACCAATGCACAACACAAGATTTTTCAAAGCAAGTAACCCTGTTACAAGCTGGACATTTTAGTCTGCTTAGAGACACTCAGCTTTCAACAGAGCTGGGGTGGTTGTCCCCAGAATCTGAGCAGCCCCAAGGGGAGCATTTAAACACAGCCTTACCTTTACAAAAATGTGTGTGGGTATGAAACGTCTGAGCAACTGATTGGTGAAGTTTGGGAATCGCATCAGGTTAACATGAAGAGAAGGTAACTGCTGATACCCAGCCATCAGAGGATAGAAGTTATATAACATTTCCTGCTGCGTGCCAGGAAGGATTCTTAGTCGGATCTTAAAAAAAGAAAAGAAAGCCACAACCATGAGTAAGTTCTGTGTCTAAAAGCTCTGTTCACTTTCTGTTTATACACTGGTTACTTTTGGAAGCTGGAAAGAATGCAACTAATTTCTGATTCTAGTTAAACCATTGCTTCTACACTGAAACACCACGTTACCCATACATGACATAACAAACGGCTCCTAGTCAGGCTTCCATCTAGCCCTTTTAAAAATGGAGTCTGAATCCATATATCCTCCCAGACAGAATTTACCATACTTTAAACATCTAAAAAACAATGAGCTTGCCCTCCATGTACATCAGTGTAAGTCTAATCAATGTATTCTTCACTACCAGATAAACCAGCAGGATCAGTGGCTGTGACAATTCTGTACCTGTTTAAGGCCAGAGAACATGAAGGCATCACTGGGTTCCACGGACACCTCCACATCCTGGACTAAATTGGTCTTATTTTGCAGGTGATACCTGACAGGTAAGGACTCTCGGACTCGACCAAATGATGGCAGATCTTTGGAAAGAAAGTAAGTAATCTCAAATACAAAATGCATTTTCAAATTCCACTCAAAAAAAAAAAAAGTCTATTGCAAAACACAGTGAAAAGTTAAGGAAAAAAGATACAAGAACTAGGCATCTAAAGCACTTCTGACAAGTTTTCTTAGAAACAGATTAAACAACAGAACGCAACTTCATTACAATTTTTCAGTACCACTTCTTCAACATCTAGTTACAAACCTCCCAGCTGCTAAGACTGCCCAAGGATACTAACTAGGAAGTCACTTTGGTTGGTGCTAACTATTTTCAGCCTACCAAAATCTAATCAGATACTGTCAGGAAGCTCCTTCAAAGCATAACAAGATAGGGTAGTGGCAGAATCTCAGTACAAATGAAACCAAGCCGAGGAAAGCATTGGAATTATGTGTGCTTGGTGGGCATTTCAATCGCCCCCTGTTCTTGTGCAGGTGAAGTGCTAGAAGAGAAACATTTCACCTGCCAACAAAGCATCTCCAACTCTCTGGTCTTCCTGGTTCTTCCTGGGATGCACCCAGAACGTGGGTGGATGGAACAATTGTTGCCATAGGTATCTGGAGAAACCTACTGGCAAGGCAGCATCAGCAGAGGTAACTCCAGCCTCTGTGCTGCCACACAATACAGGTCAAGTATTATGTCAGCTCCACTGACAGCTTTTAGGAGAACACATCTGTGTAACTACCTACCTCCTATTCCCTTCAAGTGGGGAAAGAAGAGCAAGCCTTGAGGCAGTCTAAGTGATGATACGTTTTCTTTCTCTAACTCCATAATATTCAGCACCACTTTTCTGTATTTTGCTACAGTAAATGGAAGCTCTGGGTGCTGTAAAAATTTTGGTGGTCCTAAAAATTCTAATTGGGACGTGTATGTTGCCAAATTAACATTACCTGCATTAACATGGAGGGGAATGCTCTCTACAATCACATGTGGTAGAGTGATGACTGTGTTAACAACAGGTACACTTTCCACAGGTGAACTTCTGCAGGAAAAAGTCAAAGGCAGACCATGTTGAATATTATACTACATCAAGTATCAAGTATACAATCTAAGAAGTAATTAATAGGTCCAAAGTCTAGACAGTGCTTGTTACAGGAAAATACTAAACCGTTTTTTTGGTTTTTTGCACTCCTCCCCCTCCCAAAAAAACCCACAACCAACAACTTACTATCATTCCTAAAAACAAATCAGTTTACTTCCCCTCCTTATCAAGGCCAAGAGATGCTTACCTCTTCCAGGAAATCACATAACATCCAGTTGCCACTCCACTAGCATTAGTAACCGGAGGACATCGAAGGCAAAAGCACTCACTGGCACTCTCACCTGTCTGTAAAACAACTATCAGCAAGATTTTGTTTAAAATCAAAGCATAATAACAGCCTAAGCCACCAAGTCTAGAAATGCAATATGACACAAACGCAAGTGTTCAGCCAGAAAGGCCTTTGAAGATCTTTGCAAAGTGTATCTACATAATGTATAAATCCAATAGATTGTGAAGCATTCCAATACATGAAAGGGTAACATATACAAATATATGTCACTTTACTTTCTGAACGGCATCATAATGTCTTTAATGTACACACAGAATGAGTCATTGCAAATTTAGAGTTTATAAACACACACAAAAAGCAAAATAATGCCAATTCAAATTCTACACTTCTACAGCAAATTCCAAGACATCAGCATAAGATGTCTCTGATGCTTGAAAATTAAAATGAACATGGATACATCCCCTCTCCCTCTCAAATGGATAAGAGCTGGGGAAGAGAAGGAATACAAGAAAAACCTACTGGCTTTTAAAACCTACTTTTTTAAAACCTACTCAGTGAAACTGAGTTTTCACTTTTTCTTCTTTTCTTTTTTCTCCACTTAAATGAACTAAAAAAAAAAGTACCTTTTCATGTAGAGAGTGATTTAAAAAAAGTACTAAGAAAATAGGTTTCAGTCTTTCAAAATTTATCATTCATATTAAAATAAAAAAAAAATATTGACCAAAAGATGAACAGCAGAATGGTTGATACCTACAGGGTTCATATGTCCTGGCTCTTAGCTCTTTAGGAGCATCAACCAGAAGCCATGACCCACAAGCTGAAGATGAAATATCATAGTCTGAAGACCAAAGGACCTGGGAAAGATCTGCTTTTTGCCAGGCAACCCTTGAATCTACAGAGGAACTAGAGCCTTGCAAGTCCTTGATTACACGAGTGGACAGCTACCCCACAGTCAGGCAGCTACCCAGAATACCTCATCGAATCCAAAGTTTTGATAGAACACATAATTCACATCTCTGATGCCACAAATGCAAAGACAATGTTTTGTTGGAAGATTTTGGATCAGCTCTACTGTTAAGTATTCCATTTATTTAACTTTAAAGCTAACACACTGCTTTAATGGCTCCAGTTTCAATGGCTGAGATCTTCAAGATAACTTTTTAAAATTTAAATAATAAGTTACTAAACTGTGGTAATATTAAAAAAAAGATGCTTACTACTGGTTGTTCTTTATAACCTACCCTTCACATTTTTCAGTTTTGTGACTGCAATCATGGACATGAATCACTGGCCTTTGGATACTGCCTCTATCTCATGGTGAAGTGTTTGCATTACAGAAGGTATATACAGCCCAGAAACACTGGAAATATTGAGTATCTTCATGTGGATATCTAAGAAGTTGCATTTCAAAAGTACTTCAGGTGCTTTCCGTTATGTTTGTTACATTTAGAATTTTGTTTACCATCCATCATTCAAATCTATTTAGTTGACCTAGTGAAGAAGAACTACATTTTAAAGCATGCTGCTGTGTCCAAGTTGTATTCTGGCAAGTAACTACAGTATTAAGCAGCTTTCTTCTATTTACAGTTCAATAAGCAAACACTATTTAAAATGTCCCCCTTTATTACACCCAATTTATGCAAAAAGTATGATGGAGAACACACTCTGAGAGAACTTACCATTCTCCACATAAGATTCCAGTTGATCTACTGGGGTCATGGAAGCTGACAGCTGTAACTGGCTTGTTACAATAGTGAGAGGCCAAGGAGAGGCACTCAGGATGTCCGTCATCAGTAAAAATGGTATATCTGCAAATACTCTGTCCAAGTGCTCCAGCTGTCAAGACACACACAAGCTCTGACTATTTCTAACTAAACAGGGTGTGACTCCAAAGTGCTGAGATTCCAAAACATGAACAACTTTTCAAACAAGTACCTTTGTGGAGACAAATTTGACAGCGACATCAAAAGGAAATACTGTGTCTATGGTTACAGTTTCATCCTGTAGAGGTAACAAAAGGGATGGGAAAAAGAGAGGGAAAAAAACTTATATTCAGCTTAAGACCTGGCTATTGATATCAAAGATTACTAATGTAAATAAAATCATTCTTTTAACCGAGTCCTCCCCAGGGAAGAACGTATTTTTAAAGATATTTACAGATAGATACAGAAAACTTCTCTTTTGCTAATAATTATGGAACTGCTCATGCTAAAAAGGGCTACCATACTGCTGATTTAGCATTTATTCTAACTCCTGGGAAGGTTTCTAAGATACTCGAAACTACAGCTTTTAAAATATTTCTTGTATTTCACAGATTTATCTGCACAAAATGCAAATGGTTCATCTTTAAAACCTACCCGGTGACACCTGCAGAGGATTTCTTTCCCCTCAACAACAGTGTTGATAAGGTAAGAAATGTAAAACAGAAACATTCTTGCACCAACTGTTCCACAACGGATGTATATTGGTTTTTCCAGCTGCAAAATAAAGGAGACTGTATGAGTTATAGCTAAACTACATTAATTAGGCCTAGAGCTGTCCAAAAGTTGGTCCAACAGGGCAACAGTTGAATGGGCATTACTTTGACCATAATGAATCTCCTACAACGTATGATCTGGATCGTGCAGTGAATGATTTTAACCATAGCAGCACAACTCCAGCTGCTTCACTGGATTTGCTTGTTCCAGAGCTTGTCTGTTACTTAACAATACAAAAAAAGAACCGTAACTGTGTAATATATGACATAAGCAACTTCTAATTTACTAGTCCCAACTTCAGTTTAGTGCAAAACCTGCACATTTGATCCTCTACCATCTTGAATCACACTTGCTGACTATTATCTACTGTCCATTAAGCAGTGCATTTCATTAGCAGTTGAAATTAGCTGCCTTATTTCATATCTCCCATCTGTATCATCAATCCCAGAACATACCTTGTTCCCCAATTTAGTCCAAAAGCTGATCTCATTAAAGGAATACTAAACTACATGTAAACAGTAGGTAAAATAAGCCATAAGTATTTAATTTATTAGTTCAGAAATCCACAAGTAAACTGAAGTCCATCTAAGAGAGTCTTTTATTAGTTGGTCCCTATTTTCTTAAGCATGATATAGAAGTAAGGTTTTAAGCCTTGACCTTTTCCCCTGGTTGCAAGTCTCCTACAGGGATATCAGGGAGCAGTGCAGGAAAAGAGTCATCACATGCGTCTGTTCCTTGAAGAGTCACCTGAGTTTTCTGAGTCAGGTTGGCATCTTGCCCTAGGATTAAAAACAGTGTTCATATCCACACAGGTTTACATCACTAAAGCATGAAAACAATAACTAAAAAGAATAAAAATTAATCTCAAAAAGCAAGGTATGAGGAATTAACACAGTTCATTTCATTGAGAGAATCTTTCAGAAGTACCAGCAGAAGACAGATTTGACAACACCTCAAAATTTTTTAAGTTGGAGTGTTTGCACCCTTGCAAGTTTATTGTTTCATCTCTTTGGGCCAGGGGAAAAAAAAATCTCAAAAATCAGAAATCATATCTAGATATTCCCTACCATCTACATAACACAACAGGATTATGTGATCCAAGTTTTTCTTGATACTCTATAATGAAGTAGAAAGGAAGTTTCACTGTTCCGTGATTCTTTTGTTTTCAAGAGCATGGTTTAATGATTTCACATTATTTTTAAAACTTTTCTTTCAAGTTGGTGTTGAAAATACATAAAAAGAAATGTATACATGTTAAATGACACCATTCTTCAGTCAGAGCTTAACTAGAATAATGGCATTACTGCAATTACATGGGATAATTTTCAAAGCAAAACAAGCCACATCTTGCCAAAGAGTCGCAAGTGTGGAAAATACATCACCTTCCCTATAAATGAAATGTCAGATTTCAATTGTTCTTTCAACGCAATCAGCAAGCCCACACTGACCTTGCATACCCCATGTTAAAGAGTTAAGATTGAGCAAGGAAAAAAAAAACCTGAAGGAAAACAAAGACCATCTACTAAACACTGCTTCAGGAGCCAAGCCCAAACATCCAATTAAACAAGTTTCAAGAACTGGCTTTAATGAACCATGCAACTGTATAGAAAATGTGGTTCTATTTCAGAACACACGGAACATACAGCATCCTATATGCTAGTGGCTTAAAAATATTTTTATCTTTTAGGATAATCGCTGCAAAGAGGCATACTGAGCCCAACATTTGGGCTTCACATACTGGAAACTGTCAGCAATATCTACATACAGATAGCTAGGACTTAGACATACAATATCTGCATTTTTTTCCCTTTGCATTCTAAGAAATACTGCCTCAGTGCTCCATTGTTCCCTAAATTTCAAGTTTAAAAACCAAACCATGTTGTCCAGGGCAGGGAAAACAAAAAAAGCAGGGTTGGTGTGAGAGGAAACCCACGAAGTCTATACTTAGAAAGCATTTATTTAGCAGTGTCTAGTGCTTTCAGCTCAACAAGAAAATGATCTCTCTTTGGGTAAAAGAAAAATATAGTTACAAGCAAATTGAATAAAAAGTTAGAAAGGAATACAAAAGCTTCCACTTTTTTTTTTTCGACCTTGTAAAGACTTATATTCTGAAAATATCCATGTAAGCACCACAGACAAGCAGTGGTTAAAATAATCATAACTGAATGAGTCTGTTAGTTGTTGTTCTTACCACCGGTATTTCATCATTCCCAGCTTTCACTTTGGTTTGGCTTTTTAATTACTGCGGGAAAACAGTTTACTATATTTCTCTGCATTGCATCCAGAACAAGGAGTCAATCATAAGACTGCTGAATTAAAAGAAAATAACCCCAAATACCTGGCTTTAAACCTGCTGTAAGCTTGACATCTTTGGCCACTGTCTCCTCATGTGACTGGACTGTCACAATCAAACAATACATTTCATTAGTCAGGGCAGGGGGTTCATGCCGGAGCTGAACAGAAATGTTTGGCACTCTGGAAATAATCCTTTAAGAGAAAAGACTCAGTTATTGTATGTTTCTCAAACAGCATGCTTTTAAGCCTAGTTTAAAGGAGGCTAAAACACCCTATTGTTTAAGACAGTTCCCACAATTGGTGGGCTATTGAACCAAGAGATGTGAGACTCCTGAAAAAACAACATGATGGGAACAACTTGACAAATAAAGACCAGTTTGGAACTCCAGTAATAAGCACTAATGGTTCAGATGTTCTGTAAGGAAAGAAAAAAGCACTTGCACCAACTGCAATCAATTTTTATTACTTTTATTATTAATAAGTTGAATAACAATTAAGTTTCTTAGGGATTCTTGTGTGATAGCTTTCTTAAGAGAACAGTTAACACCTCCTAGTCTGCAAAAAATCTGGGAAAAGCCTGCCTGGCAAAGTTAGGTGAAGCAGAGAACTAAAGTGTACTTGGTATGCTCAGAGATCAATGCAAGCTTTTTCTGTGCTTCTAGCTATCTGGAGCCTCAAGAGTCCTGAAGAATTGGACAGTGTCTATCTTATCCCCAGTTAAGCAAAGACATATTAAAAAGCTCGTATGAAGAAGTCCAAACAAGCCTTTTATTTTCTTAAGCAGAGTGATCAGGGCTTCACAGGAGACTCACAATGATACATTATATACATACTTTCAAGTTGTTACTCACATAGTGCTTGCCTGAATAGTCAAAGTGTCCCAGTGCACTTCATTGTCTGGAAGCTTAGGTCTTCGCTTGAAGGACCGTGCTGCCTGCAAGGCTTCTTGAGATGAGGCAACATCTCCCCCTCCTCCTCGCCAGTTCAGAATCACACAGCGGCCAGAGTCACTTCCCAGGATCAAATCCACAGAAGTGATCTGACAAACACAAATTTAAACACCTAATGGTGAGTCTTCTGACCACCTATTGTAGGAAGATACTTTTCCAACGTACACAGACATAATAAATACATGTACCATCAAAAAGCTTCTGACAGCTTGGAGACTGAGGACCTCACCACCCCAGGATTTCATTTAATGAAACAGCAGTGGAAAAGGTATCCATGTTCAGGTGCAAGCAGTGTAATAGGTTGCAATTTCCTACCATCCTGTAGTGCTATACCACCTCTCACTTTTTAAAGTATTGCATATATTTTTAAAAGAAAAGTTTAAAAAATTCTTGAAACAATTGTTCGGTTTTTGTGATTTTTTTTTGGTGTTTTGTCATTGTCAATAGTTTCACTCACTTTTGATACTCACTTTCGAGAATTCAGACACTCAGAACTGCAGTGACTTTTTAACTGGTGCCAGATTAGAGGCACATTGTAGTTTGAGTTCATGGTACGTAACAGTAAGAAGAGTACAAAACAAATGGACAAACCTCAATCTTCTTTCCTACATCTTCAGTTTTTGCAACAAATTTGAAAGAGAACTTTCTTGTTTTGCCAGGCACTAAGCACATTGTTCCTTGTGATGACTGTTCTAGAATATCACTTTTCTGATAGGCTTCTTCTACAACACAGTACTGGTTGTAATCCTACAACGGAGGAGTGGTGAAAAAAGTTGATACATTCAGACTGAAGACATCTTTAGAGAGTAATGGCAATACAGCAGAAATTAAGGCTCTGTGTTACTGGATCAAATGTTATGGGTTCTTCCTACTTTTCACAATACCAAAGTTAGACTAGCAAGTAATTACAGTGCAATTCTTTGAAAGATACCCTTTATACTAATGTAACTTCATGAATCACAAGAAATAAGACATTAAAATGATCCTTCTGAAGCATTAGCAAGCTTCATAGAAAAAAAACCAGCTACAACAGATAAATTAGAAAAACTGTATTTCAGAGTCTTATTCCAGTATCAATATACTTGTCAAAAGTGATAGATAATGCATAAAAACCCCCATATCTTTCAGCTTAACATAATTTTTTTGAAAAAAATTTAGATTTTTTTTTATGTTTAAAAACACTAAAATGTTATTACATTCTTATTATCCATTTCTATCACTAGGTCAGACATAGTTAGAACATAGGTACCTGATTATTGAAACTGATGCAGAGCTTAGAAAACCTGATAGGATGAGGACAATCAGCTCTCAAGTATACATCAAACTGCACAGGAACATCAACATGAAAACTAGGAGCAAGAAATTTTGCTTTGCACTGTACTGGAATTAAAAAAAGAAAAATAAAAAAGAAATAAGAAGCAGGTGTTAAATATAAACTATAACATTGAATTCCAGAAGCACACTCCTGTAATAATTGTGGCAAGAATTGTTCTGTGCATACTCTCAGAACTCTTTTGCAAGTGGGACAAATTTGGCTACCAATGCTGTCACTAAAAGCCACTTTTCAGCACTTGGCCAAAACCTTTGCAGAAGAGAGGAGATGCAGATATCCAGCAGAAAATAGATAGTCCTGTACACTTGGATGTCACACATGCCCCCTTTTCTATGGAGAAAATGTCATAAGTATTTCAAACAGCAGGGAATTCCTTAGTAATCCATACCAGGGATAAGAGATCACTGACTTCTCTCAGTATTTCTTATCCTGTAGATTTAGACAAGGAGCAGAGCAATGCTGGAACACTGTTGCTGGCTTTAATACACCCTTCATATTTTCCTCCTAATTAGTTATTTTCAAGGTATAACTACATCCAAATTCAAGATCCGGTGTAAATTTGCTTTCTTACTTACCAAATGGTATAAAATCTTGGACTTCTATTGTAAAAATATTACTGCCTGCCAAGGAAACACGGTCAGCCCACAGTTTCTGTGATGCTTTCACAGCAGCAGCGTCACAATCAGGTTCAGGATCAGGGCTTTCATTCTGCATGCAGGCAAAAGATTACAAAGAACAATAAAAGAAGGTTACCAGACACTGACCACTCTCAGGATTATTTAAAAGGGAGTGGTAGGAGTTCTGCCACTTACCATTAGAACTTTTATGAGATTTTTTTCTATTCGAGATTTCTGATCTTCTTTAAGAGTAGATGCTAATAAACAGAACAAAACAAAGATTACAAGACAGAAGCAAGGGTCTCCACTTTTTTTTTAAATTTTAATAAATCTTTCCTTCATATTGCATCTTTCAAGTAACACATTCCCGGGAAAAAAATTCTGACATCCATCTCCCAGTAATGAAGGACACTCCCATTTTAGATGCTTCCTCTTACTTTCATTAGAACCAAGTAAAATATTTTTTGGTTAGATAAGCATTTTGTAATTTATTGGAGCAAAGCCCCAGAAGAATAATGCTTATAGCTTCTTATTGTTTATGTTTACAAAGACAAGAAAGCATAGAAAAGCCTGGGACATGCAAAGAGGCCAGCTCAGATAATACTAGAAAAAACAACTACAGAAGAAGAAACAAGGACTATTTAAAATAAGCATTCTTTTCTTGAAGAAAGGTGGTTTTGCATCGTTTGTTGTTCTTCAATACAAAGCAGAGTAGCCTGGTTAGCTATAAGAAGATGCAAACCCCTTTTTACCACACCTGCTGTAAGAGTGGTATATCAGCAATTTAGGGTCCAAAAGGATTATTCCTGCAATGTCAAGGAGCAGGTGTTACACGGACCAGAGCGCTTGCATTGTTACTGTAGAGACACCCTATGCCACGTTTTTTCCCTAAAACGTCCCACAAACATATTTCATCAGCAGAGTTCTATAAAAAGTCTGGGAGAAGCATATTTGGGATATTAAAGTCCCCAAAAATCATGTTAGCTTTGTTTCTAAGAAAAATGTTTTTCTCTTTTAGCTATACTACAGTTCTTTCCCATCCCAAAGCTCAGGAAGTTCCTGATACATTATTTGAACAGTCTCAAATGAAACTCTGTGTCTCAGATATCCTGACAGAGTCTATTTGAATGCAATGAATTTTATAGTAGAAGAGAAAGAAAACTCAACTCCCAGTGTACCACAGAAGGTAGTAAAAATCCGGCACAAGTACACAGTTACTTTGTAGTCGAATAATTTGAAGTATTGTAAGCACTGTGTCTGACAATGATTTGTAATATTTCAAAATACATGTACTTAAATTTTTCTATATAGGCTGAGTGTATTTCTTAAAGGAATACCTCTGCCCAGTAGCTCTAAAGAGTAGGTTATATAATCTTTCAGCTGGGCCATCAGATATGAACATTTGAGTGCTGTGGTCAATATGGAAGTGAGGAGGGTCCACCATCCTTCGCTGCGATATTCACACATAACATAATCCAAGAGCCTGCAACACAGCAAAATTCAGAGAAAACAAGTTATGCTCACCAATATTTTTTAGAAGCTTGCATTTATTTGGCATCATTAATACAAAATTCATCTTCACTAATACAAATGTTAGATTGAAGTCAAGCCTACTGTTTATACAAGGCAATGATTTACTGAAAACAGCATGAAACTATGATAAAGAAACACATTTATTCCCGGAACTTTCTATTTCAAGCTAGAAGAATTTTCACAAGAGAACAACAAGAAAACTCATCTGTCTTCACACAAAGAACTAACAAAACAGCAACTGGACAGAAGTGTCTCAGCCCAATATTCCATTAAAAATATGCCTTACTATTGAATATGCAGTAAGTATTTAGAAAAACAAACCAAACCCCACAATAAAGTCCCCTGCCAAACTGAAGAAATTTAATGTTCCTTAAGCCAAGATGTTTCTTTTCTCTCCTACTTCGTATTCCCTTCTCCCTTCAAGGTTTTCAAAGATCCACAACACATGCATCAATCTTTATCAGGCAAAACCACGCACCTTAATATGTTCCTAATACTGACCACTGTTTGCTGTTACTAGCAAAGCAGTGAAGTGATTTTTTTCAACTCCTCTCAACTATTTAAGACAAGAATTTCTGCCTACTTCAGAAAAATCTACCTAACATAAACAATAAATGCTTGTTCAGAGAACAGACAGGCTTGACACAAATTGATCTGCTTATCCTAGCCTATCTTCTCTTCCATGTAAAGTCCAGTCAGCTACTTATAACAGTAAATACACCTCTCCTTCTTCAAACAGGAGAGACAGACAGACAGCACTCAATCAGTGAGCTAGAAACAGACAATATTTGCCCAATATGGCAAACTCCCACAGCAGCTCAGAGCAGGAGGTTTTTATGCTCTAATAACTGACTCATCTGTTTTGCTTTCTTTAATATAAGTGGGGTTCAGAGACTCAATAGCTTGTGCTTCAATCACAGCCAGATACAAGGAACATCTTACACAAGCTTCCAACATTATTCCATTGCAATAAGTCACAGGGTCTTAATGAGAAGATAGCATGGAAAAGAAGCAATCATGAATGATACTCACTTCAAAGCTTTGGCATAATCTTTAGCATAGTAATATTCTTCTCCCATCTGAACCACTGATAAAAAAAAAAAAAATCCAGATCACTACTGAAAGCCTTTGCAAAATTAAATTTAAAAAATGCATCTGATTATCTATACTCACTCAAATGACTTTTCATTCTTGGACATTTGTATTTCTTGAACTGTGCGACAGCGTTACTCAACAAAGTGATTATTAGTTCCTAGCAGATAAAACCATTACTGATATCATTATATATGCAAACATTAAGGTCGTGTTAAAAAAACAGATTTTTTTTTTTTTAAGAATAAAACTTACCGAGTGAAGGACATTTTTCTCTTTTAGCTGTAGGGATAAAATCCCCATCTTCTCCTTTTCAGGATCAGAAAGATCAAAGCCTGTATAAGACAATGAAAAAATCCATGAAACTGGAATTCTGTCCAGACCCAAGGGAACTATTTATGCCATGAGCAATATGCAATGCAAACTTCAACCCAAACACACTCACACATTCTTTTACCTCACAGGCAGATATATCTCCCTAGAAGGGAAATTCTAGAATACAACTATCTTTCCCCTTGTTTAAAAGAATCTACCCAAAATCAGCAAATTACAGTAAAACCACCTAGTCCTTATACTGTATCTATTAACATTTAAAGCGTATATGTTAAGACAAATTAGCCCTTTTCCAATCTAATCTCAAATAAGGATTCAAGCTTATACTTCTGTAGCAGTAGAGAAATCCAACGTTTTAAGAACTGTATAGGGCTTTAAAAGACTACAAACTCTTGCTGGAATAAAAAAATCCCCAAACGTTAATATATTGACATGTAAAGTTTCTCTTCATCTTAAACTGTTTAACCTCAGCAGTAGATTCTAAGTAATTTTAAAACAGTAAGACTGGAAGATAAAAGAGGTTAGACAGTACTGTATCTACAGTAAATAAAACAAAATTTTTAAAAGAGGGCAGTGATAAAGTGGCAAAGCCCAGAGGATATGCAGAGAATATAGGAGACCAAATGGAAGGAGAGAAAGGGAAGTAAAACCACAGATAACAATGAAGATTTCAAAACTGTATATATATTCATATATACTTCAAAGCCGTTGCAATGCAGGGTCTGAAATTCTGAGGAAACATCCTCCTTAACAGGAAAGTCAAATTCCTTTCTTAGACTAAAATCCAGTCATTGCATCCTCTCAATCCATTTCAAAACAAAAAAAAACCTTTTCAGAAGAACAAAAAACCCAGTCCTGAGCTCCCACGTGCAGTTGACAAGATACAGTATGGATGTCAGGATCAATTTCTATCAATTACATTCACAAACATCATTACTCTTGCTGTATCCAGTTCCCTGACTTCTCTTCCCAGCATCACACTTCACTGCAGTCAGAGACTCCTGCATCATGGCAACTACAGGCAGCTTAGGCAGCAATAGAAACAAAGCAGCAGCAGAGCTGCTGTACACCTATGCAACTTTGCTGAAGACCTGCAAAGCCTGAGGTTCCTTTTTCTATTTCTTATAGAGATCAAGCACGTTTCCTGTGCTTCCAGATGACACCTGTTCAAGTCATACCACCAACCAACAAGAGAGTGAGGCCTCAGCCCTGCATCCATCTCAGTGGAACAGGGATTACATGCTGATGCCCACTAAGTCAGCTGGCAGGATCAGCAGCTAAGTTTGTCCAAACTCCATGGATACAAGATACAGAAACATACTTAATATTCCTTGCCGCCACGGTCTTTGCCCATAGAAGTCAAGCACTCCAGTTTGCGTCTCCAGGGGATCCGGATTGGGATATGTCACAGAGGACTGTAAATCCAAATACAGTAATTAAAAGGGTTCATGTTTCATTTTCTGCCAGGCAAATGTCAGAAAAATACCAAAACAATACCCCCACACACACACATACTAATGCTCTCGTTTCTCTGCTTCCTGTAAGTCACCAGATACAGTGCACATATAAATATACTGGAAAAACAAAGTGAGTTTTCAAGTACCCAGAGATGTAGAAAGTATATTTTTAAAAAAAAAAATTAAAAAACATGTCAGAATTATTTGTAATAAAATAAATACCAATGCATTTGTTCTGGGGAAACTTTTTCCGTATATAACAAATACATGTAATGTTAACAAGCATCACAAAGATACACATCCTTTGAAATAAAATGGACTTCATTTACACATGTTACAGATTGTTCCACTTCCATTTAAGACTACATTAGCAAATTCACTATCCGGTTAATTACAGAGCATTTTTCCCCTTCCAACTTACATCATGGTTACAAAGCATACTTGCTAGTTGTTTCCGTTCCTGGGCATAGTAGGCTGCCTGCTGGTAATAGAAACCTGGATTCTGAGTTTGAATTGCTGTCAATCCCAGCTTAATTGCTTCATCAAACAAGTCACCAAAAGCCTGAAACCTGTAAAAAAACCATTCATAACCAAGATTATGTACAGAACAGCAATTTGAACTGAAAGGTACCCTACAATTAAAAGTTCTGGTTACTCTTAAAACAGATTATAATTCTCTAAACTTTTGCATCTAAGTTCTATGGCTGCATTTGTGTCATACTCTGTTCATTCAAAGAGAAAAATAGTCAATGATCGATGCAAATCAGAACAACAGTGTATTTTATGTTCTTGTGTATCTCTTAGAGAGCTAAGAATTTGTATATTGTCTAGACAAATAAACCTTTTGAAGTTCACTGTTCATCTAAAACACTACTAAGCAAAAACATACTGTTTAGACATCCAGGCAGCATGCTCAAAAGCCAGTTCTGCACTTCCTATTTTTTTCTTGCATAGGTCAATATGTTTCCTGAACTGTGCAATAGCATCCAGTGGAGTGTTGTGTTGGAAACAGAGGCGACAGATCTAGGAAAAAATAAAAATAAGATGAAAAAATCACTGTTAGGCTGCTAAGGATTAGCACTCAACCCCCCTGCCCCCCAACTAATTTTTACATATTTCTGAAGAGCAAGAATCGTATAAAAAACAGAGGGAGAAAAGTAGATGTAAACCATAATGCACTACACCTGAAGCTATGTCGTTCTCTATTTCATCTAACATTATTTATCATCCCCTTCTTCCCCAAGACATCAATGGAAGAGTGCATAACTCACTGCCAAATATAACAGGTAACTTCAGAGCCTCTAGAAAGATC
This sequence comes from Pachycephala philippinensis, assembly GCA_013397055.1. Lineage (NCBI taxonomy): Eukaryota > Metazoa > Chordata > Aves > Passeriformes > Pachycephala > Pachycephala philippinensis. Next base: position 334,435 of record VWZT01008245.1, read on the forward strand.
ATTATTTTGAAGCCTGCAGTCCACAAATGGAATTTCATGGAATCCAACTCCAAAATTTTTGTAAATGGTGGGATAGTTTTGCTTTACCTAAAAGTCCCCAAAATACCACAGAAGTACAGACTGATTCTTAGAGAGTTACTTTCTTCCCCCTAACAAGCAGTAACTGAACTATATTGACCCAAGCTTTGCAAGAATACAAAAGCATTCAAGGAACAAGTAGCCCTGGTGTTCATTCTCCTTGCACAGAGTGAGAGTTAGAGTCTAGTCTTTCGGAAGACTGCATCTCAAACGAACTCAAATCCCTCAGGACAATCCCAAACTTCAGCTAAGGATCTTTCTTTTGTGTGGAATTCAAAAGTCTCTGCAAGTCTGAGCATAGCTGGTGTTCCAATGATAACTCTTTCTAATCCATCTCTGTAAAAGCAATATAAAACGGAATTTTACAACCTTTCCCCATTAAAGGTGCATCAGCCTTTTTCTTTTAAGTAACCGTTGTCAAAGATTACAAGTACAGTTGTTACCTTGTAATTTATAAATCCTGCCATGGTCTTGATTTCCAGCATGTTTGTTTCATGAGCCCTCAATTCATGCACAAGATTATACGCAGTTCTGTAATTCCTAAGCAGGAATAACCAGAATTAAATCACACATGATAATAAGTTCTAGAACAAGATTGCCAACAGAGAAAAACAGCCTTCCAATCAGACCATTCTTCCCAGTGAAGAACTTGCCCGTTACTTTCACGTTTAAACAATTTTGCATTCAGGAAAATATTTGTCACAGTTCATGGCTTAGCAGTAATTTGGGGTAGAGAGGGTGGGGGAAGATAACATGAGTCTTACTTGAGAGCATTCTGCGTATCCTGTTTCAGCTCACTGAAGAAGGCTATTTTGAACTGGTGTCTAACAAACAAAAGCTGCAAAACACAACCAGCATATATCATTCACAAGCATCCAAACATACCTTGTTACATACAAAGAGATACAGGTGATAACTTCAGAGGTTTACATAATACAGCACTTGACTTGAAAAACTGACTGTGCAACTGTTTCCTAATAGTTCTCTCTGCCACCATGACACAGCAGTCATCTTCCACCAGATTTAATCTATTCAAAGCTGTTACTCTGGCACAAGGGAGAGGCTTTGTAATACCTCAAAATCTCTGTGCCAACAGAGCTGATTGTGGTTTGGAGCTCACCACTTGGATTCCAGCTTCCAAGAGAGGCAAGCTGGCAATCGCAACAGAACATCATGTGTCTGAGTGGATTTGAAAAGCAAAAGTCAAAAACTGAAATCAAGTGCAACTCTGAGTCCAAAATATCTAAGGGAAGCACATCCCACAACTTAAGATACTACACTCAATTAGGTTAAACCATGTAGATAAATGAGAAGTTTTTCTTTTTTTATTCTGAGAACTTAATTTTGGTTTGCAGCTCTTCTAAGGAAGATGTGAGAAAGGCAAATGTAAGAAAAAACCCAATCAAAATAAAAGTTTAAATTGCAGAAAATAAAACCAGATTTACTCCCTATACTAAGAGAGGACATCTCAAGTTGGAAGCGGGGAATAAAAACATTTAAGGAACAAACCTTTATTTTCATGTTTTAACATGCAATATAACTTACACAATATTTCAAAAATACGGTAACATTACCTGATGAGTGGTTTTGTTCAAGAACTCCTTATGAGATTTAACTCTTCTTATTTCTGTGTAATAGTAAGTCTGTGCATGCTCATAGAAGGCATTTTCCAACCTGCAACAAAGTTGCTCGTAAGTTTCACAAAGTTTCTCCCACATACAAAGAAATTCTGAAGTTCTTCAAAATAAGTTACTTTTGATCGTGTTTATTTTAGTGTTGGCAAAGGACCTTGTGATATTACTAAACTCCTCTTTAAGTTACCACAAAGGGTAAGTCTGCAGACAAAAACCTTTCACAAAAGGGGTAGTAAGAAGTAGAACAAGTAAGTTTGAGAGCTTTATATACTAACTTCTCATACAACGAACTCTAGTATTTAAGATAGTCTGAGGATAAGCTATACTGATTTTGCAAGGCAATAGGAAGTGGAGAGATGCCCCTCAGTCAAAACAAGCAAACCTTGCTGAGGCTCACAGAATATGTCTGAACAGCATCTTATTTGCTGGACTGCAGGGGAAGGAGTGGGAAGGTAGAAACAGCACTAAATAAAACTATGAGGGTACAGACTAGGTTTCAGCATTCTGTCCAAACATCAACAGCTACCTCAGTTGCAGAGGTAACAGTGGAACTTGTCTGCAAGAGAAATAGCCCAAGGCAAGTCACAGGAGGAGAAGACAAAGAAGACAAGAACACCAAATGCAATATGAGACTGAGGAGGATCTAAGGAGCATATGCTGTATGATCAAGCTGTAAGGAGTAAAATCAACTAGAGCAAGCTCCAAATCCAGGAGACGAATACATGTAACAGCACTGACACATGCAGGAAGTAAAGGCTGAAGTACCAGTTCTGTTATTATACTCTCAATTTAGCACTGAAAAAAATACAAAAAGCTAGAAGTAATGGTTACTTAATTTTGTTCAATTTCAGTGTCAGTTTGTGAGCAGCATGGATACAATAACAGCATTAATTTATGTTGAGAATTATACTGTTTATACATAAATATGAGGGTGAAAGAAGAATTAGCCTGTCAGGCTGTGACCCCTATTCTCCCTGAGAATATATGGAAAAATTAAAACTAATTATGGCAAACCATGATTTGCCTTAGTTTGAGCCCTTCTTTTTAGATCTACACAAGACTGTTTAGCTTTCCTCAATCAGTTTTTGAAAGGCCTTCCTAATTTATTTGAAGTTACAGTCCATGTAAATATTAAAACAGAAGGCACAAGAAATGTGTAAAATGACAAAGACATAACATTTGCAACCAGATAGATGCCACTTAGCATAAATAGAAAGAGAGAACTACATGGCCATGACGTGGAGGGGAGGAAAAACCAAAAGCCTGCTAAGAGTTAAACCTAACAACACATTTGTAGGGAAAATCATTTAGAACCAGCAGGGCCAAAACCACTGTACAAGTAGAAAAGCCCACTTTTCCTCTACCTGACTTGAGAAAGGGAACATTCTGGGATACCTAACAATATTTCTTTAAATGCAACATCTCTGCCTGTCATTACTCAACCTCACAGAGAAACGAAATTGTGTGGAATTCATCAGAATAACCTGAAGAATTCCAGCAAACAGGTAAAACATTCACTGCTGGTCTACAATGAGTGTGCCACATAGCAGTCATCTCAACCTATGACCTCTCTCAGCATCTCCATTAGAATCATGGAATTGTTTAGATTGGAAAAGACCTTTAAGATCATCAAATGCAACTGTCAACCTGTTGCCAAGTCCACCACCAAACCATCCTACTGTCTCTAAGCACAGTATCTGTGTGTCTTTTAAATACACCTTCAGGAATGGTGACTCAACCACTTCCCTAAGCAGCCTGTTCCAATGCTTGATAACCCCTTCAGTGAAGAAATTTTTCCTAATATCCAACCTAAGTTTCCCCTGATGCAACTTAAGCCATTTCTTCTCATCCCATGGCTTGAAGGGAAGCCCTGGGGAAGAGACCAACCTGTACTCCACTACAGTCTCCTTTCAGGTAGTTGTAGAGAGCAATAAAGTCTTCGCTGAGCCTCCTTTTCTCCAGGCTAAACATCCCCAGCTCTCTCAGCTGCTCCTCATAAGGCTTTTGCTCCAGACCCTTCACCAGCTCTGTTGCCCTTCTCTGGACACACTCCAGAGCACCTCAATGTCTTTCTCACACTGAGGTGCCCAGAACTGGACACAGCACTGCATGGATTTCCATCCACTACCTCCACTGAGCCAGCAGAACGAAGGCCCTCGCTCACACACCAACAGTCCAACACTGGCATACTGATCCCAGGCTTATCTTTAATGGAAGTGGTTTTATCCCTTTCCCACTTTAAGTCTAGTTTAAAGCCCCTTCAGTGAGCTCTGCTAACTCTTGTGCACAGATCCTTCTTCCCCTTTGAGACAAGTGTGCACCATCTGCTGCCAGCAGGCCTGGTGTTGTGTAAGCCAACCCACGGTCAGCAAACAGAGCAAGACAGGGGTGTACAGTCACTTACCTTATAATATAGCCAACAAGATGATCAGTGTGCGGAAGTACAAAGAGTGATTTTCCAGAAAGGTCACAAGCATTACATAAAGCTGCTGCCCTCTCTGATGCAATAACATCTTCCCCTAGTGAAGTCAAGGAAAGCACGAGTAAGTGGTATGTGGTGCTGCCATGTCAAACTAGCTCTAAAAGCTTAAAGGTCAGGTTATGAACCTTAGCTAGACCTAAAGGTCTAAACAGTATTGAAAAATCTAATAAAGATAAAACCAAGAGCACATTCTTTCTTACTTCTTTCAGAGTACTATGTGCTTCTTCCAGCAGAATACATTGCAGAAATTTTCTATCAGTTTTTAGCAAAAAATTACAAGCATGATGTAAGTTTTTCATCTCTCACAGAATTAAATATCTTGTGTCTTGAGAAATACAATAGTGTCCAGAAAAGACAAACACATATAGCAGGTAGAGCAAAAACCAAAAAATGGTTTGCCAGACACTAGAAAGCACACAGCAGCTTTATGGAAATGTAAGGTTAAAGTGTATCACGTTTCACAGTTCCACATGGCTCCAAAATTTTATTGATTAAAACCACGTTAAGATGAAAGACTTCTGTAGGTACCAAACACTCTTCCTCTAAGTTCTCAATGCTTTCACCGGTTTTCCTATCTCCAGCAATGTTTAAAACGCAACTTGCTTACAAGAAGGCAGGTCAGATGTATTACCATACAAACCATCTTTGATACTGTGTATCAAAAAATGCACTTGGACTTCAGAGGGAGAAGCCAGGGATAAAAGTATCAAATGTTTAGGGTCAACAGTCCTGAGTGCTCTTTTTATCCTTACACCTTGCTGCAGTCACAGTGCATTTAATAAATGTAGATGACATCAAATGAAGAACCACAGATAATGTGACAAACCAGTCAGCTCAGTCCACTGAGCCTTCTGAAAAATGAGAACTCACAACTGTGCATAGAGTTGTCAAGTACCTGGAGGCAATGGTGTTTTTTTCTGAATCAAAACCACAGCAACTTTGGTATTTCTTCCCTGCAAACTTTGCCTAAAATAAAGACAACATAGCACACTGTCAAGGTTTCACTTCTTATTTCTGAATAACCAGAACAAAAGAAGATTTCAGTCTAGATGGAAGCACTGGAAGAATGCTACATAAGTGAAAAAGCCAAACACAACAATATGCTCCATCATTCAGAGAATGCTGTCGTCCCTCTTTTGGGACAGAACAATTGTGCTGAGTTTAGCAAGTAAAATTTCAGGGGCTGTTTTTACTTAAGTAACTTTTACAAATAAACCATTAAAAAAGTTTTTTACTGTGAGTTGTTCATTAAAAAGCAAAGTTCAAGTTCCCCTAATTTGTGTTTAAGAAAAAAAATTATATGTTCTAGAACGCAAACAGATTCTGCAATTCACACTTATATTAGCTTGCAGTACATTACGAACCAAGTGAAAAAAATCTACCTGACAATTTCAACTCGAGTAGCACACTCCAACTGTTTTTCCTTCCACTGTGGCTCATCCCAGTCTAGTTCATAGAACACCACCACGAGTGCTGGAACCAAATTCAGGTGTTTGTTCATCCAACCAGTCTTCAGGATTCCTTTTGGAATATACCACTCATAGGATGTCCTCTGAAAATATTGAGGATATTGAAGCAAGCTACAAAATCCATTTACAAACATTTATAGCAGGAGAAAGGGAATTGCCTTTACATTCTTGTCACTTAAGAATACATTTGTCATCTTTCCTTTAACATTGTTCCCCTCAAGCCTTTGCTTCCTATTAAGCCATATCCCTCAACAGCTCAGCCATCAGGGCCTGATGTCTGAGATATCAACAGAAAAGAACAACGGATTCCAGAAGACTGGAGAAGAGGGTGAAGGTCAGGAGCATGTCTCATACACTGCCACGAAATAGGCTCGATTGAAAACAGTGGTCTCAAAACAGCAAGAACACACCAGCCTAGATTCTTTGTCTTTGCCAGCATAAATTATGTAGTTTTCCAACAGCTAAACTCATTTACATTGCTTCTCAACTTGACATTCCGAAGCAGAGAGAATGGCAGAGATAGTCCTTCTGCAGTGTTTCACTTAGTTAAAGTGAAACATCTTGTTAAAACAGCTTTCTAGGTTAGGTTGGGGTTTTTTCAGAATACACTGATTTCAAGTATCTACTTTCTCCAAAATTATACTTTGGGTTTCATTAAAGCTCAAATTTTACAAGGTACCTTAATGCTATGTAGAAGAGTAGCAAGTACTTTAAGAAGTAAACCATACGGTTTACTCTCTGCTTCTGGCTCATGAGCTAAGGCACCTCGGTTTCCTATGCATCCACAGCGCTCCATCACAACGCCCTCGGCTTCCCCTTCGCCCTCACCATCTCCCTGACTCGAAGCTCCCACACTTCCCCTCCAACACCGGGGGAAGCCCAGGTCGGGCAGAGCGCGGTGCCAGCCGGCGGCACACCGGGCAGAGCGGCGCACGGCCCTTCCCCGCAGGGAGCCGCCAACTCCCGCATCCCGCTCCCGGGGCCGCCGGCGGCTCGGGCTGCTGGGGCAGCGGGCTGGGACCCCGCCAGGACGGGGCGCAGCCGGGGCCGGCGCCGCTCGCTACCTTCGTCCTGCACTTGGGGTACTCGTGGTCGCCGGGCAGCACTTTGAAGGAGATGGGGACGCGGTCGGCTCTGCGGTTGGCGCAGAAGGCGTCCCACACGGCGCGGTGCACGGCGTTGTACACCACGTCCAGGCCGGTGAGCGTGACGAACGCCATGGGCCGGCAGCACAGCTCCACCGGGAAGTCCCAGTGAGTCGGAGGGGTCATCCTGCGCCCGGGACGGCGGCCTGCGAGGCAGCGGGACGGCGGCGGGATGGCGGCCCAGGCCGGCCACGAGAGCGCCCCGCTGTCCCGGGCCCGTGCTCCCCGTAGCCCCGCTCACTGCGGCGGGATGGAGCCAGGAAGCGCCGGGAAGCGCCAGCTGGGAGCGGCCGCGGGTCACGGGAGGCGGCGGGGGCGGGCCGCCGCCTCAGGAAGCGAGCGCCGGGCAGCGTCAGAGGCGCAGCGGCAGCGACCAATCGGCGCCTCCGCTGCACCCCTCGGACCAGTCAGGAGCGCCCGCGGGGCGACGTCACCGCGAAGGAGCCAGTGAGCGAAAGGAGGAAGCGCGGGGAGACGCGCAGCCGGCCAATGGGAGGGCAGGGGGCGGTGCCCGCGGTGCCCCGCGCTGCCCC
>VWZT01008245.1:341878-386032 GCA_013397055.1 Pachycephala philippinensis
GCTGGAGCGGGCGAGGGGCGGGAGGAGGGAGCCGGGCGGTGGCTTGGCGCAGGGAGCGCGGCAGGTGCGAGCGCCGTGCCGGGGCTGCGGTCGATAACCCCTGCTCTGGCCCTGGCTGCAGATGGAGCTGGAAGCGCTGCGCTCCATCTACGAGGGAGACCTGTGCTTCAGGGAGCTCAGCCCCGTGTCCTTCCAGTACAGGGTAAGGCGAAGTTGCACCTTGAAGTTACTTTGCTGCCTTGTAGTTGCCGTACCAGGGGTTTCTAAGCCAAAGGGGTATCCGATGAGCAGTAAAGGATAGATCCACAGGGCGTTGTTTCAGAATTTTTTGCTGACAACGATGCTTCATAGCACAGTGTGTCATGTGTATGAACCTGCTCCCAGCATGGGTTTATTACAGAATCACAGAACGGGTGAGGTTGGAAGAGACCACAGTGGGTCATCTGGTCTAATCTCCCTGCTCAGGCAGGGTCATCCTAGAGCACATGGCACTGGATTGTGTCCAGACGGTTCTTGAATATCTCCAGTGAGGCAGAGTCCACAACCTTTCTGGACAATCTGTTCCAGTGCTCGGTCACTGCACAGTGAAGAAGTTCTTCCTCATACTCAGGTGGAACTTCCTGTGCATCAGTTTCTGCCCGTGGCCTCTTGTCCTATTGCTTGGCACCACAAGGCAGTTATCCCTTAGCCAGGTATCCTACGTGGATAGCTATGCCTGCGTAGCCAGAACTGTCAAACCTTCTGAAGGAGCCAGCCTGCTGTGTAATATTTACACTAACTGGTCAGAAACAGAGAGATCTATAGAGATGTTTCTGTGTAAAATTTGGAACCTTTAACTACTGCTCAGTTACGAGGTTCCAGTCTCTTGTCCAAAGACTGTTGATCATGTCTTGTTTACCTGCTAAAGACAAAATCCACAAGATGCTTCGGGTGTGTGCACTGATACAGTCTGGTCAGGAGAGGCATACAGGGAGTGCTGAGCTCAGGATTCGCAACTAGATTCTGGCATGAAATTCTCACCAGCTTTCTCAAATTTAAAGACCTGAAACTTCTTCTGAGCACAGACTGAGGGAGATCTCTTGATGGCCAGAAAACTTTACTGGCAAAATCTTTACTGACAAAGCCATGGGACAGAAGGGAGACTTCTGAAAATGCTGTATGCCTGTTTTAGGGAGAAGCCATCTAAAAATCACCTTTCTGTGACTACTCAAATAACTTAAGAGTAATGTCATTAATTGTAATGAGATACAGGTCGATTAATTAATAGCACTTGGAATCCCAGCTGTGTAAGAGCAGCCTTTCTTCACTGATTGGACCATTCTTAATAAATTTAATTTCCTTAAAAGAGGAAACATGACATGCCTACAAGCCTAAAGTGTGTCGTTTTACATTTCACTAGCTTTGGTCATTGCTAATTTTTATTAGACAAAAAATAATTGGCAAAAGTTAGGATAACTCAATTTAAATGTAGTAAAACCTAGTGTCATACAAAGGCAGTAATACATCTTTTGCATGAAGAAAAATTTGTATTGTGAGAAGTCATAATGCAAGTAAGTGCATGAGAAGATAGGAAGAATTTTTGGCATTTTTTGACCCTCCTGTCTTACACCTGTCTCACATACAGAGCACAGCTGTTTTGTAATCAGTGTGCTTCAAAATTGATACTAAACGAAGGTTGTTTTTTTTTTTTTCCCCTCAAGTATTGCTAAAATGTAGCAGCATCATTTAAAGTAGGGCTACCCAACTTTTAGTTCTCACTGACAAGGAGGAGCGTGGTCATGCAGCTTTGCAGGATTTGCTCTGTGCACAGACAGCGCTTTCCTGAGAGAGCCCTGGGAACCTTTCAGCCACTTCTGCACTTGGTAGCAGTGGGAAATGACCTGTAAATGCTGCCTTGAAAAATGTTGCAGATTCTTGATTTAAAGTGTTATTTATTTCACCACTAAACAAGTGTTTTTGAATGTCAGTCCACTCTGCTGAAACAGATACTGTAAGTAAGAAAGCAGCAATTTTTTCTTTACTTTTTTTTTTTTAATTTTGAAGTACCATACCCTTACCTTGATTAGGACTTCTCTTGTAGACACACTTCATTTGACATAATTAGATGAAGGCTGATTTTTATAATGAGGCAAATAAGGGAGAATTTTGGGGTGGTTTTAAAAACCTTATTATGCTAATCTTCCAAATCCTTGTGTGGAACAGTTACTTCTGATTGTATGTCTGTAGTATGCTGTAATTTACTTTTTTTTAATCCAGACTCATTTTACTGACTTCTTAAATCTTTTACTATTCATTCTTTCATACAGGGAAATAAAATATATGTAGGTCTGAGACATAAATATTGACATTCTTACCCGTTAGTTTTGCTATCTTAGGTTACTATTTTATTATTATCCTTATTTCAACCCTGTCTTGTGGCTTGTTTTCATATTGCTCTGTGCTTAGATGTGTGGGGGGAAAAAAGACTTCATATTTTCTGTTCTCATATATGACAGTATAATATTTGGCTCGCAGGAGCTACAATGTAGCTTTTAAAACAAAAGAATTTAAAAAAAACCCAACCATAAAAAGAGATTTGACAATTTCTGCTGCTTCTTCTAGAATGAAAACTGCTGGGTAAATGTTAATATTGATGTCAAAAATTTAATGCTTTTTTAAGATAACAGCTTTATTTTCTCACTGGTAACTTTGTCAAAATAGTTGTCTCAAGGAATTTTGGTCTAAAAGAAGGAATAGACTTCCATATTTGCATTGTAATCCTCAGAAGGTGACTGGAAACGTTTATAAAGTTTTTCTTTTCACTTCAGATAGGTGAAAGTGGAGATCCCAAAGCCTTTCTAATAGAAGTTTCTTGGCCAGAAACATATCCACAAACAGCACCAGTCATATCGATGGATGCTTTCTTCAACAACACAATGTAAGTATTTATGACAGCTTCACTCCCTGGCCTTGTGGGGGAGGCTCTTTGTTTGATAAGCTTTTTATCATCTGTCTAGTTTACAGTTGAGTTTAATGCTTTCTTTTAGATCTTCAGCTATTAAGCAAAGTATATTGGATAAGTTAATGGTGGAAGTTGAAGCAAATCTTGGAACTGCTATGACATACACACTTTTTGAATATGCCAAAGACAATAAGGAGGTGTTCATGGAAAATCAACCTGTTAACACTGTGGTAAGTAGATAAATTCTGGTTTTAATTTTGTGCTTTTAAAACTGGAAAAAAAAATTGGTTATTATAACCTGAATACTTCATAGCTTGCTCTAAGTTGTAAATCAGTTCATTGGTTATACATGTTAGTGGCTGAAAGTGACACACAGGGTATGGTGCCGCAATGCTCTGTGGTCATAATTGTTACATTTGGTTGTTATTTTGCTGTTATACCAAAATGTTTGCAGCCTGATGTTATGTCCCACAGGATAAGATTGAAATGGAGACTCTGAGCAGAAGCAAAACTAAAGGAAGCTGAAACAGAGCTGTGTCTGCTGAGGATTGGAGGGGTGGCCATTTACTGCAGCCTTCCTGGGATTGCATAAGTGCGCCTCCAGGGTCTTAAAGTAGTCAGGCTGGGTCAATCTCTGGCTTTTGGGTTGTGTGAGGACATTATTTGCCATGATGGTGCTGCAGATCTGCTTTGAGGAACAAGGAATGATTTCTACGTTGGAGAAGTCTGAATCCATTCAGACTAAATCACACTCCATGAATAAATTGAAAAAGTGTAAAGGAGGGTGCCCTTTGCAACTCTAAAAGAGAATAATTCCAGTCCCTAACACATGTTTTTTAAAAGTACAGCCCTGATTATATGTTGATTAAAAGCTGCAGGCTGCTGACAGCATTGCTTCTTTCTGACAGTCAAGATATTTCAGTATGTCAGGTTCAGTAATCACATCACATAGAGGTATCCATGGAACTAATATGCAAAATGTTTACAACCACTTTTATCTTTCTCAGACTTCAGTAAGCAATAGTATTTCAGTTGGAACTCCTGATGTGCCACCAAGTAAGAAAAAAGAGAAAAAGGAGCAGTTATCCAAAACCCAGAAACGAAAACTAGCTGATAAAACAGGTTTGTTCACTATAATAATCTTTTCTTTGATTAGTACGAAAATCCAGATTTTGTAGCAAGGACATCTTACTAGAGTAAGAGTAACTAGTAATTTGTTTATAAGATGAACTACTTTAAGTTTGTGGTTTCTGTTTTATTTGTTTTAGATGAATTATTCTTGCCTGTCATGTTAGTTCTGGTCACAGCAACTTTCTATAGAGTCAGGATTTAATGACATCATTGTTTTATTTCATTCTATTTTAATTCAATTTGTGACAAAAGTGAAATTTTCAAAAAATACTTGTGGAAGGAGAGGATTTGGGACCTCTAAAAATTCACTTTCAGCAAAAACCACAGATTGTTGATGGGCCCTCATAAATAATTCACATTATTAAAAATGTAATTTCTAAATAAAAGGATTTCTTTTGGAACCCAGAGTAAAACATCTAATTTAGTTTGTATTCTAGAAATAGAAGTGTTTCTGCAGATATTTAATGCTTTCAGTGAAACAGAAGGATTTCGTTTGAAAGCTGTTGATTACTTCAGTTAATTCTGCTGATGACCTTTGTGTTCAATATTTAATAATGATCTGGATAATACTATCCTATTGTAGCAATAAATTGTACCCTGTGATAGCAATTTCTGCATATAATCTACCTAACCTAATGCATAATTAGCAAGCTTAATGTTAACTATATGAAGGAAAAGCTGCGTAAAATTTAGCTCTCTGACAGAATTCATCATTGCTGGTCAGCCCAGCTCATACTGGATGTTCTAAACTAAATTTCAGGTGGACTGAGGTATTTTTATTTAAACAGAATTACTTTGAATCACATAATCAGAGAATCATCAAGGTTGGAAGAGACCTTCAAGTTCGTCTCTCCAACTGTCAACCCAGCACCAGATCCCCAAGTGCCACATCCAGAACCAAGTGTCACACCTCTGGAACACTTCCAGAGACAGTAACTCCACCACCACTCTAGGCAACTTATTCCAATGCCTAACTACGCTTTTACTGAAAAATGTTTATTTGAAGTCTAATCTGAACCTCCGCTGGCACAGCTTAAGACTATTTCATCTCCTTTCAGTTTGAGGTTGGTTGAAGAACACACTGTGTTTAAGACATTAAAATCTGTCTTCATGGCTTCAGAGTGCAGAAATTGAGGGGTTTGGATACTTAGAATTTTGTGGGTTGTTTTTGAAGAAAGATAAATATTCCCCTTAGCTTGTGTGCTGAAATTAAAACCTTTTTCTGCAGATAACAAAGGGGAGCTTCCGCGAGGATGGAACTGGGTGGACGTAATTAAGGTAACGTGAGTGTATTATATACAGTATTGTGAACATGTTCTGTATGTAAATTAAAAATTATTTGTACTTATATCTGAAGAAAACTGATCTGATAAACTTTTTTCTTGCTTTTCTTCCTAACTATGTTTGGATTTGACTATGGTGTCTGATTAATTTCTATATGTGTCCAGCATGTAAGTATTTTCAAGTTCTCTTTTTTTACTGTTAGAAAGATTTGTAAGAAAGAGTAAGAGCTGTTGCTTATTTTGGATTCTAATTTACAAATTTCTCAAAAGCTTTAAAATGCTAGTTCTTCTGAATATTAGTCTGAAGGACTTCGCTCTTTCGACTTCGTTGGTTTAGTATTTCCTTATTAATTTCATGAGCAATTACATTTTAATTTTATGATGAGAGGGCTTTGCTAACCAAATGCACTGCAAATATTCTGTCTTCATATGACAAGAAGAATTAAAATAAAGTTAGTGGTGCTGTCAGGTTCTGGAGGGCAGTGGATAAGTAAGAAATAAAAGGGAGCTGTCCCAAGTGGGAGCACCTTGCTGTGTCCTATAAGCCTCATTCTCTGCTTCAGCTCCTCCAGTGAATAATTTTTTTCTACTTGCTCCCTCAGTATTGATTTCTTCCACCCTCTTGTCTTTGCTGATTCAGTGAAAATCACTGCTTGACAATTTTTAAAGCAAACTATTTTATTTTACACAACTCTTAAGTAATTTTCAGTGTAAGATCTAATACCAGTTCCAGTTGTTAAAGAAGAGCAGGTAAATGATGAAGGTCATTTTGGGCAGAGTCCTTCCGAGTTAAAAGTGGCTATTTATAGCAGATGTCTCGGTTTTCAGATAGATTTCATGATAGGCCTGCTACTTTTAATAATTATAAGCCTAGCTTTAAAAGCTGAGAAATACTAAGTTAATGTTAATTTCTATTTTTATATTGTCTAAATTTCTATATGGTAATTCTCACAGAGATGTGTGAAGATAAAGTTCCATTACTTCATCTTTTTTTTTCTTTTTGGAGAGCTGGTGACAGAACCTTCAAATTAAATAGAAACACTGCCCTGAGGTTTTTCTGGGGTTTGTTGTTGTTTGCTTTTTTTTAATTCAACTTTCATGATCAGGAAGTAAGCTCATTTAGTGTTTAAGCTTAAGAATTATTTTTTGATGCTTTTCTTGGTACAGTAGCACAATCAGTCTGTATTGTTAAATTAAGTATACACATGTTCGATGTGAGATGGAAATAATGTTCTTGTTTCCTAATAAATCGAATGGCAGTCTAAACTTTGAATACTTTCTTTTTGTGTCTCTTTTATAGTTAAGCAAAACTGGTTCTAAAGATGATGAATAAAGGACTTTGGTACAAGGAAACTCCACCTTTTAGTACAGTGCAATTCTGGGTCACCATCTCTCTCTTAATAATTTTCATATTTGTTGAAGTAAACATTTTATAAAGCTCGATTTCCTAACTTGTAAATCTAGTCACACAAGTTTATCTAGAGACCATGTGGTCGTCTTCAGAAAAATCAACCAACAAACTTGCCTTAAATGAAGGTTAGAATGTGACAAAGGATATAGAGAGCCAGTGTGGTGAAGTCAATAGTGCTGCAGTGTTTATTAATTTATATTTAGTCTGTAGTAAAATCCTGTTATAGTGAACCCAATGATACTGTAAACATTTCCTGATGTTCTTATTCCAATTGAAGAAAAGAGCACTATAACAGTGATTGGTCGCTTGACAGCTTAATTCATCAAAATAAATTATTCTATGGAAATAAAACCTTTGTCATTTGTTTATCTAGTATGAACTAGAACATACAAATTGTTGCATTGCAAAACAGGCTAGAGCTTGTGGTCTCGTTTTCGCTAGTTTCTGGCTGAAATAGTAAATACTAGTGAAAGCAAGGCCAAATATTCTAGTCTGCTGAAAAACGAGTGGTTATAGCAGGAGCACAGCTTCTTTATTCTCCATGATATCCCATCTGTTGGTCTTTCTCCAGTGTGCATCTTTAAAGACGGCGGGATGTCTGAGGAGAGGGAAAAATGCTTTCTTGCACATGTCTCAGTGAGTGCTGGGATTTTGTAGCTCTTTCATTGGAGAAATAGGCATTCTTTGGAGGGATTTGCTGACTAAGTGGTGGGACAGTGGGAGTCAGTAACCCATTAAACTAATTGGGAGAACTTTTCTGCAAGAGCTCTTTTCTTCTTTTTTTCCTAATCTGCTCTCTTGTATAAAAAGGAGAAGTCATCTTTACTGTATGAACTGTTATTGAATACAAGATGCCTTAATGTCCTTTATTATTTTTGTTTGTTTTGAGATGAACTTTAATAAATGCCTATTTATCTGCTGTGGTATGTGTTTGTTATTTTAAATTGTGTATTGCCTACTGCACTTCGCAAGTTTGAAATTGAAAGGACACTGTTACAAAGAAAGCATTCTTAAAAATTGCTGGAAGAATTCTATCTTCCCTCTTGTGGTTTATGTTTACATGATCTTCGGGGTGGCTGTGTTTGTTATTGATAGGAGGGTCAGTCACTTTACCAGGAACATACAAGAGCATCCATTGCATTCAGTACACACAGAGCAAGTCCAGCGTTCCTCTGGAAGGGTGTGCTCCACTGTGTACAGCCTCCTGCATTTCAGAAAGTCTGATTTCTTTTTGAACTCGGCTCTTATGTAGTAAAAGTTGTAAAGTACAAGAGGGACGTACACTGGAGGCTCATGGCTGCAGTCTGAGCAAGAGTGTCTGGAGGGAAGGGCATTTAGCTTTAGTCCCTGCCAGCACCAGGACAGGCTGGACCCTCTATTCACAGGTTCTCCAAGGGCAATTGACATGTCTTTGCTGGTATCCTTGGTGTATAAATCAAGTTGCTATGACAATTTATCTGAATAGATTAAGGGTGGGGGAAGGACAAATAAGAACCACATCTCTTGCTTTTTATAGTGTTACTGTGTGTAACTTGTTAACCTTGTGAAATGCATGATTTTTCAGTTCCTAGTCTGCCTGTAAATCACATGCTCACATGAAGATATCTGAGAGTCTCCTCTAGTTCTGTTGATAAATGTATTTGCTTTGAAGTCTACTTTCACAGGAAATACTTTGCATTGGAAATTTTTATACCAGTTTTTTGCTTCTATGTAAATTGTGAAAGGTAATTTGTGTCATTTAAACCATTTTCTGATATGATGTGATGGCTGGAACAGGATCATTTAAAGAATCTGTGTACTTGATGTTATGGAGAGGCCTGAGCACTGATAAATGAGGGCAGGGAAAAATGTAATGATTCTTATCAAGCAAGGCACAATTGTAAATAAGAGATCACAACTCCTGAAAAATCCTGACTGTTGAAAAATCCACTCCCACCTTCTTTTTTTNCTACTGGCAGTGGAAAAGCAGTGATTACTCAGTAGAACGAGAGTCTCTTGATTTTAGGGCTACACAACCTATTTAAATTCATGAGTTTTGCAGTAGAGCTTTGTTTGGCCTGAGAAGACAAGTGTCAATACTAGTAACAGTAAATTAAAGATAGCAAGAGTCCAGAATGCTGTCAGTACCATGACCAAAGATGCCCCATTGCACTCTAATGTATCAAATTCCAGGGAGTAATGCAGACTGCCTTTAAGTATGTTGAATAGAGAGGTGACAGCTGTGATTAGTGTGTGCCTACCATATCCTGCTCACCCCCTTGGTCAGCGTGGCACAGATACACTGAAATCAAGGCTGATAATTTCTGCAGTCCTGCTCTGACTGATTGTATGTGGGGTGGATAGACAAAGTGTGCCCAGCTGCTGAGCAATTACATTTTCGTGAGTAAAAGACCAGTAGGAAAAAAGCCAGCATTTCTCCATAGAGGACCTTTGGTAGAAGTGCAAATGTGAGGATACTATCCTCCTGTCATCTGAGGCAATACAAATGATTTTGGGTTATACTGTGAAATTTGTGCTGTGAAAATCCTTGAACTGGTCTGAATCAGAAATAGTTTCCCTTTGGAAATTGTTTCCTTCAACAGCATGGCACTATAAGCTCTTGCAGTTAACAGCAGAATGAAGTGAGGAGGAGATGTTCATTCAGCAGAGAAAATACCAGAAGTGTGAGAATTCTGGGTGGATTGGAGGAGGAAGTGGATGGGGGAAAACATCCTCATATGCAAAACAAGAAGAGCATAAGGGATAAATTTTCATTGCTGCAGGACAATACAACAAAACAAAAGCTAAATTCTGGCATGAGTTTGGGCTATGGTAAAGGACACGAGGATTGTAGATTTTCTTTCTGTCACTCTGGTTTCTTTCACCAACATGGTTTTGGCTTCATCTCAGAATGGGTCTGCTTTGTGGTTGTGAGAAGAATTGCCATTTGCCTGCCTGTTATGCTTCCTGTTACTCTCTTTCTGAGCCCATGTAAGCAGCCTCTGAAAGCCTGGTGTACTCTCAGAAATAACTTAAGACGGAACATATTGACTAGGTACTGGAAAATCATTAACTGTCCTCTCTCCTTCATTCAGAGCAAAGTGAGGAGTGACTCCGAATGGCTGAATTACACAAGACATGAAAATCTATATCCAGGCACTGGTGTTCTATGTCAGATTGAAAATTTTATGTAGCTATCCCTTGCTACTCTGAGCATTCATGCCTGTGGTTCCTACAGATGTTGTGTTTATTCATGTTAAAAATAGGGCACAAATCTGAAAACTGTTACTGTGGTTAGCTACTACAAGCTGCTTATGTTGTAAGATGGGATAAGGTCATAGCAAAGGGAGGGAAAAGCCAAGCTGTAACTGCAGAACCTCACTTCAGAGGAGTGAGGTTGTGTGGTGTCCCTGAGGGCAGAGTTTCTTCTGCAGTATCTGTATTGCTGCTAATGATCAGAAAGGGAAAATAAACTAGTCTGCAGTTGGAAGATGTCATTCAAGAAGCAATACAGAAGAAAAAAAGAAATCTTTTTCTCAAACAATCATCTGCTATAATGTCATTGAAAGACAATAAACGTAGTCTTGCATGAATTTGCTCTTCAGAGCAGAATCTTACTTTAATTCAAGTAGCTCTGTCAGTAATGCATTTTATGATTTCCTGCAGGTAAAACAAATGTGAAGAAAGCATTGTTATGTAAAGAGCTGCTGTTCCACTATAGAGAACCGTTTGATCTCCACCTCTAGTGAAAAGGTTGCTTCAATTGACCTTGAAGACACAGATTTTGTAATAGTTCAGGGTAAAGGTAGCAGCCCATCAATCAAAAGTATACAGCTTCTATAAATGGTTAACAAATTTTGCCCAGCATTGTCAGTTTTATATTTTTCAGTGAAGATCAGCCCTAGAGCACTAGAGCATTACCAGGTTTTAGTTAACTGGCATATTGCGTAATTATGATTTTCCTTTTCCCCCCTCATGCCATATGTCTTTAGATGATAAAAGTACAGGATGTAGTATAGAAATTTATTTCCAAAATTAAAGTAGTGCGAAAGGAAATAATCTTACTCAGAAGTAAGGATGTGCCAAAATTAAAGCTGCCTATGTGATGTTTATATGAAAAAGAATTCATAGGAAGATTTTCTTTCTGTGACTACGTGGTTTTTCAGGAGGTTTGTGGGTTTTTTTTTTTTACCCTGGTAGTGTCCAAGCAGATGGTCAGTGCTTTTCTTCCTACTGTCCCTGCAAGTGGGAAAGCAATATAAAAATTGAGTTTTAGTACTCTCCTAAGGCTGAAACGAAAAAAAGTTTTCACTTAGTGAAAGCAAATAAAGTAACAGAACTGTCCCTGGCACAAAGTGGACCTTTAAAAAGGATGGCCAGGTATGGAGGCAAATTAATTTGCTTCAATAAAACTGACTGGATCTGAGTGGCTTTAGTCTTCTTCAGAGTCTATCTTCATGCAGTGGACTTGTGACTTAAAAATGCTTATGGATAATTTTAGCTTGACTATACAGCTATAGTCCATGTGATTTAACCAGTGCTTTAAATAAATTTCTGTTACAGAAGTCAGTGCAGATTCTAATATATTGTTAATGAGCTCTAGTTCCATCCCTTTTCATTTGGCAAAGGAAGATACAATGTTGGTGCTCTGGGTGAAAGAAATTCACACGTATGCCATCAACAAAGGCTGTCTGGACTTGGTTTACAATAAGTCTGAAAGAGTTAAAATGGTGAAGTTCTACAAGATAATTGCAGTAGCCTATCTTAAGATGGATCCACTATTTTCATCTATTTCTTTTTTTGTTAATTTGCTTATTATGTTGTGTTTAAAATGCTCAAAGTGCAAGTGATACATTAGCTTATTAGCTATTGTGTGTATGTATAAGGTAACTAATTGTTCAGTCAGATGAGCAAGAACAGTTACCTTGTGTTTCCTAATTCCATGGCATGATGATGGTTTTCTAACCCTTTTCATGGTGCATTCCTACAGGTAATATCCCTCCCTTGTTTTCTTCCTAGCATGGGCAAAAAAAGGTGCTCAGCATCACTGTGTACTGTATAGCTTTTATACAGAAAGGTGTATTAGGTGGGGGAGGAAGAAAGTATAAACTACTGACTGGTATTTATGCCTCACGCCTGGAATGAGTTAAGATGATCTGTGTCATGTTACATGTAATATAATGCACAAGGTACAATGTGTCACTCCTATTTTCTCCTGTTTTAAATGTATGTACTTGAGACCTCTACTACAATCTCTGACTGGTAAAAATTGGGCAGAATCACTTTGTGATCATCACAGTAACCTTTGTTTCACAGACACAAGCTCTACTCTGTTAGATGCTATACTGATAAACACAGAGGGAGCAGGGCTAGTCACTGTCTCGCAGGATCAGGAAAGGAAGAAAGATATTCTATGAGGAGGCACATGCTAAATATGAAAAGCAAACACTCAGCTTCTTTGGCTATCTGTTTAGGGAGAAAAGATGACAGCAGAAGTGAAGAGTGAAAGAAGGAGGAAGGAACAGCTTGAGTCTGGAGCCTTAAGAACATGGTTGGTTAGTTTTCTAAAAAATACAGCTCATAAACATATGTTGTTTGTATGTTAAAATATCTCTTAAGGTATTTTAAAAGATGATAAAATATTTTTTAAAGTGTTAATAGTAAATCCTTACGGGGAGGAAAGAATATCACCAGAAAAAGTTATACACAGGAACAAATCTAGAAATTTTGATTTGAAGCTGTGGGATTCTTGTATATCAAGCAAATGCAATTTCTGTGAAGAAGTGGAGACAACTCTAAAGCCTCGCTTCATCTTTCCTGCAGGATTCTGAGTAGTTTAATATTATGAGTGTTGCAAACTCAGAATTTTATCTGCTGGAAGGAAGGGGAGTGCACAAAATTTGGATTTAGATGTACATTTTGCAAATTTAAATCCAGCTCATCAGTATTTAAATTTCCAATTAAAGTGTGTGTCTTGTGAGCAGAATGGTTAAAATGTGATTTGCCATGCATGTGCATATGAACAGTCTTGGTGAGGTACATCATTGCATCACATCACTTCAGGTATGAATGTACAAAGAATGTCCCCTGTAAGAATACCTGTCTTATTTGAGAAATATTTATCCTCTGACTCATTCAAAGCTTCTGCCATCAAACACAGCAAAATAATCAAAACTGCAATGATTTTTTTTTTTTTTTTTAATTACAAAAACCTGATCTCACTATGCTTATTTGTGCCAGAATCAAGCAGAAAGAAATGCATTAATGGAAGAATGCTATCCTCAATTATACAGCTACTATAAAGAAAGATGTTGTAACTCCAGCTGATGGACCTGAGGTGGGGGCTTCCAAGTGGTGTCAGAAATTATCACCGCCATGTTTCACTACGTCTGGAAATTTTGAAGAAGTATCAAGAGATGAAACATTGAAGATTTGTTGTAAGGTTTTCCAGATGTTTCGTTTTAATTTTGGAATTCTATTGAATTTATATATTTAGGGTACAGTAAGTGCATTACTAGTTTTAGTATGTAAAGAAAGGGCATATTGTAAATCTAGAATGCAAAGGAAGAAGGGACAGTAAAACAAAGTCTTGACTGATGCACACCGTAAGAAACCTGTTAGGTTTGTGCTATATGTAGGTTAGGTTTGTATTTGTCTCCTTGTGTATGTGTTCTTTTTTCATTGTTTTCAGGTTTTATGGGGCAAAAGCCTGATAGTCCCATCATCTCAGGAATATTATGAAAGAAAATCTTACAATTACTTAAAGGTATAATGGGGAGAATTAAACTAACCGAAATAATGCAAAAGCGGAAACTGGCGTGCTGCAATTCATGGGGTATCAAAAGAGACAGTTCTGACCAAAAAAGCAGTGCAGACAGATGGTAATGAGGCAGGTGTTACTCAGCACTTTTTGGGAACTGGCAAATAATCAAAAGAAAGTATAAATGGAATTCATTCTAGCAGAGAATTTGACTCAAACATTTCAGATGAGCAGGGTCTGTTTAATGTGTCATCTTCATCCCTCAATAGAAGGTAATAGAAGGAAGCTGACATAGAAGGAAATCAGGTTCCAACAAGCAGGATTTCCCTCTCGTGAAGCTCTGCTGGCTGGGACTGATGACTGCATTGTCCTCCAGGTGTTTTTCAGTACCTCCCAGAATAATCTTTTCCATGATTTTACTGGGCACTGAAGTGAGACTGACAGGCCTGTAGTTTCCAGGGTCCTCCCTCTTGCCCTTCTTGAAAATCAGGACAGTGTTAGCCAGCTCCCAGGCAGCTGGGATCTCTCTGGATTCCCAAAACGACTCAAAAATTGAGAGATTTTGTGATGCCATCAGCCATCTCCTTGAGGATTCTTGGATGAATCCCATCAAGTCCCATAGATTTTTAGGGATCCAGCTGGAGCAGCAGATCCCACAAAATTTCAGGGTCAAGTGGGAGTTGAACATTCTCAAGATGGACCCTGGTCCTCCATCTCAGGGCACTGAAACCCCCTTGGTCCATCATCCGTGTTGAAGAGAGAGGCAAAGAATGCGTTAAACACCTCTGCCTTGTCCCTGTCCCTGTTTGTGAGGGGACCATCCTCAACCTGTAACAGGCCAATAGTATTTTTACACTGTCTATTGCCATTAATATATTTGAAAAAACTCTTTTTATTGTTCCCCACATTTCTGATCAACTTCTCCAATTGAGCTTTGGCTGTACAAATTTTCAACCTACAGTGGCAAGAAGCATCTCTGTATTCTTCCCATGTCACCTGACCTTGCTTCCACTGGGCTTACACCTTCCCTTTTTCACCTTATTTCTGAGAGAAGATCCCTGTTCGGCCCAGACAGCCTTCTCCCTCATCTGCTTGACTTCCAACATTTGGGAATTGCTGCTCCTGTGCCCTTAGGAAATGACATTTAAAAAGTGGCCAGCACTGATGGACCCTAGCACCTGAAAAAACATTTTCCCAGGGGATTTCACTTCCTAGTTCCCTGAGGAACCTGAAATCTGCTCTCCTCATGTCCATTTTGTTTCAAGTACTTACAAACTGCAGCCTACTAGGTCAGTGCTGAATTCCTTCTTTTCAGAAGTTGTTCGGTACAGGAATAAACATGCATTTCTTTCCCATCTGTTAAAGAGATTAATTTATTCTTCATTAATCTGAAGGTGATTCACCTCTGTAATCAATGGAAATCTAATTGCTAAATGCTTACATGAAAAAATACTAAGTCTGAAGAGTTTCCTTCAACATTTTGTCATGCAAATAAATCATATCTTAATTTCAACGAGCTGCAGTGCTTTTCTCGTTATAGCATGAAGTACAGATTTGGAAGATATTATCTGAAGGAAAATATTCCCTGAGTCTTTATTAATGATGCTGGTAACACTGTCATCAAATAGGCATATGAGATTTTATCCCCATCTTAGAGATGGTGTAACTGGGGCCCAGTGGAGATATATACTTGTTAAAACAGAGGTAATAAGTCTCAAACCTGTATCTGTCCATCTGCCAAACTGTGCAGCAATTTGGTAGGCTAGAGCTGCACCTACCTGAAGTAATGGTGTTCTTTAATCATGTTTTATGATTAGAGCAGCTTCTTAACTTTCCAGTATGTTCTCACAGCTTGTCTTTTAGTCATGTTCGTAACACATTTTTCAGGGATATTTTCAGCAGGGATCTGCACACAGGCAGCAAGCTAAGAGCAAACGGCTGAGCACTTCCCAGAAACTGCGTAACATATTTCAAGAGTATGCTCCACTTGCTCTCAGAGAGGAAGCATCCGCTGAGCTTCTTGAGACAGGTGAGACTAGAAGCCCAAAATTAGGAGAAGGGCATTCAGCCAGAATGATCAGCAATACCTTATTTCCTAAAAGAGGGGGACAGATTAGTTTCGGTAATAAAATAAGTTAAAAGAAATCATCGTTTTTGGCACTCCTCAGAATCTTGTGGTAGGACAAGCAATACTTTAGTGAGAGTGTTACCACTGTAATAAATATGTAAAGTAGACATTACTTCTCAATAACCCTAAATGCCTTTTCCTGTTCAATGTACTGTTTAATCCACTTAAACATATGTAACTCTTTTTACAGTCTGCAGGCAACTCTTCAGGCTCTACTAGAGGACCAGAAAGCCTGGAGTTTGGCCAAACAAAATAAAACACATGCTGTGAAATTCTGTTTAACTGCAGAGAATAAAATGACTACTGCAGAGTAGTCTTAATAACACAATAATAATTTAACAGCAAAGCCACAGATTTCATGAGTTTTTTTACAAATAGATCTTTTCTGGGTTTTATATGAAGAACAAAGGAAAATCAGATGTTTTTTCTGAGATTCGAAGTGGTTGTGCATCAGAGCTAATGAAGTCATTTCTCTCTTAGCACAGAACTGTGAGTATTGTAAGCAGGTTCATACAAATGTGCTCTGTCTCCAGTCCATGATACATGAGCAGGAGGATTCAGAAATTTCCAGAATAATTAGCCAGCAGAGACCACATGGAGGATTCAGTCCTACATGTCTACAAACAAGTCAGTCTGTACTGGATATGACTTGCATGTAAGCCCCTCACCTCATAAAAACCTTATGTTACTTAATATAAGTGCAAACATATGAAGCAGCATAAGGGGAGAGGAGCTAATTAAAATAATTCTGGGAGAGGTTTTTAGGGTATTTCATCAATTGCTTAGAATTCCAATTAAAATTATATATCTAGTGGAGAGCTTCTGATATCAGGTTCTTATTTGTACCTGAAAGTTGGATGGTTTCCTTCTTTTAAAAGGAGAAAAATATTCATTAGGAAGAAATGTCTTTGGTAAGTTCTACAGTTTCTTTCAGAATGAAAGTTGTAATGTAAAACACATGCCTGCAGCTGAGTTATCAAGGAATCATAAAATGATTGAAAGGGACCTTTAAGGGTCATCTAGTCCAGCTTCCCTGCAATGAGCAAGGACATCTTCAACAGAGCCCCATCCAATCTTACCTTGAATGTTTCCAGGGACTGGGCATCTACCACCTCTCTGGGCAATCCATTCCTGTGTTTCACCACTCTCATCGTAAAAATCTTCTTCCTTATATTTAGTCTGAATCTGTGCTCTTTAAGTTTAAAACCATTACCCCGTGTCCTAGGCACCACTAAAATATTTGTCCCCACCTTTATTAGAAGCCCCCTCTAAGCAGTGACAGGCCACAGTCTCATCTCCACAGAGACCAGAATTTCTCTTCTCTAGGCTGGACAACCCCAGCCCTCAGTCTTTCTTCACAGGAGATGGGCTCCAGCCCTCAGAGCATTTTTGTGGCCCTCCTCTAGGCTTGCTCCTTATCCTTATCTTGCTTGTCCATATCCTTCTTGTGCTGGGGACCCCAGAGCTGGGTGCAGCACTCCAGGTGGTGTCTCACGAGAGCAGAGTAGAGGGACAGAACCCCCTCCCTCACCCTGCAATGTGGTGATGGTCCACTGAAGAACATGAACTTATATGATCATTCTTATCCCAAATGTTCTCACACTCGATTACAGTTTTCGGATGAGAACATTGGGGTTTTTTTCCAAAACGACTGTCAGTGTGTGATTCAGACCAACAAGTAAGCTTCTGAATGAAAGAAAAAACATGGGGATGCAAGAATTAAAGTTTGATTCATTGGTGCCACTTGTGAGAGCAGAAAAGTACGATTGATTCTAAGCCTCTTCTACCAGATTGCTGATGTTTGCAACATTTCCGTGCATTTTTATGAGGTAATTAAAATTTAAGTGCTGTTTTGTAGAGGAGAGATTACTGATTTTATTTTAACATAAGAATTATCACAAGTTGCCATTATCATAACCCATGTATTTGGGATACTGCCATACAGTGTGCACATTGTCCTTGTGGAAGGACTTAGATTTGTGTCCAAATACATAAGTTATAATATATGCTTTAATTTTCTGTTATTTCAGCTGATAAATACGTGGGCATACATGTTTTGTAGGTTAGATATCACAGATTTAAAAGCATATTTTTCTTTTTCACTGAATCTAAATTCCTTTTAACAAATGAAGAATCTCTGGGGTGTGAGATTTGCCAAATAATGAATATTTTCTGAATCCTGCCAACAAAATGCTTTTTAGAAAGGGCATCAAACTTTATGCCTCCGCTGCAGTTTAATCCCAGCCAGCAACTAAGTATCACACAGATGCTTGATCACTCCACCCGTTCCCCTTGGCGAGGAGAAGAATCACAAAAAAACGCCAAAACTCATGGGTTGAGATAAGAACAGCTGCTGAATTGAAAAAGAATTGAATATACTCCTAATAATAGTAATAATAAAAATAATTGTAATGAAAAGGGGAGAGAGTAATAGCACCCAAGAAGGACAAGAGGTGCACAGCCCAATTGCTCACCATCTGCTGACCAATGCCCAGCCTGTCCCTGACCAGCCATCAGAAGCTCCCAGCCAACTTCCCCCCAGTTTATGTCCTGAGCATGACATTGCATGGTATGGAATATCCCTTTGGCCAGCTCAGGTCAGCTGTCCTGGCCATGCTCCCTCACAGCCTCTTGTGCACTTCCTCACCGGCAGAGCCTGGGACACTGAAAAGTCCTTGACTTGGGGTCAGCTCTGCTCAGCAACAACCGAACATCAATGTGTTATCAACAGCATTCTCTTACTGAGTGCAAAACACAGCACCGCACCAGCTACTAGGAAACAAATTAACTCCATCCCAGCTGAAACATCCCAGGACAGGCCAAAGCATCAGTCAAGAACAGAAATCCAAGTGAATGTTCTCATAAAAACAGATAGTATTTTACTAGTTCTTCACTTTAATCAGTGTTAGGTGCTGAAAATCAGTTTCTACCTGGACCGAAACCCCCATCTCTTCTCTGAATTCGAAGGGAGTTCTGTTCTGACAGGAACCTTGCATCTTCTACTTCTCAGCTCAAATGTGTGAAGTTGCAGCTTTAACTGATCTCATTTGTAGTCATTGCTCAGCATGTGTATTTATGTGTATTTTTAAAAATATATAGCAACCTGCAGGTTCTTTCACTTTTGGGTTGTTACCTTTAGCAGCAGTTGCTGGTTTCTGGAGTGTGCATTACCCACCAGAGGGAGCTGAAGCCAAGAACTGTCTGATTTTCATAGAATCATATAATCATTTATATCGGAAAAGACCTGTAAGATCACAGAGTCCAACCATTAACCCAGGTCCACCTCTAAGCCATGTCCCCAAGTGCCACAGCTACCTGTCTTCTAAATACCTCCAGGGATGGTGACTCAACCTCTTCCCTGGGCAGCCTGCTCCAATTCTTGGCAACCCTTTTGGTGAAGAAATTTTTCCTGAAATCCAATCTGCCATCTTCTGGAGCAACTTTCAATTCCCAGGAGGTTGCCAGGTGAAAGTCATCTCTTACACTTCACAGAGCTTTGGATTTGGGCATCTGTCCTCAAGTTAGCTTGGGAGCAGATGGTGACCAGGTAGGAAAT
Source organism: Pachycephala philippinensis (assembly GCA_013397055.1). Classification (NCBI taxonomy): domain Eukaryota; kingdom Metazoa; phylum Chordata; class Aves; order Passeriformes; genus Pachycephala; species Pachycephala philippinensis. The sequence continues at coordinate 361,068 of VWZT01008245.1, forward strand.
AAGTTTGCCTCCCTATGCTAAGTTATTACCTCTTTTGGGAGCCCTCACTTCAGTGTCAAAGCAGGCAAAGCAAAACCTTGTGATGTACGTGTCATCATTCTTTGGTTTTTATGTATGCTGTTCTTTGTAACATGAATAAGGACACCAGAATTGTACAAAATATGAATAATTTTGAGAGTAAACTAGTCATCCCTGAGAAAATTAGGCCAGGTAAAAGCAAGTGTGAATAGGTTCTTTGCATCTTTAAAAGGAAATCTCAAAATTCCTGATGACAAACAGGCTGGAGGATATTTCTGCTATATGTTAAACTGAATTTTTTTTTTTATAAAGAAATAAATTGGCTGAAATAGTATAGAAGGTGTAGTTCATGCATATTAAGTGTTTTGATTTATTCAGACAGAATAAATTAATCAAATTATTTGATTTTGATTTGTTCAGCCAGAAATATGGGTCAAATGTCTAAAGTGTTTATTTAGACTGAGAATTTTGGAACTAAATATGTAAGTGTTTCCAAACATATATTCAGTCTCTTTCTTTAAAAAAAACCACAGTATTTTGATATTTTCCAATTTACCCCAATTCTGACAAATATACTGACAAATGTTCTGACTTTTTTACTTAATTTTTTATTCAGCTCAGCTGCAGTGATTTCTTAATTGTATATCAATAAAAGCTTGTTAAAATTCAAGCCTTTTTAAAATTTGTATCTAATTATGTTTTCATGATTACATATGAACCTCCAGACCTCTAAAATGATTTAAAATTAGGTCTTTGTGCTATGGTGAACAGGTTAGGAACCTGAAAAATCCCATAAGAAACAACCTTGAGAATTTTAGCTAATTTGTTTATCAATAAACATGAAGGCTTACCACATGCATCTCCTTGCCTTGGGTATGCCAGTACTGACACGGGCAATGAAGCAGGAACTCCTTGGGGGTGGCTTTTTTTGGTAAACAATTGGTCAAGGTATAAGGGGTTTTATTGTTCTAGTTTGTTAAATTGTAAGATCAATTTATATTTCATCCAAAAACATCTTCCTTTGACTTAGAGTGTGGGAGCAGTGCTGGTCCTTCTGGACAAAGGAGCTTATTCCTACACATTTCCTTCTGCACTTGGAATAAGTCATCCACAAAGAAATAAGTAGATGTTGAGACATAGAGACTAACAGCTGAGAGGTGGTCAAGAACAGCTTCTTATGCCATTTCTGAGTTGTAGCTGACCACACAAGCAAAAACAGTCTTTAGAAATAGGTGGAGTTGACTTCTTTATTCTACAAAAGGCAGGAAAGCTCACACAGCTAATTATAGCTGAGCAGTTATGTACAAAGCTGGTCCCTACTGCCTCCACGCTACTTGCTCAAGGCATTTGTAATTTTCAGTGCCATGGCATCCTTTAACTTCCGCAAAATGGTTAATCTGTTGCTCATAAGAATGGGGACTGACAGGAGACAGAAACTCCCCTAGGTAGTAGTTAAATTTGCTTCCTACACCACCAGTTATGGCTTAACAGCCTCTTAGACTTCCTATGGATTTTTTTTCAGTTTCAAAACCTTGTCTTGCAAAATGGTAACAGTCTGATTAGGTAACCTCAGTTTCAGCTCAGGTTTCTGTTGCTTGACAGTATTTTGTCATGTCCTCCAAAGGAAAGTACAAGACAGTTTGTATCAAGTTGCTGTCTAAGGGGCTTCACTTAATGCCATCCTCAGTTAGAAGTTGCCTTATATACTGGAGCATGAGGTTTTAATACCTTTCTTTTAATATGTCTGGATCGTGTCTAACTTATGAAGGGCTCATTATCCATTTTTTTTTCAGCATTTCAGAGAGGAGGTCTTATTACTCTATTTATTTTGCTTATTAATTTAGTTAATAATAGGATAACTTGTCAGGACGTTTAATAGGTATTTTCCAACATTTCAATGGGAGTGAAACTGTCAAATGTAGAAAATAAAAAGTGAAAGGTAAGAATTTCAAAAATATTAGCAGGAGACTCATTAATTTCAAAACCAAAACAAACCTTAACTTATGCAGTTTACAGTTGTGTCTCTCAGCAGTGGCTGTTGGATAAATTATACACTTTGTATGTGCACTTAAGGATTTTTTTAATTAAAGAAAATAGAATGGGAGAAAATTCTACAACTCTTTTGGAAGAAGAGTATTATAATTTCTTTCAGAAGTTAACTAGCTATAAAATGACCCTTCACTTTGCTTTTTTAGGGGTTTTCTTATTACTTTTTATGCTCCTCCTAATTATTTCTGACAGCTTTGTACTTCTCTCTCTGCACTTCATTCCTACTGTCACTTCAATCTCTGTTTCAATTCTTTCTCTTGTTTGGATTTATTTTTCACTTTTGCTTTGTTTGTGGGTTATACTTTCACATTCTCTGTTTTGTTATTTGACTTCCCTTCCTCTTTGAATTTCCTTGCCTCAGACTTCATTCTGAAGTCAGCAAAAGGAAAGGAATATATGCCAGCTACAAACTCAGGAAATATACTCAGCTCTGTATCTTTTTTTTTTTTTAATTTTTCAAGGTTTTGATCTGAGGGATTCATGCCAGTTGCTACATGAAATACTCATTTCTTCAGCAGATACTACTTTACACAGGAATTGCTCCATACTTACCTCAGGAAATTCAGTGAAAGATTGTACTCTATGTGTTTATAGACTGCTAGAAAGTATTTTTCACCATTGAGAATTCAGGAGTAAGAAGTTCCTCTTCATGACTCAACTGAATATCAGCCTTCCATCATTATGTTTTTGAGAAGTCAGGTCTGTTAATAATTTCTTCATATTTACTCCATTGCTGTATAATTGATGTTTTGTCATTATATAAACCAAATCCAAATTTATAAGGGATTCCAAGAATAAATTTTGTAGGTTTGAGTTCTCTCATCTCTTCAGCAGCCTACTATATCTTCCAGTAACAAACTCCTCAAGTACTTCTTCCAAACAGAAGTTGAAGGGCATTTTTTCCTGGTTTGATTCACCAATCTGGCATGCAGCTTTATGTTTGTCGAGATTGTCAAACTGAATTTTCTGAGAACAAGATTTGTGCTAATGCAGTGCAGGAGTGTTCTCCCAGTTGCTGTCCTATTCCCAGTATCAGCTGAGGGTTCATTATAAATCTTCTCTGTGTAAATATTGTAGTCATGTAAAAAAATGATGGGTTTCCTAAAGGTGACCACTTCTATAGCACATAATGGTAGGAAAGGATGGTCATAATTACTTACGCAGTATGTTTGACAGGACTTGAATGATGAGGTTTAGGACAAGTGTCTGCCACTCACATTAATTTGATTTTTGAAATGTCACTGGCAATACTCCATATCAAAGACAGAAATAATTTGCAAAGGTAAATCCAGTTGCAAGGAATTCAGACAAAGTGTTAGAAAGAAAATGGATGAAAAAGGAAGGAAGCAATAGACCATACAGAAAAGAGACTGTAAAGGGAATCATCCAAAGTGTCTGCTAGTGTCCTTATTCAGTCCTATTTTTTATCATTGGAACATCTGAACTATATAGAACTAGAGTTGCAGATGGTGATGACACTGAGAGGACAGCAAATCATAATGAATGCTGCATCTAGATTCAGTGCAGGCAGACAGGAGATGGGGCAAAATATTTTGAAAATAGCAAAATCAAACCACATTAAAAATCCCAACTAGCATACATGACAATCTTTTATAGCATTAAAATGTGCAGTTAACTAGAATATTTAGCAATGTGATAGTTTTTATTCCTGAACTGTCACTGCCAGAGCAGTCCTCCCCTTCCCAGTCATGTCACAGTTGGTATAAAAAGTCCAAATCTGGCTGCATCAGAGCATTTGAGGCTTATTCTTGCTCACGTAGTTGATTCTGACAGTATAGACCTGACATTGTCATATACCTCTTGCACTGGGCTAAGCATACACGTCTGGAAACAGTTCAGTCTTCCTTGCACCTGCAATTAAGTCTTCAGGTTTTATTTAGTAGTGTGATACATTAAGGCTACAGGTATGGGTTTTACCTGTTTTAATTGATTCTTCTTTTGTACATAAATAGAAAAGAAGCCAGGGTATTCAGTGCTAGCAAAGGAGATGTGGTTGTTAACTTGATATGTTGAGATCCTATGACCACTGTTGAGGGAGAAGCTGTAACTAATGACTACTTCCCTGTGATCTTTAGCTAATAAATATTTAGAAACTTTATTGTTGCTTCTTCAGAAAAGGAAGTTGTGCCCAATTGAAAAAAATATTTTGGTGGTGCCCCATGAGGTCTTCGAGGGCATTTTTTCTAAATTCTTCTGGAGCTTTTGAAAATCACACTGGAAGCCTTTCAACAACTTTAGGTGTCTAATTCTTCCTAAAAGTCTGGGCTTTTACCCACAGTTTTTTCATCCAGCTGTGTTTTGTCTGAAGGCAGGAGGTTTCAGCTCTTTCACACCTCCATTAAACCTTCCAGATTCTGGTACCCGCACCCTATCATGCCCGGCAGCTGCTCCAAGAGCAAATCCTGTATTACTCCATTACTTTCAGAAGGGTCAGCAGAGCTGCCTTCACTTTGCCCTGCCATAAGTTTGACCCTAAAATACTCTTAATAGAGCATGTTTTCTTTTCAAATAGTCTTAGAAAGTTTAAAACAATTGCTGTTATAAAGTGCCTCCCTCCTGCTAGGAACAGGAGGTTCCTTACAGGGCAGCAAGTAGAACCTTTCAGTGTTAGCACCTTTGTCTACTCTCACACTCCTCAGGGTTGCTGCAATGCCTTTATTTGCACCTACTTCATTAATTGTCTGGGCGATCATCTCATGGCATTAATCCATGTTGCAGACACTACTGAGATAATACTCTGGAATGTGAAGACCACAGGCATATGGCCAAGTTACTTTCAGTTCACCTAGGAGGTGAGTGGTTTCCTTTCTGTTGTCATTTCTTAATTAAGGAGAATTGTTTCTTTGGATTTGATTAATTTCTGAAAGGATCATGCAAATGGAAATTTCAAACTATTGCTATTGTCATTCCATATTCTGTTTCAATAATCTCTTCTACTTTACCATGGTACATTATTTAATTTCCTGCCATTTCACATGAGCATCTGTAACAAGGTTGCAATGAAAACCAGTGTGCCATTTGGTTAATAAAATTAATACCAAGGGACCTGAATGCTGTGGAATAAATCATGTGACAAAGGAGATGGGCTTAAGTTGTATTCATGTTGTGAGAATACAAGAGATGTGAACCAAATTTAATGTGGATTTTTGGTGGAATTTTAAGATAATTTAAATTAAGTTCTAAATCTTTTGATTGATCCTTATCACTGAAATGTATTCTAATCCTAAAAATCTCCATATTCTGGAAATGAAGGTATGATTTTCAGTGCTGAATTCAAGCTTCTGTTTCTATCTCAGTAATTTACCAGTAAACTGAATGCTGATATCAAAGATCTATAATTGAATATACATTTTAAAGCTTCTTATAAATAATAAAAAATTAACACCTGTATTTGATGGCATTAAAGTCAAACCATGGCATGTTTTAAGAAATGTCGTGTGCAGCTTGGCTCAGGAAGAGATACCTGGAAACATTCCTTCTGAACACAGATTGTGTAAGGGGAAAGACAGTTGAAGAGAGAAAGTTTTGCTGAGTTCTGCTTTCTCTGTAAGCCAAATTACATCAGGTTTTACACATAGTGATCAGCACCCTGTATTTCACCTAGAAAGTGAAATGTTCACCAGTGCAAACGTCGGTGTACCCGGCCTTTGTGTACTTACCAAAAAGATGGGCAGCAAAATTCAGGTAGACTGTTGAGCAAACTCACAAGTTAGTCCCAGCAGAACAACCACAGACACTTGTTAAATGCAGAATATTCTACTCCTGTGCTACAAAAGTTTTTGGTTTTTTTTTTTCAGTTTAACCTCAAATATGTAGGTGTTTCTCCTGAACTTCTTTATTTAGCTTTTTGTGGTGGAGAGACTACCTTCAAATGGAACTTGGCTGCAAAGATCAATAACCAGGCAAAAAACACAAATGGAATTTGAGAAATTGTGACTATACCAAATTGTTCCAGGCAAGTTCAAAAGACACAGGTATTTGATGTTTAAACATTGCCTTCCTTTCAGATTAGGGCAGGTAGATGACAAGACAACATGAAAAGCATGATGTTGCCTTTGAAAACATGACTGAAACCTTTAAAAGGTGGTTTTGCCAAAAAGGACAAACAAAAGGTACTATTTCCTGTAATCTGTGCCTGTATTGCCTTGCCTGTTTACACACTCTAAAGGGCTGGTTTCAGAACTTACATAAATTAACACAATGCTGAGCATTGCTAGAATCATCTCCTTAAAAGCAAGTTGAACATAAAGCATTGGCCAAAGGACTCATCCTTGCAACACCTTGATGCAGAGACGTTTTTAGGCCATGTCTCAGCCAAATTATAGCAAAAGAAACAGTTTTTTTTTTTTTTTTTTTTTTTTTTTTTTTTTTTTTTTAAGATTAGGAAAGCTCAGAACTCCAAAAGTGAACTCCTGATTCCTGCTGGTTTCAGTGAGGTCAGGATTTCAGCCCTGTGTTGCAATTGGATACATATATATCTGTGCTGGGGAATTGGAGATCACTGTCATGGAATTGTTCAGAAGTTGCATAAACCACTTCAAGCCGCTTCAAACTTTAAAACACAACGGTGACAACTCTGTAGGCAGAATAATTACTGGTCATAAATTGTGAATGTTTTGGGGGGTTTTTGTCTCAGAGATATTGTATGCAGGAATCTCATTGCTGGAGTGGTTACAGTGTTAAACACAGGAAAATCAGAATGCCATGCTGTTAGAATGGAAAAGGTAGAAAGCTTTGAAATTGTGCTGATGAGGCATACAGAACTCTTTGTCTTTACAAACAAGGGATTTGCTTCTCTTCCAGATTCTCTAACACTCATTTTTCAGGTACTAAACACAAATTTACTCAGGAAGTAAGTCTGGGGGATGTGCATGCTTATGGATTTTTTTTTTACATTTCCGTAAAACCTAACTAAACAATACACGTACTTAGGTAATTACTTGCACGAAGCAGGCAAGGCATTTTTAAAATATGTTTTTACTAGACTCTGTTAACTTATGACCTCTTGAAAAAGTATTTGAAGAAACAATCAGGTCATTACATCGTTCGTTGCCAAAGTAAAGAGTACAGGATCCTTGAGGGAGGGCTACTGCTTGGCCTCTCTGAGAATAGGTAAGAGTTTGGCACTGACTGCATCATCCACGAAGTTTTATATATAGAGCAAACCATATGTTCACTCTCCATACAACTAACTGTTAAATACTTTTAATTAGAATGATTGTTCAGTCAACCATCTTAATTCTATTTTCTTGAGTCACGGTAGTTGTTAGCATAAAGAGCATTCTCTTAAAATCCATCAGATACTCATGGAAGTCTCTAAACAAAGTTCAAATCTGAAAACAAGCAATTCTTTATGGTGTATTGTCAAACTGAGTGGAAACTTTAAGTCCGGATAAAGTCAGCTTTACTTCTTAGTTTCAAAGCTACTGTGGGACCTGAAATGTGAGGTAAGGCCCCCTTTTCCAGAAACGGAGGGAGACAAAAGAAGTTGCTTTCTGGAGATAAAACCCTCTAACAGTAATAAAGACCTCACTGGAGCAGAAAGATGCAACTCATTCTTCCCTGTGCCTGTTGGACTGAGTTGGTTTTCCCTAGTGTTTGTGAGGTCTGTGAGAAATGTTTGGATAAGATCTTTTGGTGCTGTTCCCAGAACATGGTTCATGTGATATCAAAGAATCCTGATGTTTTGCCAGGGACCTTTTTGTCACTGGGAATTTAGAGGCTGGGTTTGCAAAGAGTTGGCTGAGCTGCAATACAAAGAAAACTCCTGAGCAACCTATTCTGGCAAGCCATCTTCAGTCAAAGGGACACGGGCCACCAGGGAGCTGTACCAGCAGGCCCCACCCAAAAGGACAATGAGCAAAAGAGAGACAAGTGACAATTTTAACTTCTGTAACACTGCAGAGCTGAAGCTGAAACATAAGTTGTCCAGGCCACGGATTTACACTGAAATATGAGTTACTGGAATAACTAAATGAGGTCATTGTAACGTTTCCTAAAGCTAGACTCTCCTTGTCTTGAAGCAGGGAGATCAAAGAGATGAAGACCAGACTGATGTGCAATTATTATATTCCTTCAACTGCAAGAATTAGTGACTCAAGCTGCCTGAGAAGTGGGAAGGAGGGATTTTGACTGACCTCACTTAAATACTATTTCAGTAGCATTATTGTCTCTCTAGACGTCGGTCTAAATTGGTAGTTTCCAACCTTTTTTTCCATCTGTCATCCATAAGTTTTCTTGACTGACAAGGCAGTCCTGGATTAATGGGAGGTAAACATACAGACAATTCTCCTCACTACTTCCATTCACCTCTTGAAGTCTGGAGTTACAGGCAGCAAGTTTTGACTTGAATCTCCCACTGCTGTGCACAGTACTTTCTTTAGGCGCAGTTTGCCACCACGTGCTTACAATATACAAAAGATGAGAAGGAAGCAGGTTTTCCAGAAGCCTTACATTTGTAGTGATGACCTATTAGGTAAATTTGCATCCTTTCTGCTTAATGAAGACGAAAAGGTGTGAAACAATATCCTAATGGATCAAGTTTATAGTTTCTCTCAGCTCACAAAATATTGTTCTGCTTACTGATGGATATGTAATGTATGTATGGAAGCTGTTTTGTCCATCTTTGTACTCCTTTTTTAGTTATTACGCCACTTATTTCTGTATTGGTTTCACTCCATAGTTTCCATTATGATCTGGTGTCAGGAAGGTCTAAAATAGGTAAGTGTTCTGGGGTCATAACCATAATTAAGGCCCCTTTTTAATTGCTTAATTTACACTGATGAATAAATTTCAAATCAGGAAATCAATTACTTTTCTTCCTAAAGATCAAGTTTTAAATTGTAACAAGAATCTTACCATTTCATTTTGTTGTAAGCAGAATTTCTTTTTTCACAACTTTGTAAAGTTTATTAATAATCTTTGCTACTTACTGTCACCTGCATATATCACTGGTAGGCTGTGTTTGGCTTTACCGTGAGCATTTTATCGGACCTGCTGTAGGTATTGTCAGCCCTGTGTTCATTTGACATGATTCACTTTGATTTTTATCAGCCATCACTGCATTCTGTTGACAGATGAGCTGGAGAAGTTATTACAAGTACATATGTGTACATATACAAAAAATTTATATGTCCATTTGAAGGGATTTATGCCTAGAGGTTTATTTGGTGTTAAGGTTCACTGACCACCACCAATGCCACTTAACTAATTGTGTAAGTAAATGTGCTAAGATTGAGAAAAGGGTACACATTTTTAATTAGATATGAGATAAAAAAGGAAAGTACAGACAAATCTGTAGAAAAGTTTTTGAGCTTGTGACTGACTTGCCACATGATCTGCCTCTCCGAAGGTCACAGTGGGTTCACACCACGTGCACCATGTCTCTGAGTTCAGTGTGCAAGCCTTGTGCCAACTCTGCCTTCTTGAAACCAGCACATCTATCCTCTTTTTAACACTACCGTCTTGACTTACAACGGCCCCTATCTGGTGCTTCCCTGTTACACTGGAGAAGAGAAAATCCATTGTATCATACCATAAAACTTGGAAACTGGAATGCAAAGTATTATTTTTTCTAAATTTGAATGCACTTCTGACGTTGAAAAGCTACTGCTATATTTATAAAAAGAGTTTGGATGGTGAATATTTGCATGAAACTCCTCAGAAATTATTAGCACAGCAAGGATTACATACTACGTTATCTGAATAAATTGCTAAAAATTCATATTCTCATTTTGCCAGTTCCCTCCACCAAAAATTAACACTTACCAAAGAAAATATTGTGAAATGTTATTCCAGTGTTTCTTGAATAGGTTGAAGCCAAAGCAAAGTACCCAGGTTTGCTGTTTAAGATACCTGAACATCAAATTTTCTCTGACTATGGAGAATATAATTATTTTGTTATTAGTTTATTAATTATGTGCAGCAAGTAGAAAGCAGAGCTGAAAATCCTTTTTAGGAGGTCATTTATTTCAATGGTACTGAAATTTTTTATTATTGTGCCTATCTTTCTACTGTAATGGGATAGGTCCTTGATATGTACAAGCACCCCTATTTTCAGTCCAGCAAGTAGGTACTACTTCTGTACAATGGCTAGAATCTTGTCCCTGGGCAGTTGTGTTCTGCAGCCGCTGCCTGAATTGCTGGGTATCAATAGAAACTTCCTCTCCCTGATCCAAGTTTCGATGCCCCTGGGAAATTACACCATTCCTCACATCCTATGCCTCTAAATGCTCCTCAGTAGTGACCTGAATTTCACTAGAAAGGGAAAGGTCAGCCTTCCTCATGGACTTTCTGCTGTTGGGGCAGCCTAACCTTCACCACAGCTCAGCTCACTTTTGCTGAGGGAATGCAATGAACATGGAACAAGTGTCCCCCCAGCTGGCCACTGGCAATGCTCAAAATGTGCCCCAAGGTAGGGAGGATCTGATGGCTCTGCTCCCTTCCTGTCCTGTTCACTCAGAGTAAGTACAACATTCTTCAAATGATTTTCAGAGGGAACTTCTAGGGGAAAAGGTCGGAAGAAGGAGAAATACCAGATTAAATTCTCCTGGAGCTTTACCTGGGCCTCCAAGGATATGTCACTGTCTTCCCACAGCTCAAGAACTCCTGATCCGATCCATTTCCCTTGCCCAAGAGCAGGATCAGTTACAATTAAACTGATGTCAACATAATTGTCTAGCCTGCCTTGTAGCATCTTTGTCACTGGAAATCTTTACTTTCCAAAGTAATATATTCCAGTGCTTCACTGTCACTATGGTTGGACGGCTCATTTTTTTGTTTTGTTTTCTCCCTAGTGTCTTATTTAAACTTCCAGTGCTCCATCCAAGGGACATTGATTATTGTCCTTTTCACTTAGACAGATTATTCCTTTCCTCTTGAAAGCAAACTTTCACATGACTAAGGGTTCCTGACCTCAGTCCTCTCATTCCTACGTTCTGTTCTATCATTAGAAGTCATTGTCTTCTACACATCTTCTCTATCTTGTTTGTTTGAACTCCCTCCAGCTACAAGTGTGGCTTCTGAAACTAAATAGCATATAATTACTCAGCATCTGAAAACAGTATTCCTATTTATTCATCTCACAAGATTTGGTGGGTTTTTGTGGGGTTTTTTTGCTGTGGCACAAAATTAGCAACATGTTGATCTTAATCTCTTCACATCCTAGGGGGTCTTATAATTGATTATTGTACTATATGAAATGATCATTGAAGTGCTCTTCCTTAAGACTAGTATCAAATTAATATTAGAGGTTTATCTGACAGACATTTAAAATTACTATTTTTTCTGAATTTTAAAAATTACTGGAAAATGAGTCAGATTTGTACTGCTTGACAATTACATATAACACCAGGAGAGCTGGGTTTGGACTCATGATAGAAAATGGGTAAACTCCTGAATATGTTCCTCTTTTTTCTTACATGAATGGTACACTCCAAAACCATCAAATTCTTCTACCATGTCACTTGGTCAGAAAGGAAAAATGAGGAAACTGGATAATGCTGGTAAGGTAACTTCATGAAATGCAAAGAATAAGTAAATAGATTTTGTGCTTCTGCTGACCAGTCAGGGATCTATAATGTTTGTAAAAATTACTTCGACTTAGTTTTTAAACAAAATGACTCCCATGTCATTTTCATCCATTCGTGCAACCTTTCACTGTGATAAAACTGTGGTCAGTCATCCTGCCAGGTTTTTGCTACTTTAAGGAATGACACAAATCTATTAGTTTCTACTTATATGTTCTCATCTTCTAAACTGGAAATGAGCACGAATGTGGGGCTCTCATTGATAAGGAGTTGCATGATTTGTTTGAAATTAGGCTTTGTTTTGTGTCATCTTTAGTAAACAGTGCTCTACATGGGACTCTGGTTTTAGGTATGACTATTTCTGAATCACCCCCTCTTTTCCCACCTGAAGTAGATGATGATCTTCCCACTCTGGACTAAAAGTCTAATCACAGTGATACAAACAACACGGGGAGACCCTGGACTGAAGAAGGTACAAGCATCGAACAAATAAAGGGATCTAGTGAAATTTAGTGATAAATGCAGCCAGCCATCCCCAGCTACCCAGTGAGATTCCAGTAGAAGGTAACATGATTCCAGTGTCTATATCCATATCAAAATAAGACTTAGGAGAAATTTAGTATTTTTAAGGCATGAACAGTAATGAGAGACAACTGAGAGAAGTAATGCATGCCATTTATTTAGAGCTATTGGAAGACGAGTCAACCATCTCATGATCTTGCCAAGCCCAACAGCTCACATGGTGATCTCTAATGGGTTTTATTTAAGGTTTAAACAGGGAACTGCTTGAAATATTACACTGAAATAAAACTATGACAAAACTATCATACAGTCTATTTTAATGGAGTTGTTTATATCAGCACCACCTTCAACTGAAACTTGTAACATTCCATTAAATATCTGCCTACATCATTCAAAAGCATGGCAGAAATAGCAATACCACAGTTACTGCTTCAGATACTTCCCATGGAATGACCCAGATACCTAATGGATTCTGTCAGCCAATTAGGATACCTTAGTTAGTTTTTTGGTTGATGTAACCAAGCCTTCAGTAGAAAACTGGCCGTTTTGCTGAAAACACAAGCAGTACCTTACAGGAATGAACTTACTGCCTTCTCATTACTCAGTATTTGCATGCCTGGCTTTAGTTCAGGAGCTTGCAGCCAGTGTCTTGCCTCGTTTTTCTATTCCAGGCAAAAAAACCAGTTTCCACATCATTATACATTCATGGCTTTTAAATTTTTTTTGATAGAGCCAGTCTTTGAACAGAGACAGAACCTGCTATGTGCAGATTCCATATTTTGTCAAGGCCATGATTTAAAATTTCACCTCAATCTTACCTGTTACAGGCTATTGAATAGGAGATAAAGCACGTGATGAAGAGCATGTGTGCACATCACCTTTGGAAAAATGGGCAGAGTGAAAAGGCACAAGTTCTTAGAAAATAATATCAGTTTACGTAAGTGGGAAATAAAAGGTGTTTGAAAGCACAGTCAGCCTAAGGAACTTACCTTCAGCTATACAGAACTGAATGGAAGAATGTCATTTTTATATTCATCAGGTAATTCAATTTAAAATCTGTGCCTAATTTAGTAAAAAGGAAAACTAGAATTATATTCTGGACACATTTTATATATCTTTATATGCAGATTTACTTTGGCTGTAAAGCTCAAGGAGCCTTACCACATGGCAAGCATACTAACATGACCTTAACTCACTAACAAATTTTTCCTACTGAGTGTTTTGAATAAAATTCTGTCTGAAGGCTGTATTCCAAAAATAGGAGGAGATTTTAAAATTTTTTTTTTATCTTTCATCCAGCAACAAAATTGATGCAGGAATGTTTCTGGGTAGTGTCAGGACATTCCTCTTCTGAGGAATCTGCAGGATTTGAATTATTGTAAATTTTAAATTTCTTTTCCGTTCATTTAATTCTCATAAGTTTCAACAGCCTTTTACAGTTGGTGGTTACTGAAGTTGCCGTTCAGCTACTCTGGTGCACTTCACAAAGTCAAGCCTTTGAATCTGTGGATGCTTTGTTCTCTGCTATTGCACCTCATGGCAGCAAGTACAGATGACAAGTCATTAAATACAAGGCAGAGGGTTGTAAGCAAAAAAAAAAATTTATTAAATATGAGACTTATGTCTGACCTGCTTCCCCTAAACCAATTATGTCTCTGTGGCAACAGCCACAAGCAGGTGACAAAACATCTGGGATTTTTCTAAAGAAAAGTTTACATACTTAAAATGTCACTTTTCAAGAAAGCATCATCTTTTATCCTTAAGCAGGTTTCAAAAGTGCAGAGCATGTTTATAGGAAGACAAGCTGTAAAGCTTTATCAGCTAATGCATTAAGGACCCTCCCCACCGTGAGCAAGGCCAAAAGTTGCACAGCGTAAGAGTGAACACATTCTCTGTTAACTTACCTGGTCTGGCAGAGCTTTGGGAAGGGGGAAGTAGGTCTTCTGAAGTCGCCTATAGAATAGCTCTGGTACGATAATCACTAATTCTATTGCATGTTCTTTACATAAAATCATCCAGAAGTACCTTTACAGTTTACTACAAGTATTTTAATTGTGTAAGAGGGGGAAGACTCAAAATTATTCTTATCTTCTATTGCTACATAAAATGTAATCATAATGTAGATGAATTTGCCATGCTGGTGCATACTGTCATTAGATTGCAGATTACTGCACTGAAAATCATAGCCAAAACATGCATTTTTATTTAGAAAAATATTGATTGTCTGTTTCCATATGACTTCATTTATTATTCAGCATTTCCAAGTTTTATGAAATTAATACAAATACTTCTTCACCAATGCAGAAATTCTGATGATCTGATACTCAGAAATACAAAAATATTTACCACATTTTAAAGCCCTCCCAAAAGCCATGTAGTTGTGACATTATCTCCTGTGTCCCAGCTCTACTGGTTAACTTGCACAACTCACTGTGTTCAACTGACAATTGTTTGTTATCTCAATATTACACTCTTGGGAAAAAAAAAAACATATTTAGTTTTTTCTTATAGACTTTACTATCTATCTATCTATCTGTATTTGAGTATGTTCTTGTTATTTGCTTACAGGATAAAAGCTTGGGATCCATTTGAACATCAGCATACAATTTATCCAGTTTATGAAGAAGTCCATTATACTGTGATCATGAAACTCCAGCTGCTGGAGGAAAAGGCAAAAGCAATCCTACTTGCAGGCATATAAAACTGATTATAATGGCACTGCTTCTTTCTCATCTTTCTCCAGTAATAGATGGCATGTTAGCATGAAACATTTTCAACACAAAATTTCTAAATAGGTAATAATGTAGGAATGCGGTGGGCTACAACTCTAGTACATTTTTGAATGGAAGTAGTACATATCTAGTACAAAGCTAATTTTGATATTATCTTGCTTTTATTTGAGAAATTACGGGTGTTTTTTCTTTTTAAATAGATTATTGAGGACTTGAACTTTGCTATCTGATGAGGTCAAAAAGAGCCTTGGAATAATCCTGTCTGCCCAGCAGCAGCTGACAGGCTGGGGAGTATGCAAACCACCCCTCCTGCCCTGCTTTCTCCCTGCACTACAGGGCAGGATTGATGATCCTGGTTACCATTCCCTCCCTGTGTCAGCCACCAGACTATCCAGGCTACTTTAATGGATCCAACAAAGCATTCCTCAGACAATTAAAGGCATTCTTCAAGGCCTGAAAAACACATAGTCCAGAGAGGATAGGGTCAAAACCAGTCAAAGAATAAGAAAATGGAACTAAGTAAATAGCAGCACCAGATAATCTTCTTGCAAATATAAATCTGGGGGCTTGCATTGTTGTTGTTTACCACAGGTTCTGTTTACTCTAGACTTTTAATGTCCATTTATCTTCACTCCCACCCCTGATAACCTATGCATTGTCAACCTCAAACAGTAAGAAAGCAGTATCTCCATACAAGTCTGAGACTCCACTTCTGTAGCACAACTGAAACACCTGTGGGCAAATGAATTCACAACTTCTATCCATTTCCCTCCCCACTCCATTAAAAACAAATTAACAAACAAGAAAAAACCAACCAAAAAACCCCCACAAAACCCCCAAACCAACCAAAAAAACCCCCAAACCGAAAACAAAACATACAAAAAAACCCAAACAAAAACCCAAGAGCAACCAAGCAAACAAAAAAACCCCCAAACCCAAAAAAACCCAACCCAGTACTGTTCCTCCACTGCCAGAAAATGCAACTATTGTGACAACCTCATGTTGTCCCTATCTGGGCTGTTGTCTCCCAGTTGAACCTTGCTGTACTCCTTACAGTCACAAGCAAATGGCAGTCTTTCCCCCGGAAGTATGAAACAAGTTTACACACCTAAAACTTGTCAGGTTTTTAAATTCATACTGCATATGCATGCAATTTGCCTCCCCCAAAAATCTCTGCCTCACTGATACCATAAAGGGACAAAATTAGGTTTGGGGTGGCATCTACAAGCCTTCCATTTCCTAGCCTGACTGGTGACCTAAATAAAACTTTTCAGTATTAGGTTTTTCCAAGATGTAATTTGTACTATGGCTGTCAGGAGTTAAGATAGTAGTTGCCATGGAGCTTTAATCTTTTTTTAGGCTTTAGTCAAAGGAAGCTGGAAATCAGTATGCTGGGTAGAACCCTGCTCAATAGAATTTTATTCAAATTGGGACAGGATTTAATCCTAATTTTTCTGCTGAACTTTAGTATCAGATTCTAGAATTCATTCTATTTTCTGCTCTTTCTCAGGAGATGAAAGTTTCCTTTCCAGATTCTTAAATCACACTACATTCAACCCAAAAAGTACTCAAGTTGCTTCCCCTCTATTCCTTCAACTATAAACTGGAACTTTCTTCTAATCTTAATGTGCACAGCTAATCTCTGTAGTGAAATTCATTCACCAGTTTTTCCATTTTCAGTGGAGGCATTCTGTAAGTGTACAAAAGCAAAGCTTTAGGGAGGATTTTATTTTTCTATGCACCCACAACGCACTAATCTCTACACTGAAAAACAGGCCTTTGAAACAGAAATTACAGCTTGAATCTGCATCTGTGCTACTTATAACTTCCTTGATGTATATTTAAGAAAAAAAAACCCAGAAGCATACAATGCATGAAGTGCATTTCTGAGAAGTACAAAATTGGCCATGCTATAGCCAGTAATGCTCTGCTAGAACACAGCTGCAGCAGAACAGAAATGCTGTTCAGTTTAATACTTGCAGTTAAAACATTACTGGCTGACTTAAAACTGAACTTGCCCTATACCAGGTAAACTAAAAGAATGCAGACATAGGTGGAAAATGCAGAATTGGTCAAAATGAGCTTTTAGAACTCTTACCCACCCCAACCAAAAAATTAGAAAGGATTCAGATGTAATCTTAACCTGACCTTGAGACTTGGATTCAAAAGGAAATGACAGCTTCACTTAATGAAAAATTTCCCAGAATTGTCACTAAATACAACTGTTTACTGGCCAGCTGTAGGAACTGCATAATCCTCAAGTTGTTCCAAAGACTGCAGAGTAATCAGAAAATTGTCACAGGAGAGAATTTCAAACTCCTTTCAACTCTTTCATGGCATGTATTATAAAAGAGGCACGATAATAGGAAAAAAAAAAAATCCTTCCCCTTCTAGGATATGCAAGTGTGGGACTTGAACACTTGCACATTAACATCTGTTTCTACCACTGACAGCAAAATGTCTTACCTAACTAGCATTGGGCAGAAAAACAATTGCAGATTTGAGTGAAAGCCCTGCTTATCAATTTCAGAGGATCAAATGCAAAGACCTGTGGTGTATTTTTCAGTCTGAGTTGTCAATATTAAAGACTCGCAGAGCTACTGGAGATGAGACCTCTTAATAAAAGAAATATATATGCAGATAAGAGGGAGAAAGAACTCCCAAGCCCTTAACTTGCTGGTGTGGCCAAACAGCTCACTTTAAGTATGAATTCAGACAAACCATAGCAGTTTCCTTAAAGCTGAAGTTAGAGACTTTTAAATGAAGAGTCTTCAAAGGAAATGCCATCTTCTTTATAAAGGCCCACCTCAGCTCTAAAAGGATATTCAAAACAAAATCCTTAGATAAATTCAGGGAAGAAAGGGGCATTTCCCTTACCTCCATTCTGTACCAGTTTCAAGACCTGTCGGTATCACATTACCATTTCTGGATATGTAGATTATTTAAAGCTTGGCAGGGAAATACAGTTAAAACTAGTTTAAATACAGAAGTATTATCATTGTGCTGCAGATATCAAGATGGCGTTACAATATAGATGGCAAGTATTAAATTACTTACTTTGCTTTCAAAACAGTATGCTTTCTAGTATGTGTATTTGTGTTCTGCTTTAAAACTTGGTTTTATTAAATTATTTCATCAAAATTAATAAAACCAGTCCATAGGACAGTGATCAAGAAACATCCTTGCTCCGATATTGTTTCTTTTAAATAGCTTATGGGGACATTTTGCTGCTGATGAACTTGCATTACTTCAAAACTGAAAGGCAAAAAGAAAGAACTCAGAAGTGCACCATTTTTCAAAAGCTACAAGAAAACAAGATGTAACTAGGCTGAATTAGGATGCAGCATCTCAAAAGAGAAAGTAGTTAACTGTGTAGTCACACAGACATCTATCAACTTCCAGAGTGTGTGTTGCCCAGATTTTTTTTTTTTTTTGCAAGAAGACAGACTTACTTCATGACACTCAATACATATCTTGAAGGTGAACTGGTTTAACATATTTATTTTTCATTCTGACTTCACTAGTGAGGTTCATCCCCTTAAGAAAAGTAACTCAACATTAAGAAGCAATGTAAGAATTCTCTCCTTACCTTTCTAACTTCATACTAGCATCTTAAGTGCAACTTCAGCAATTACCATTGATCTTCTATGGGAACGGATAGAAACCCACAAAATTTAGGTTTGGTTAAAAGAAGTGGTGAAAGGCTAAATACCAGGTAACATCACATCTCTTTTCATGTATATTTTAACAACAAATTAGCTAGAGCATTTAAAAGAAGTAATTGTAGAAGCACACAGTATATTTGAGGCATCCTGCTAGTCTGCAATATAAACTCAACTATTTCTATATTTGAGCAATTTCATGTATTAAGCCAAGCAAGTGCCATTTCTCTAGAACTATCTTCACTGGAAGCCTTGAGAATTCCTATGCACTACTAGAAGAGCCATTAGCATGAAAGAAAGCATCCCTGCATTACAGATATTTATCTGGACCACTTTCAAAATCTAAAATTTCCTTCCTCTAACACCCCAACATACACTTCCTACTTCAGCAATTATTTCAGATGAACAATTATGTAAGGCTCCCAGCTCTCCTCTCTGCATTGGAAAGATGTATTCTTGATTTATCCAGTACAAATTCAAGCAATACTTTTCCACATAAATCAGTAACATTAATAGTTAGAATTTCACTTGTACTTTGTTCTGTAATTTCAGTGCTTACTTAAGCAATGTTTGTTTTTTAATACTAGGGAGCATGTCCATTTTAGGTAAGCATTAGATGTTCATATAATCCTCAGCCCAAGGCTTCCAATCAATCTTCCCAAGAAGGAAATTTTGAGAACCCTTAAGCCATAACAAATAAAAAAAAGGAGTAAAATGTTTAGAAGACAACTTAATGCCACTTATCTCCAATAGCTGATCTGATCATTCTCCATCAGTAGTCATGATCCAGCCCCTCAAGACTAGTTTTGCAACCTGAGATCAGCCAGTAGGCCTGGAAAGCAAGGTAGGGATAAGGTTTACCCTCTCTCCTACCTTAGTGATGGTCAGAACCCTTACAAGAGTTTCCTGCAGGAGCTGTTTACTTACTGTGGTACAGGTCTCCCCAGTGGTGCATTAGTCCACTTCATAAACCTACAGTTTTAGAACAAAAATTCAAACCCCTGCCTTTACACTCCCCTGGCACACGTCAACTACCTGCAAATGTTCAATCCTGCTACGGAATCAGATCCTTAGGAATCTGAATACCTGAGGAAACAGGCTCGGTATGTTACTTACCTTGTAATACTGAGTATCCAGTGCATTGATTTGTGCCATCTGGTCTGACAGCACTGAGGCTTTGTGCCCTGCACAGCACATTCCACCCTCCGGCCCCAGCCGGCACAGCCCTCTAGTGGAGATGCAGGAAGGAGTTCTGATGGCATTCATCCATTGCAGCTGTGTTTTGCTCATCTGCCTGCCTTCTGGGCTGCTCTCAACTCAGCACAACTGCTTTCCAATCAGGCTTGGCCGGAGGTGGTGTCACTTCTCCCTCTGCACTGTCAAGGGAAACCTCAGCAGCAAGGGACAGAGACCTACACGGACTTCTGAGCACTTGCAGCCCACCCACAGGTAACCCCCACAGCCAGCCCTGCAGAGCTGCTGCCTGCCTTGCCAAGCCCACCACAATTCCAGTCTCAAGAGCACTGCTGAGCAGGAACCCTAGGAGTGAGCTTTGGTATCCCACTCACTTCTCCATTAGCATCTCCCATTGCAAAGGAGCAGCAACAGCTGTTTGCATCTTTTTTTCACCTCCCTTAAGGCATGGGGGTCAGGAAGTTCACTTTTAAGTACCACCCAAGTAGTGTTTAGATACTACCAGCATACTTCAGGACAACACTCCTACATAGCCTGTCAGAAACCTGCTGGGATTTGTCTATTGGCTCTGTGCCATGCATGCTTATGTTTTGTTTTTTTAATTATCTATCAAACTTTTATTGAAAGCTTTTTGCCTTCAGGAGTTTTAGATAGTTGCCCAAGTCCAAGAACTGGTGCTGTGCCTAAACCCAGGTTTGGCCATGTGCACACACAAATACTATTTAAGGAAGGGCAAAGTTCACATCCCAGAGAATACCAGTCATGTTTCAGCTCTCTACAGATCAATTACAGTAAAGATTCCATCACATTTCCAGCTTCTGTTCCCCGAACTGTTAATATCCCCTCCTCTCAAGGGATCCTTCTACCACTTCAAGGCTTATCGAGATCTCATGTTAAATGATAAAGACCATATCAGGATGCTTGACAAAACCTATTAAGAATATAAAAAATTGAGTATACAACAATTGTATCATACCCAAAAACTGACTCCCAAGTATAGTCACAAAGACAAGAGTTTAATGTTGGCAAAAAAAAAAAGTTTAAGTTAGTGGTATTTTCTTCCTTGCAATAACATACTGGTCATATGAAAGTCACTGAAGAGGTCTGCTTATAGCTTGGAAGACTTTTACAGTTACAGCTGAATTCAAAAACCCTAACTCCAAATGTGTGATGTTAACACAAAAACTGAAAATGTAAAACCTGGGATAAAGAACAAACTCAGTTGTTAAGATGCTAGCAGACATGTGGGGCCTTTCAGCCCCTTTACCATAACATGAGAAGTTCTTCAGTATCTTTCCCACCACCATTATTTCAGGATTCACAAGGTTCTTTAAAATACTAATAGGGTTAAGTTGAAACCAAGCGCCATCTGCTTGTAATGTCTTCTGTGAAAGGTCTGAAGCCACCCTGTTTCAATTATTTGGTTATTCAGTGCAGAAAGTTAAAGATCACAGAAGGTATAACAGCTTTTAATACTCCATTAATATTATAGATTAAAAATTATTGCATAGTCTTATGCATTTCCTAAAACAATGTTCTCTGGAAATGAAACATTTTAATATAAAAGGAGCAACACTTTAAAACATAAATTGTTTGCACTACCTCGATCTCCTATCCTTTTTTGATTTGTCAGTACATTTGTCCATCGTTTTCTCATTGTCTCCTCTGCACTTGGGGCAATACCATTTCCCCTTTGGTTTGTATGTGAGTCCAACACAGGAAAAGTGGAACCACTCAATAGGGCACTGTTCATTGTCACATCCTATCATTTCGCCGTAAGACACTTGGTTGCATAAGCAGTAAGTTGGTTCATTGGGATCAATTGCAAATTCTACAGGTGAAACATCTCTCTCCTGTTTGGCTTTGGAGCGTTTTTTCTTCTTGGAAGATTTCGACCTTTTCTCTTTAGGTGGCTGATCATCGCAGTCATCAATACCATTTGCTATGTGGCACAGATCGCGGCTTTCGCTGGTTCGCTGGCGACGAGGTCTACGGGAGGATCTCTCTGGCTGGCAGGACTCCATCTTGGCCTTTTCTAGAGGCTTTTCGTTCTCTGACAGATCTTGAAAACACTGAGAGTGTGTTTCCATTTGACGGGCTCTATTCTCTACCAGTTCTAGCATCTGAGTAACTATTTGAATTTTTTCATCTCCAAGTTCTTGACTGTTGATTAATGCACGCTGAAGATGCTGCTGCAAGCGTTTCTTCTGAACAGGATCGTTTTCTGACTTGTATTTTTCATAGACATCATCTATTTCTTTTAACGCTTCTATAAAATAAAGATAATAATAGAAATAATTACACAAGATGGAACATGCTCAAGAAAACACAAATATGTTTCTAAATGATGAGAAATAGTACAAATCTTAATTATAATATACCCTAGTAGGTTAGATTGAATATATTATTCAAGCTGCATATGGTCATCAAATCGGTGTTTAAGGCCACAATATGTTGCAAGAAAAAATTCTCAGGTTCTAAGAAAGAGCAAGCTTATTTTAGCCATTGGAAAAAGAAAGGATAACACAAGAAAGGGGACACTATAGTTGTTGAGGCATGGATAATTCAGATCCCCCTTCCATCTGAAACAGGAGGAATTTCTCTTAAGAGTCCTTACCACAATAATTCCAAAACTGTGGCTGACAAACCAAAGCAATAGCTTACTTTATCACACGAAGAATCCTGAAATTCATAGAATTGTCATATATCACGATATATAACACTCCAGAATTAGTTTATCCAGGTCCTCTGCCTTCCCCTCTTACTCATCTCAAGGTCTGGCATTACATTTTCAAGTAGACACAGTTATAAAAGGAGTATGACAACTGAAGTTACATAATAGCAAATTTACAATCAGAATGAAAATCAACTTACACCCCTCAAAATGCCTTCCCTATTACCAAAAGAAATTACAGCAAGCTGCATTTTAAATCAGGGTTGAACTTTTCAGAATAGGTGACCTTCTCTTTAGTGCATCATAGGATATTTTTAAGCAACTAGTAAATGAGTGGCTCACAGTTTGACTTCCAAGCTTTCCCTCTTCCAAGTCATGCAAAATAACTGCATGAGTTGCTGTGAATCTTTCGTTAAATTTAGTTCTAAGACGCAAGTTTAATGAACCCAAATATGAGATCGATAAATGTCTTATACATCAGTCTTAGTCTGTACTCTGCTGTTGTGTATTGCTGGATTTTAAAATAATATTTTCCAAGCCAAATGTTGTACTAGATCTATACATAAAGGACAGAGAAACTCCAAACAGGGAAGAAAATAATTATAAGAACTGACAGTAACACTTGATGCACAGTGTTAGGTACAGTATTGGTTCACTCAGAACTTAAGGATTTTATTTGAACAGGTAAGGGAGTTTATTAATGGTACTAAACTATTTACTTCTAAAGCAAAAGTTATGCAGTACAATCTACCTCTTCCCAAAGGCCTGCATTTAACAAATTTGCTTTCATTTAAAAAGAATTTGTCTGCACGGCTGTGAAATGATTCAAGCTTGTTATCTCAACATCATTCCTAGTGATTTTTTCCTGCTGACATCTTGGAACAGTAGCTTAAGCATGAACAGCTGCTTTTTACTATAAATCCTGAAACCCGTATGACGACAGGAGCCAACTGCTTTTTGTTCTGTTCCAGACTTTCTCTAAGGTAAGATAAACATCACTACTCTGGCTGTCCAGTAACTCAACCTGTATTTTCTCAATATCAGCATGCCTGCTACCATTTAAACCACAAGCTTTGTTTCCCTGTACCTTAAGCTGCATCATTCGCCTGTTGCCCTGACAAGAGAAATAAAATTTAAAAAAATCTTACTCTCTGCTCCTGAAAAGGATGGAGTAGGGTACTTTGTATGCTGTTGGACAAGGAAGGCACAACCAGAGTAAAATATTGTACAGCCACACTATCTCCCACCGAGACTTTTTTTTTTGAGGCAGGAGTGTAGGTACAGTTATGCAGATTACCTATATTGGGAATGCCCTACCCAGAACCACTCACAAACAATAGCTGTTTGCTCGTTCATACTGTGACAGAGAACAACATTCATCCTACATCAGTTATTGCCTGGATGCAGCCTGTGAAGATATGCTGAACTTTACACGGATCAACATCCACTAAAGAGAGCAAAGAAGTTCTGGCCTGACAGAGACAGAACACAAGGCACTCATACACCCTAATTAACAGCTCTGAAACCTCTGTTAAAAAAAAAAAACAAACCCAAACAAAAAACTCCAACCTAAACCAGGGCCAAGTATTCATTACAGATAATCTGATTAAGTTCGGTGGAGCTAATAAAAGCTAAAACGATTTGTTTTCTAAGCACAAGAGTGACTTTTTCCCTCCTCCACAAACCATCACTACCTTTTTAAATTAGCTGAAATAATATGGCATTGCTTTTACATTGTCAGAATTGGGTCTAAAATATTTGTATCCCATTTTTAGGGTTTTGAAGATTTTTTGTTGTTTTTTTCAAAACAGTTGAAGGCTTTGGTTAAAACTAGCAACAAACTTCTTCTATGGCCCAGTACTGTATTAGTGGCTGGATGAATACATAGAGGAGATATAATCTAAATAAAGTATTTAATCTATTAAAGGCTGAGGAGTGCTGGCTAGTTACCATGGATCAGGAGGTAAAGAGCCTGCTAGGCAGTCCAGCCTTGACTAGGAATTCAAAATGCTGCAGGCAAGTGTATGCCCTTTAAACTTTAAAATCCCAGGAAACTTACAAAAGCCTGTTCTTATGTATCTTCTCGGGTAATTAGAAAGATAATTGAAAGAATCCCTTCACAACAGCTGACTCCTGAGGTGGCCCTTCAACGTCTAAGAGGCCTTGACGGCCCCATGGTCCCCTCCTGCCCACGCCGAAGGAGGGAGATGCGGCTCCAGTGCCGACTCCACGGGATCAAATTCCTGCCTCAAGGCAGGGGCCGGCTGGCAGCTGCCGGGCACCGATGTGCCCCGCAAACTCCGCGGGGTGCAAGGTCTTTAATCGGCACTGAACTTGCCTTCCGAAGGAGCCGTGCCTCTGGATGAGGTTCAGGGCAACTTCCCGCTCCACAGCCCCCCTCCAGGACCCAAGGGAACGCTGCTGGCGCTTTCCGTATCTCCGCCCCCACCGTGCGGTCTACCGTGGGACGGGCGCTGGGCTCCGCCGGGACGCCGCCCCCCCGGCCCGGCACGGCGGGAGGAGCTGCGGGGAGGCCGATTCTCGCGGCGCCACCGCCGGTTCGGGC
>VWZT01008245.1:401969-424343 GCA_013397055.1 Pachycephala philippinensis
GGGCCGCGCGGGGCGGGGCGGGGCGGGGAGGAGTAAGCGCCTCAGGGAAGCGCAGTGGGGGCCTCAGGGCTGGGCGCCAGCGCGGAGCCGCCTGTGCGGCTTTCCGGCCGCACATCTCCGGGTGCCGGGGGAAAAGAGGTGCTCTGGGCGCGGCTACCAGCCCTATATTCTGACTGGTGAAAGCGTGAACAAAAATTCTGCTTTACGGGTTGATGTTTTCAGGCTTGCTGAGGTCGGAGTTCATGGGGGGATCAGTTGGTGTTTTACGACAGAATCAGTTAAGTTGGAAAAGTACTCTGAAATCATGCGCTCCAACCTCTGACCGAACACCACATTGTCAGATGGACCATGCCACTAAGTGCCGTGTCCAGGCTTCCTTTAAGCACCTCCAGGGATGGTGACTCCACCACCTCCTTGAGCAGCCTGTTCCAATGC
Source organism: Pachycephala philippinensis (assembly GCA_013397055.1). NCBI lineage: Eukaryota > Metazoa > Chordata > Aves > Passeriformes > Pachycephala > Pachycephala philippinensis. Next base: position 402,405 of record VWZT01008245.1, read on the forward strand.
TTGGCAGGCTTTTCTGTGAAGACATTCCTCGTGATGTCCAACCTAAACCTCCCCCGGTGCAGCTTAAGATGTGTGTCCTTTATTCCTGTCCCTCGTTGCCTGGGAGAAGAGGCCGATCCCCACCCGGCTACAACCCCCTTTCAGGTATTTGTAGAGAGTAATGAGGTCTTCCCTGAGCCTTCGGTTCTCTAGGCTAAACAACCGCAGCTCCCTCAGCCACTCCTGGTAACGCTCGCGCTCCAGACCCTTCACCGGCTTCGTTTTTGCTCCATCGCCTCAACGTCCTTCCTGAATTAGGGGCCCAGAACTGGACACAGCAGTCGAGGTGTGGCCTCACCAGTGCTGAGCACAAAGGGACAATCCTTTCCATATTCCTGCTGGATACACGATTTCTGATCCAGGCCAGGATGCCACTAGTCTTCTTGGCCACCTGGGCACACTGTTGGCTTACGTGTTGCTGGCTCATGTTTAACCAGCACTCACTCCCAGATCCTCTTCCAGTGGTGAAAGGAAAAGGACCCTCTCCCCCTCAGGTCCTCTCCCCCTTTCCTCCTCGGTGTGTCTACAAAATCGGATTTGTTACCTGGTGTGCAACAGGACAATAATTGCATACTCAAGAGAGAGACATTGATTATTTATTTCAAAGTTGCACAAGCCTGGGTGCTCGGTGGTTTTCCACAAATCAAGCACACCCCTCCGGACTTTCTGTGCTATTATTGCTACATAGAAGTTTGGAATTAGTTACTGTCCAAGGGCAGCTCCTCTGTTATGATTGGTTAGTCATTTCCATACAAGTTATGTAAACCCAGCTAACTTCTATCCAATGCTGGGCGGGGAGGGTGGGTGTCTTCACCCGGGCAGGGGTGTTTTAGCCTATAGACACAATTTTTAGTATATATAGTTCAGGTATAGGATACGTGGACCTTGAGTACTTGCCAAGTTAGCAATGTATACATAGATGTGCATCAACATCTTGATTTGCTGTGTTCTTAAAGCCTGTTAGTTTCTGGATGTCCTTGACTAAGGGATGCTAGCTGCTGCCTAATCCACTGATTAGGTCTCCTTTCTTGATGATTAGGCTTGCACCAAAGAATACCCTGACTTAAAATAATCTTGTCATATTCCACATTTTACAACATTGGCATGTGACAGGAAGGATGACAGGAAGGTAGTGGCAAGGACATGGGTGGTTGTGGCATTTTGGAGGAAGCATTAAATGAGGACTGCTGGTTACAAAGGGTTCAGCTAATTGCTCTTGCAGCTCTGTAGGCTGCCTTTAGTTTGCAAAATATTACTCCAGAATTTGATTCAAAACCGTTTGAACAATTCTCTGTGAAAAAGTAATAAGCACGCTGTGAAAATGTCACAAGCTTCAGTCTGCCAAGATGGTGCTTGCTGAATCAGTGCAAAAGAGGAAAGAATTTTGAATTCTGAAGGGTTGTCTCTGGAGAGCTGTATCGATTTTTCCTCCTAAATTAAAAGTCTGTGTTTGCTTAAGTTTTCAATTTTTAACACCTACACGTCATCATGAAGTGAACTATGGGATAGATTGCGTTTAAGGAAGGAGCGTGTCTCCTTAACTGACTTAGATGCCTTATATTGTGGAAATGGTTATGTAGTGGTTTAACTAAGAGTACCTCTATAGGGCAAAAACTAAGTGATAAAGGAAATGAAGTCAGAAAAATACAGTCCAAAGCACTGTTGCTCTTTATCCACTGTTGGAGCGGAAGTGCTTTTCCTTTGCTTTCTTGGTTAGGCCACACAATGTTATCTCGTGCGTTGGCAAGAATAGTTCAGTGACAGAGAGCAAGGGAACAGTAATGAATGGGATGGGGCTGACAGGCTCCCTGTTGTTTTGTGTTTGCATGTAGAGGAAGAAAAGGGCAGAAAGTTTGTACCCTCTATGCTGTGGGTGTCTTGGAGCAATGGGTTTGTTTACAAAACAGTGTCAGAACATTTAGAAACAGCACTGTAGTCACCATCTGTTTCCAGGCTTTAGTTTTATCAGTCCCACTTGTGGTTATCTGTTTTTGTTGGCTCAAATACAGGAAGGACATGATCTGTCACATTAGGGTTTCTGCTTAGAGGTGAGGTGGGCCTATCTCCTAGACCTCTGAGTTTGTGATACCACAGTTCTTGACTTCATGGTCCATACAGACCCTAGGAAGGAAGGGTGAATGGAATCCCAGGCAAACATAGGTTTGAGTTTGCACTTCAGCCAAGATCATCCATTCTGCCAGCCTGATTGTTCACACTCTTCAATGAACCAGTTTGCTTTCTAATGAAGCTGGTTGGGACTTGACCCAGGCTTGAGATCTTCCCCTCAGAGACAACAGGAATTCAACCAAGCCTGAGTGGCTGCAGCAGAATCGTCTGTACTCTTGCAGAAGAAGCAGAGCAAACAGTACAGACAAGAATGCGCCATCTTTCTCCACAAGCATCTGAGTTGCCAAGTGGACTAAGGACTAGTCCATGTTGAGCTGCTCATATACCAGTTAAGAGTGGGAGCTGGGGAGAGTTAGACTTCATAGGGTGAAAGGAACATTTCATACACTCAGAGGGATCTCCAGAAGTCATATTCTGGTGTTGCTGGGTTAGTGACAGCCAAACATCAGAGGCAGAACTCCACACCTCAGAGCTTTGCGAGTGCTTCTAGCCACCCTGTTTGCATAAGATTATATGGACTTACCTGTGAGTCCTGGCTTCCTGCAAAAGCATTGTTCTAGGAAGTGTTGGAGACTCAGCACAGCTACAGAGCTTAATACATTATCTGGTCCTAGAGTGGCTAAAGGACTGATTAAAAGAACTTCTTCTTGCCCAGTTTTAGAGGACAAATGAACTGAGAGCCATTTCACCTCTTTGCCGACTGACCATATGTGTTAACACAAATACTGGTGACAGCTGGAGAAAAGTCAGAAACAGTTTTGCACTCATCTGGAATGGCTCACAACAGTTTTTGGTTGTAGTGAACAACTTCTCTGGTCTGGTACCTTTCTGGAACCTTATGCTTTAATTTTGGGTTAATTTTCTCTGGTGTTACTGCTGCATCAATTCAGTATCGTTGAGATACATTGATGCAGCAGTACATTTAAGAGATGACTTAAAAATTTGAGTTTTGTCTTCCCTACCTGTTTTTTTTCCAGTCATATTCTTTCTACTTTATTAATGTGTGCTGAATCACACTGGAAATAGGATAAATCCTAGCCCTGGAGTATAGGATGGCATGCAGCAGAAAAGCAGAAGTGTATGTATACCTGCAGTGCCCTCTGAACACTAAGAGACATACTGTGTCTCAGGTTGATTAAACAGTGTGTGTATTAGAAGAGATAGAAAAACACTGCTGTTAATTTTGAAAAACAAAACAAGTACTATTTTCATTCTCACCAGGAAAGGCAATTTTGAAGTTAAACACCTCACTGATGGTGCTAATGCTGTGCATTTAATTTTCAACATTGGAAGAAAAGAGATGGTTTTGTTCCCACTAGGGAAGGAAGTTCTAAATGCCATGTCGATAGTAGTGTTGTTAAGAGTCATTTGGGGCTTGATAATAGCTGCTTTTGGCAAGATACAACAAAAATCTCAAGGTGAATCATACCAGTGTCTATAAATCACAGCATTGCACCTGCACTTCTTGTATAATAAGTTATTTGTGCCTTTATAAACCAGTGAATTATTATTTCTTCAAAGTCAAGTCCTGCTGAAACACAGAGGGCAGTATCTCCCATTGAGTTCAATTATGTTCTGTGCAGTTAAGGTTAATATATAGTTTCATTCTCTACTCAGCTTAATATGAGAACTGTGCCCTTAACATCACGCAATGCAAAGAGAGCTCAGAGTTATTGCCACAGAAAGGCAATAACATGGAATCTTACTGGCCTGGCTCGATAAATCCCCTGAACACCATCTTAGGTTGGTGCCTGCTATAAGTAATAGGTAAGCTACTGGAGAGCTCTGCCTTAAGTCCATTAGAAATGCAGCTTGAAAAAGGATGGGGAAGAGACGTTTTGCTGTTTCCTGGTATAATGTTATGTGTTCTGCTAGAGCAGATCATTGAAGTTCTCCTACCTAGGCAAGGGACAGCACTTCCAGGGAGATGTGTCTGCGTATGCCGAAGTAGCCAGTCGTTACTGTTCGGTAAACTAATCCTTGGAATAAAAGAAATTATTTTCTAGAAGACCATTAATTACCATCTAGGCTTGTAGATGGAAGTTAGAGTAGATCTGTGGTTTTGTTTCACTACAGTCGTGCAACCATTCTTATGCTACTGTAAACAGCTCTGGATTACAAAATCATCCACTCTTCTGAGATTGCTCAGCTGAGGAAAATGTATTGAGTAATTACAGAGTATAAAAACTAAGGGTAAAAATGAAGGTAAATTGATAATTTCCTTTACGCATATGTGCTCTTATTACTAACTTAAATACTATTTTGCATTTAGTAATGCATAATACTTTAAATATATAACAGTGCCTACAATAGGGTTGTTGTTCTTTAAATGAGTTTGTTACACTTTAACTAGAGCTAAAGGTAGCATGTCAATTGCTAAATTTTTCTTGCTAAACTATGCTTTAGGTAGCATGCCACTTGCTAAAAGTCCACTGCTCGGCATGAAATTTTCCGTATTGTGGATGGAAGTTTAGGATGACTTTACTACTGCCAAATATGATCTAAGAAAAAAGGGCTTTTTCTCGGGTAAATTATTGTGGAGATCATATAGTTGAGGTTCTTAAATGCCTTTATGCTCTAGAGCAAACTTGGAAATTGTCAGAAAAAACTGAATTGGGGTGTCTGGTCTTCTGACTACACATAGCATAATCTATGAGCCTTGAAGAAATTAATTTTCCACATTCCTGAATTAGCAAGTGTCCCTACCATCCTTACTACTACTGCAGTCAAGTGTTCCCCTGTTGTGGGCCCAAAAGGGACCTCTGTTTGCCACTGTGGGCTGGGGTGGGCCTGTGGACTGAGTGAGGCTATGGAAATTATCCCCTGTGCTCCCCAAAATCTGCTGTTTTCTCTTTTTCACGGATGTTTGAGTGTGTCTTATTGGAATGGTGAGGGAACAAGGACCTGACTGAAGGGAAGGAAACAGTAACTACGGAGGCAAGACTCACACTATTGGGAGTGGAAAACCTTAACATGAGAGCAATAGGGATAGGACACTGGGATTAGGTGAGGGAGGAAATTAAATTCTCAAGGAGAAATGAAGGATAATGAGTTCAAGGCAATGGAACAAGTACATACAGACAAGGAATCTATATGAGAGAATGGACGTGGAGGCCAGTGAGGAAACCAGAAGACTGAGAGCACATTGGTAGAGCAGACAAAATCAAAGAGAATTAAATCTTGACTCTGAGAAAAGGGACAAGCTATGATGGGAAGGGGAGCATTGGCAGAGAAACCGCTGGGATTTGAACAGAGACTTAGAGAAAGGAAAGTTAAAACTCACAAGCACAGAGACATTAGCATTTGAATGACTTTTTTTTTTTCCATTTCCAATAGTTATGTGCTAGGGTGAGTAAAACGAAGAAAATATTCTGACTTTTTAATTTAGTGGAAGATATTTTCTTGTCTCTTCTGTGTGCTGTAAAGGAACTAAAGAGGTATAACTCTATTTGGTTGCAAAAATCCATCTTGAAAGCCACCTTTAAAGAGTTTTTAAGTAGGAAGCCTTAGGCCTTTGGCAGACAGCTGCAACCTGGAGTTGGAAAAAGCAAGAAAACTGCCTTAGGAATCTTAATGCAAATATTGGCATGAGTTCATTGTAATTCAAGAGGATTCAGGAAAGTACTAAAAGGGCAAGGAGGTTTTATATAAAAGAGACTCTATCGTGAGGCTACAACATACCTAAATTTTATTTGTGTGTATGAATATATATGTATACAGCATGTGTGCATGTCTGCATACACACACATAGGTAATACAATATAGATGTGTGTGAATGTGTGTTAAAAATACTGTATTATTGATAATGTGAGCACCTATAAATCGAGATATCCCTGCTCCTTCAGTTAAGCTATTCATGCCTCGGAGGAGAAGCAAAATTACAAATAATATTTTGCTGGCTAGAGTTGTGGATAGGTGCATTACACAAAGGGGTGCTGTTAAATCATTATGCCATGCTGTACCAGTATGACTTTTGTATGTCCTACATATTTTGCAGACACAAATAACTGTTTTAGAAATTATGTAAGGAGCTTTCCTGAGAATACAGGCAACAACGTCAGATCTAATTTGAATTACAGCTATTGGAAATCATGTTTCTGTTTTTCACTACTGTTATACCAATGTCCCTGACAACCTGCAATTTACCTGGTATGAACAGCACCTCCTGAAAATATAGAGCTGTTCTGTGTGCTGTTGTATTTTTGTATATCCTCCCTGTGCATAAGAGTGATATTTCACATTAATTCCACTGGATGGCACTGAAGGAGACAAGATTGCATGGAAATATCTCCAGAAGCTGGGTATAATTCCAAAAATTGAGAGTGGCTTACTTTTTCATTCCATTACTGAAACAGACAAATGTGGACTCATTTGCTATCCTGATGTAATAATTTGTCATCAAAATCAGCTCTTAAACACTCCTAGCTGTAGTTCTGTGATTTGACAGTAGCAAAATTACAATGGAGGCAAAGTCAAGGCTTCTGAATCTGAATGCTGCTTCTTATTAACAAAGGTAAAAGCTAAGAGAAGCAGCTTTGGCCCATTCTGGATTCTTATGTGAAGGTTTACAAAGCATCTGAAAAATTTTGACCCGTGACCTCCCTGGCAATGCTGTTGATACTATCCACGTCTACCCTTATGAGCAGGTGCAAGTATTTCAGTTTTTAAGCTAATTTGAGAAAACGACATAGGAAGGCATTCAGGATTAAAAGCTTCCACCTGTTGAGGAAATGTCGTATAGTGTTTCAGAGAACCTCCTGAACTGAAACTCCATCTGCAGTCCCTACACAAGGACCCCTGTTTTTTCATGGGTAAGGAGTTTGCAATCCTGTCTGGAAGGCACACAATTACACTCTGTCAATGAGACCTGTAGGAGTCATAGGAGTCATCTTTGACTTCACTCTTTTTTTGACTTGTTTATCTTGATGTATATGAATTTTATTTCCTTTTCTTCTCTAAAGTATCTTCTTATCTCTGTTCACATCACAGATATGCTTTTTTAGGCTTTGTTATCTCTCATCCTGCTTATGACAGCTTTTTTTTCCCAGGCCTGACCTGACCTGTCAGAAAGGTCCCTTGAAACACTATTCTTGCACTTCTCTCCCTGGCCTATTTCTGTGGTTCCTTTTTGTACTTACCTCTTTAGTGTATCTCCATAGATTTCCCTGTCTCTGCAAGCCCTGTAGCCCTCTGAGAGTGCAGTTTGACAATTTTTTTGGCAGCTGTGCTGGCCTAAGACAGTTTTTGCTCCCAGCCATCCATGCCCGTCTCTTTGATATGTCCGCTGGTTTTCTGGCACAATTGTTTTGTTCAGCTGTGTGGTAAACCAGATTAGGAATCTGATTCGGCTGAAAAATACCACAGGGGAGGGAGGAGAGGAGCCTTTTACAACCAGCTCATTTCTCCAGTTGGGTCTGCAGCGGGGACAAGTGGTGAGAGATGTGGGGTTGCAGAGCAGCCGTGGCTTGTGCTGGTTTATGTAGGGCTGCTGCCAGCTGTTAGGCTGTGACCTGATTCTGACCATAGAGCTAAGCCAAGCTAATAGCTGCCTGCTGTCGACAGGGTGGTGCTGCACCTCCTTCCTCATCCCTCAGCATGGGTTGGTTCCTGTCCCTTCCCTTGTCCAACACAGGTGCTTATCTCACCCAAGTGAGCCAGCTATGGGAGCTAGCCCAGCACAGAAGCCCTCCCTTCTTCTGAGGGCTTGCCTGGCTATTGTCTCGAGAGCCCATGGAGCCCACCCACGCAGCAGCAGCTGGGTGCTCTGTCACCTCAACTTCGGCCTCAATTGCACCGCAGCACTTCACAACTTTGTCTTTTCCTGTCATTGCCTGTCCTCTTCTCTCTCAGTCTCCATATCTACTCCATCTGCTTTTCTCATAGCTATGTTAATGATGTCCTTTTGGTCACCCCCAACATATGGAATACACTCTCTGGAGCAATTGCTGCATCTTTCAAATCTCTCAAGATTTTCTCTTACCGTGACACATACTGCAAACTGCCAGCAGATAATGCCCAGTTGAGTTGCTTGTAGGAATTTTGGATTTCATTACTACACTTAATGTGTCCATGTGTTAACTTGAAACAGGCATAGTCTATCAGTTTATTTGAGAAGCTAAAAGGGATTAACTGCCACANAAAACTTCCCAAAGCTATGCCCTGGAGGAGATGTACTTCCCTAAGGTCATATATAAGTATCAGAGGATTATTTTCTGTTGCTTTCACACCTTGGATCATCATTCACGGTTGTGCAAATGGACATAGCATTGCTACTAAGCAGTTTACAGTAACATCTTACAGAATTGTAAATTAGTGCCCCAGAGACATGATAGCAGAGAGTCAGCACTTACATGGGCAGCTGAGCATAGAGATTTAGGGATTTCTTTTCACCTAGCTGTTTTCACTGTTTGTGTTCTTTTTAGACACATGTAGAAGCATATCCTAAACATATTTCATTCTAGTATCTTGGTGTGCTAAGCATTCTTTTTTCCTATTCAGTTAAGTAGAAACTGTATAAAAAAGCAGCAGTGAGCAAAGCTGCACATTGCCTTGGAATCAATAAAATACAATTATCTGTGTTTGCTATTTAAAAAAGCAAACAACACAAACATGACAGAGGGCACCTCTACACCATGCAACAGAGCACAGGACTTAGCATATATTCATCGAGTTACTTGTGAAATAGGAGGCAGCAGCTGTAGACTTGTGTATGAGTGCTGTTGCACCCAGAGTACTTAACCCTGTGGTAGGTGGTGCTAATTAGGTTGGACATGGTGCTAATTAGGCTAGATACGGCACTGTGGTCATGCAAATACACAGTGCCTGTGAGTCAGGCACAGACCTGGCTGGAGGATTCTGCACAAACTGCTGCATAAGGCCATATGTGCACATCCAGAGAGAGAAATTGTTTGCCCGTGGCCTCTTGTTCATTACCCCTGTAAGATTTAGCTTCAGTAACAGGTGCATTTGCCACATACAGGTGTTAGATGTGGCTTTGTTCCAGGGTTTACCTCCCTCTTGTAAAAACAGAAGATGTTCTTTCAAATGTCTTTTTCAGGCTCTGAGTTGTTGCTGTGGAATAATGGGCATCCAACATAGCTGCTTCTTAAAACTGTTCTGTTTTACTTCTTAATTAAGGCTGTAAGTACTGAGAGAAGCAGGAAAGAAGGGGATGGTAATTTATTCAGCCACCAAAACTTTATAGAAATTGTGAATATCTGCTGCGAGGTCATAGAGGCAGACAGCAGTATGGCAAAGAGCAAAGCACATTTTCCTCCAGTACAGTTATCAGGAGACCTGCCTTCCCCCTTCAGTGAGACAAAGCAATGTTTCAGATTGGAGATATGATCATCACTACAACATAAATTTTGTGTCTGTGTAACTGGATGGCAAATATATCCCCAAAGCACTGACTGCGGAATTGCTGTCTTTTTAAATAACTGTTTAATATATCTATAAACATAGCATTCTTTCAAAATTTGAATACTCAAGTTGATGTTTGTAGGAAGGTTAGTGCTTATTAGTAAGAACAAGGTTAGCTGAAGAAGCATTGTTCATTGTGCACTTGCAGCCCAGAAAGCCAGAGGTGTCCTGGGCTGCATCAAAAGGAGCATGACTAGCAGAGTGAGGGAGGGGGTTCTGCCCCTCTGCTCTGCTCTCATGAGACACCACCTGGAATGCTGCATCCAGCTTTGGAGTCCTCTACAAAAGGACATAGACCTGTTGGAGTGAGTGCAGAGGAGAGCAGGATCATCAGAGGGCTGGAGCACCTCTTCTATGAGGAAAGACTGAGAGAGTTAAGAATGTTCAGCCTGGAGAAGAGAAGGCTCTGGGGAGACCTGACTGTGGCCTTTACCACTTAGAGGGGGCCTGCAAGAGAGCTGGAGAGACACTTTTCACAAGGGCATGTAGTCATAGGACAAGGGGGAATGGCTTTGAACTGAAAGGGGTTAGGTTTAGATTGGATATTAGGAAAAATTCCTTACTGTGAGGATGGTGAGGCACTGGAACAGGTTGCTTTGAGCAGTTGTGGATGCCCCATCCCTGGAAGTGTTCAAGGTCAGGCTGGATGAGACTTGGAGCAGTCTGGTCTAGTGGAAGGTGTCCCTGTGCGTGGCATGTGGGCTGGGACTGCCTGATCTTCAAGGTCCTTTCCAACCCAAACAGTGTTATAATCTATGATAATTGACCCGTGGCAAGTCAGCAAGGAACTATGCTGCACCATATACTTGGACATAATGGATTAAGACATGATACCTGTGAAATCATGAGAATTAATAGCTTTTTGATATTGGTATGGTTGCTCCTGGCACTTTGTTAATCATTTAATGTCACAGAGAGTGATCCAGTTCCCTGAAGATTTGAGCAATCATTGTAAACTTTATAATGTCATCAACCAATTTTTTTTATTCAAGGTATGGCAGTGATAGTGGCCACTTGATAGCAGGAACATAGACTTTAAAATAATATTTCTTTGCAAAAGGCACACACAGAGTAAGTAATCAAAAGCTGGGTATTTTATATTTTTTAAAATTCTTTTTGATGTTATCTTCAGTTAGGTTTTTTCCACTGTTCCTGACAGAAAAATATATGCGTGCACAGCTAGATATCTCTGACTTTTAAAGTCATGGCACTTGGCAAAATGCTTTTAAAGAGAGAAACACAAAAGCCAACATTATCCATGAAAACTACGTAAATATTTATAAGCAGTATATGTTTGATTTCTGTTCTTTAAAAAAATTATTTATTTATTTATTTAAAAAATCCATCTGCTGCTACCAGATGATAAATATTTAAATCAAGTTTGTGCCTGGGATGCAAGGGCACTATTTCTTCCAGAAGGGACAGTATAAATTTGATACTGTAGGCCCAGCCTCAGTTCCCCAGCTCAAACAGCATAGCAGGCACTTTGTTGGGGTACATTTATAGATTTGTATGAAAAAGCTTCCTGTCTGGAAGGCTGTAAACAAGCGATCATTTTGCCTAATCTCTTTCAGGAGATTTCCTAGAGACTGGACTGGAATATATCTCCTGGGAAAATACCTCATTTTGCCTGAAAGACTCCAAGCAATGGTGACTGTACCAGCTCCTCAGGTAAGTTGTTCCAATGTCTAGTTACCCCCACTCTAAAAAATCACATCATTTCAATCTTGAATTTGTCTGACTCCAGTTTCCAGTCATTACATCTTGTTATGTTTCTGTCTGCAAGACTGAAAAGCTCACCCTACAATCAAGTACCTTTTCCATATGTGTATATCTGGGTACAGTGATCCAGTCACCACTCTTCTCTGACAGATTGAATAGGTGTCTGAAACCTTATACCTCAGGTGTTATTTTTCAACCTCTGGATAATTTTTTCTGCCCCCTGATTTTTTTTCTAGTGCTTATATATCCTTCTTGAGTCATGGGCACTGCTTTTTCTGATGCTGTGTGTAGAGCAAGGTCACATCCTAATAGTTACTTCCTTTTCTCATGCAGAGGATAATCTGTTATTGTGTATTACAGCTGATATTTGCTGATACATTGCATGTGTCTATAGGTTGGTAGATAAGGTCCCTAGAACAGTGGAGGTCTGACACTTGCATTCTCAGTGTGTGCTCGCACTACCTAATGCATGTTCTGAATTAAAGGAGGAATTTCTGTCACATCTGCATACAATATCCCTTTTTGCAAATTAGATGATCCATAAATCCTACTAATACATAGAAATTGTAATCCCCCTTTGCTGAATAAAGAGGGAAGGGCTCCATTGTTAAAAGTGAATGTTGTACTTCCTGTAGGAGAGGTCCTACATTAGGAAGAGAACTATTCTATTGCTGTGCTCAGAGTAGAAGAAATAAGGGAGGAATAAGGGTGAAGAAGCACTGAGAGAACACAGTGGCAATCTTTTGTGGAAGCTCTGAGTGACTGTTTTTCTGGGCAGCAGGAGAGTGGAAATAGCACCCAGATAGGAGTTTTACCGAAGAAAAGCTGAAATTTAGTAGAGATGGCTGGCTTATGTCTGGACATGTACAAAACTAGAAAGAAAAACATTGTCATTAATAGCTTGTGCAAGTTTGAAATGCACTTATTTGTTTATCTCATTTAGCACATGTACAAAAACTGCTCTGAATACAGGTATATGACTTTTAATTCCCGTGAGAATTATAAAATCACAAAAATGTAGTTTGTAAGGATATGTGCAAATCATCTAGTCCAGCTCTATGCTTGATGCAGGCTGTTGCCAACAATCACTTAGGAATGGACCTCCTTGGAAAATCTGAGAGTTTTGTCCACAGCTCCTCCAGCTCCTTATCTACTACACCTTTTTCTTGTTCTGCTATCATCCAGGCAAATCTTATTGAGCTTTAACATGAACTTAATCAGGGAGCACCGCTGTCAGGAAGAAAAAAAAAGATTCTTTTACTTCTCCAGATTTTTTGAGTTTCATGAGGCATTGATCCTGTCTAATGTAGGCTGTATGACTATGGATGCTGGCACACAAATGGTACAGGAGCAGATAGGAGCATTCAAGGGGAACTGCTAATGCAGCACAGCTTTGTAATGTAACCACAACTCTTCCAGTTTGCCAGTGCAAAAAAAGTGAGGTCATTCTGCTTCTCCTCCTCCTCCTTGGCCACGCATTTTCACTTTTCTGGTGGCCATGACAAGCTGAACTAGAAGAAAACAAACGTCATCATAAAAAGTAAGTAATTATTGAATAGTTTATTGAATAGCAGTGCCAGTTGGGACAGACTTGTATGGAGCTGCTCTTTTCAGTGGCAGCTAGCCATTTAGTTGGCTTTGTTGCAGTGCAAAATTTCATCTCTGAAGTAGAGTTCCATAGCAGTTTATCCTTATCTAAGTCAGATCTATCATGGTCTGTCCTGGTATTTTTTTGCAGCTGAGCAGGATGTTGGTCCAGGGAGCTTTGCAGCCAAAAACTAAGCTTGAACTAAACCCCAAAAAATCCTGCTTGCTCTCCACTGATTTCAGGGAGTTGATGTATCTGAAAATGAATCACTCTTGTATACAGTGAGTTTTAAACTTGTGACCTGATCTGATGCTGGTACATGTGGTAAGAAGGGGAAGGGAGAAAGGCTGGATTGGGAATCTGTGTCCTCAGACATGGACAATGTCCATAGTTTCATTTGTTTGTTTCCTGAAGCATATTATTGATGTGACTTTCTGTGTTCACAGTAGGTTTTAGGATTATTGTAAGATGATGAAAGAGACCTGTCTTGTTCGAAGACATGCAGGGTCAATATTCTGTGGATCCATCTGGACTCAGTGATTATTGAATGACGGTTTGTGTTTGCAGGGACTGACTCAGTGACCCAGATGGTCTCTTCCAGTCTTACATTTTTAGCTGTACCCTTCCTAAGAGTACCCTAGTGTTAAAACTGTTGAGAAGTAATTTTTCTTTATTATGACATTACTTAGCCGCTTTCTAATTTGTTGCATTTGGTACTATTCCGTCCTTCACTGCTGTATTATTTTAACAGCAGAGTGAGAGAGAAAGAGTGCTTTTGCTCTTAGCTGTGCTAAAGATTTTCCCCAAATACAGCCATTGGAGACCAGTTGCAGACAAAACAGCACAGGCAGTTGATTTTTCAACAATGTTAGATTTTGAGCTCCTGTCTGCAGTAATTAATTAGCTTCATTGCTGAGCCGACTCCCTACGGGACTGCATGATCATTAGTGCCAAAGCCAGGAAAGGAGCATGAACTTCCAAACCCCTGAGAAACTACTGCAGCAACTGTTGTCATCTGTAGAGCATTTCAAGAACATTTCAAGTGACACTGGTAGAAAAGATTCACTTTCTCATCTGTATGAGCGCCTTGCTCAGATTCAGTTAGACTGCTGGCTGGGATCAGGCAAATCTATTTCCTGGGCAAGATTTTGCCAAAGGCTGTCTAAAACCCAAAAGGTTGCTCTCAGCTGGTTCATCTTAATTTTGCTGATATGCAGAGAGAATTATAGAAGACTTGAGAGACATCAGGGTACAAATCAATGGTGATGTACAGTACTGGGGCTGCTCTGCCAAAAGCTAGCCCGGAACCAAGTATCTGTCAGCTGAAAGTCAAACTTACATCCAGCAGAGACACAAATTAATCCAAACATGCCAAAATGAAAGTGCTGGCATGAAATTACACAACTTCCTTCAGGTGCAGAAAAACAGGAGACACTGAGATTATTTACAAATCACTTTTATGAAATACTTTTTGTAGGCTTGGGATGCAGTGTAATATGGTTTAATCTTTTCTCTCATCCCCCATGCTTGTTTCAGAAGAGAACAAGAAATTTAATCCAAACAAAGGATTAAGAAATTTCAATAACTGGACTACTGCCATTATCCAAACAATGGGCCAGCTCTTTAAGTGCTTGTTCTTGATTGAATGGAAGTCAATGACTACATCAGAGGGAGCAGAACTGGAATGCAGAAAGGAGGAAATGAAAAGTCTGGAAGAGATACACAATTATTTTACCTATTATGCATTTCTAGCAATGCATCGCATAAACAAAGCAGCTCTGAGAAAGGATCTCTCCTCACTGGAGAATAAAGTTAGGGACAACTTTTGAAAGATGGACAGAGGAAAGAGAAATGAGATTTAATATAGATAAATGTAAGGTAATACACCTGGGAAGAAATAATAATCATCCTGTATACAAAATCAGGAGCTGCTGTTTAGAAAACAGTAATAGAGAGGAAGGCCTGGGAGCAATGTTTTATAATTAATTACTGCAGACAGGAACTCAAAACCTAACACTGGGGCAAAAATCAAATATATTCTTATTCTGGGCCAGCACCACAGGTTTGTTTCTACAGTGAATGCATGGAAATCAGGGAGCTGACAACAACACAAGCAAAATATTAAACTTATGGCTATGGTGTTATTAATTCCATTTATAAGCTAGAGACTTGACTGCTGATACCATGAGCCCAAGCTTGTGGTTTTCTATTTGCTGAATACAGTAAAACAATAAAGCATGTCCAAGATAAAAACTCCTGATCAGTTTGTAGAAGGGTACTTTTTTTTCTTGTCCTCATATTTAAATGCAGAACTGTGGCTTAAAAGTAATGAGATTTAACTTAGACAAGATTGTGGAAGCAAACCCCCTTTCCTAAAGAAAAACATTGCATTTGAAAACAGTATAGAGAGAATTAAAACAATGTAACAATTTCATCACTCAGTAAACGGGAATCTGTTCAAGAAATGAAGGCCAAATGTAGATATGGCCTATAATACCTATGCTATTATTTAGGTAAGAAATGTTGCTCAATAAATGCATTTAGCAGGTAGCAAACAAAGTTAT
Source organism: Pachycephala philippinensis (assembly GCA_013397055.1). Lineage (NCBI taxonomy): Eukaryota > Metazoa > Chordata > Aves > Passeriformes > Pachycephala > Pachycephala philippinensis. The sequence goes on from VWZT01008245.1 coordinate 417,867, forward strand.
TTCAAGTAACTGTGTTCCACCAAAGACCAGATGAAACATTACTATGCTGAGAAGACAGTGTCATGTGAAAGCCTGCCAGACAACCCTGACGGAGTGCCAATAAAGAGCTGTCTGATTGCAAGACCTGATGGCTGTGTATTTAGAAGTTCACAGACTTGTAGATCAGAATGAAACAGAAATTGATTCTAGTCCTAGAAGAGGAAAGGAGGAAAACCCTAACAAGGTATGGGATGTAGAATATTAAAGACTTACCGGACTATTTCATCTTACTAGTGCTGTGAGACAGGGTAATCCTGTCTTTGATTCCTTACAGGGCATGCTAGAAAGGTGGCACATCTCTCCACTGTAAGGCAGCCTTGGGGTGGTATCGTTTCTTCCCAACTGATACAGCTTGGGCTCAAACCACCAGGCTGTATGCAAGCACAGAAAGAGGCATTCATTATCCCACAGGCAACTTTTCCTCCTCCTGGGAAAATAATGGTGGATCATTTCTTAGAGCCCTATATGTCAAAAAGCTTTTTTTTTTTTTTTTGGTAGGTGCAAAACCAAGTAACTATTTTTTAAATATGAAAAAGAAAAAAACCCCAAAAATTTAAAAGCTCTCAAAATTGACATTTCATCTTCCATCTGAGAAGGCAGATAAAGCTACATAATTAGTCAGGGAAGGATCACCCCTTTCTCCCCACAGCCTCCAGAGGATAAACTCAAGATAAGCTTTTCTGAGACTGCAGAGCTCCAACTGCAGAGGGTTTTAGTCTGTGAAAGACATTTGGAGCACACAATAATTAGCAGCTCACAGCTGAATTTTGCTAGCTGTCACAGTATTTGTTGCTATCACTGCATTAAAGTACTCCTGTAGGTCTCCCGAGTCTTCCTAAATGTGTGCTGTAGTCTGATTTGTCCACATGGAACTTTTTAATAGAAAATTTGGTCAGTGTACAACACTTAAAGGCTTACAGCAAATCCCTTTTCCATGGCAGAGCACCACCTGGACAGAATGAGAAAATAAAGGTTCTTTTCTTGGACAAAGCAGGAACTCCTTTACTCGTTATAGTATATCCAGGCTCTTACAATCCAGGGGGATTCAATATGCTGGGAGAATCAATGGGTAGCCTGCTAATCCAAATCCACATCTTCTTTGTATCCCCAAATCAGTGCTCAAGAGTTCTGGCAGAAGACAGGCCTTTTCTTAAGACTCGCCCTTCATCTCTGCTTGCTCACAGTTTTTAAGTCCCAGTGGGAAAACTGTGGAGACACTGGGAAAAAGACAGTAAATATAATGTAATTCCTTTAAACTTAATTGAGATTCACCTCTGTTTTAAGAAAGCAAACACCAAGAACTCTCCGGGTTACCTGAAATCCAGTATGTGCTTAAGTGTTTCGGGACTGATACTGTTTTTGAGATAGTCTTCATTACTGCTGCTTTCCGGACTGCAATCTCAGATTTGTATAAATTTCTTACAAGTATTTCTAACCTTTAATTACAGTTCACTTAATGGTAGATGCACTTGTGCTGTCTCTTTTCTCATCCAAACCAGCTGTTCAAGTTGTTAGTCTGTGGGCTGTGCTTTGTTTTCAACAGTTGATGTCTGTCCTGTTACTGCTTTTTATCTTTTTCAGGTATGCTTGGCTTACCTTCTCAGCTCCCATGGTCTCCCTACCCCTCCAGAAAACCAGCTGCTGGGAACTATATGCATAACATATATGCACTTAACAATGCTTTCATTGTCTTTCAATCCAATTGCAAAGGTCATTTTCTTGACTCATTGTCCCAGTCCTGTAACTCCTCTTCTTTTGCACAATGCCATTGGCTCCCTTTCTTCACTGTGTGAAATACAAATGACTTCTCTTTACTTTTCAAGCCATGTCTAATCTACTTCACCAAGAAGGATCCCTCACTGCCATTATATGAATGATACCAGTATTTTAAGGCAGTCTTGTACATTCACTTTCATGCTTTCACCCATGCTGCTGATTATGTATAGCACAAAATCTGTGTAATACCCCTAAACCCTTCTTTCTCTGCTTTTTCAAGCATCAAGTGTCTGCCTTGAGGTTTGTCAGAGTCCGAGCATAGCTACATAACTGTTTGCTAGAGATGCTTTTTCATATGAACCAGTTATCACCTCTTTTTCCTGCTCATCTTCTCTCTATAAGGCACTTCAGAGTCAAAACAGTTTGTTGTTTTTATGTCTGTACAGTGCAAGCTACAGTGAGGGTGGCTTTAGGTGTAATTTTAAGAGCAGTATTAATAATAAAACCACAGTAAACCAAATTATTTGTCTTGTTTCTAAGTCTGCAAGATTTCTTTCATGAAGTGGTTCCAACATCGGCTGTTTAATTTGCCATACCAAAGTTGCTTAAATCTGTGGATTCCAGGAATAAATTTGCCACAGGGACTAAGAGAGAAAAAGGGGGACTGGAACTGTGCCTTTTCTGACAGATGACTGTTACTGGCTTAGTAGAATTACCAGAATGCACCCTGAGGGGCTGTAGTCACTCTGTTTGATTCACTCAGTGAGAACCATGCTTAGCATGGTGTGATGGGAGCACTGTGATGTTTTTTACGGGTCTCTTACCAGGATCATAGTCAAATTCACCCACAGTGCTGACTGGACAAATACCTGGCCACGTTTCTTTTAGCGTGGAGCTACATGTGGTTCTGCACAGTTCTGTTTTATGGAAAGCTAATATAAAATGGCATTTTCCCCCTTGTTTCTTTTCCTTTCGGAAGTTCTGTTATTTTATCATCTCATGTGTAGGTGGAGCAAAGTTATACCTTTCAAAAACCAATTAAAAGAGTTAAGACTGGAGCAGAATTTAGACTAATAGCCATGATATGCAATTTAAGATTCTTAGAGACTTAAGGTATCACTGAGAGGTGAACAAAAAGCTAGAGAGCTGAAACCTACATGCTTTCAATATTTAGCAGCTAGAAAATCACATTTTCATTCATGACCACAAAGTGTCTGTTTTATTCAGGAAAAATGAGTCTTGTCAAATAGCTTTGATATCGTTCTCTGGCAAGATTACAAGTACATTTGATAAAGATGACTCTATTGACATAATACACTAGTTTATGTAGGGCATTTGTTTTATTCTGTGTGGCAGCCTACATAAAAGAGATGTATGGGAAGCAGAAGAATTAAACCTGTTTTCTCTATGGTTCTTTGCCATGTCACAGCACCCTGCGATATGCCTGCCTCCTTTCTGTGTTTTTAATTTATTACCTTATAATGCCTCTAGTTTAAAAATGTCCAGTCTTTGCATAATGTCTAACATCTTGAAGCATTCAGAATACCAAATAATGGGCACAGGAACCAAAGCAGTTTGTCAAGGATCCGTCCTTTTCTAGTTACACCTCAAAACTCTAAGGTAGTCACGTCTTCTCTATTTTATAAAATAAGTATTATCAGGTTCCTAATTGAATGAATCAGTGATGCAACCATGGAACAAAGCTCATGAGCTGCTGAGCCCAGTGCAGGGCATGACTCAATCCAGTGCACAGTGGATAAATACACCTTTACAAGTATCCAGCTATCATTTTCATGCTGTTGGAATAATCACAAGAGAATCTATGGATTGAACAGTGAAAGGGTGAAAACTACTCTCAAAATCCCCAGTAAGACTGAACCCTCAGTAGTGTGAACACATGCCGGATGAGAAGAGAGAGCTTCAGTTCCTCTGTGGTCTTGATGAGTCCCTGATGCCATTCACTGATTCTAAGTTGTACAAAGTTTAATCTCAGTGATTTCAGTACAATTCTCAGCACAATTCTTAGCAGATTTCTTAGTAATTTCTCCATGCAGGTAATGAAAGGCAAAACCTTTTTTTTTTTTTTTCCTAGCACTCAGGAACAAATAGCACTGATAATAAAATGTCTCTTTACTGGTCTAGTAGTTTGGCTAATTAAGGTGACAGGCCATGAAGTTTCAGAGTGTTTATGCTTTTAAAAGGTGGAGTATACACCCAGTAATCACTGCTAGATAGCTGAGTCTAGTGTTCAGGAAGACTTGATTCCCAAGCTGCAAACCCTATTATTCGTCTGGATATTAAGAGTTGATTCTACCAGGTACATGGTGAAAAGGCCTTTGATGTAAGTAATTCAAATAACATACACACTGTATGAGTAAGTCACACACAGACAAAATCTCTGACTACAGGTGAGGAAGGCTCTCTCCTTTATCTGAAAAAGTCTCAAAAGCTACATGTTATTGTCTTTTTAGCCATGAATGTGTAGAGAGCTGGGGCCCTGAATATTTGGTTGGTGAGTGTAGGAAACAAGGCGCTAGAGAAAGTACTTTTTATAAGATCTGTTCAATTAATTGGCAGCAGTCAAAACCTTTCATTTTCTTCAAAAGTATATTTTGATTGAGACAACACTGTAAGAAGACAGGCATTGTGTATTTAACTTTATTAAACTAAAAACGGTGCAATTTTCTATGAGAGAGACAAAATAAAATATACTTTTTAGTGGCTTGTAATCATCAGATATCTCCTAAAGTAACAAAGTGCAACCTGAATTGTGTTTAAGAAAGTTTCTTGGGATTATGAATATATCTGTAACAAGTGACTAGTGTTATCAACAGAGCTTTTAAGTGAAGGCTTTACTGTTACAGGCTTGTCTGTCTTGGATAACAAACTCTTTTAGTATTTCAGCCCATAAATCCTGAACAGAAAGATACTATTCTCTTGTGTCTCTGACAAACTAAAAGAGAATATTTGTTTGCAGAGCTCCCCAGAGTTAACACAGTACTAGTTAATGATTTCACCATGGTAATTACTTTCTAAGGTCCGTCAGTCAGGTAGTTTTAATATACACAGAATGGGCTGCATCAATTTTGTGCAGTACTACTATGTTACCTGGTTTCATGCTCCTTGTCTATTAACCTGTCCATAACAAGTTCTGAATATATGGACCAATTTATCATAGAATCATAGAATCCTAGAATGGTTTGGGTTGCAAGGGACCTTAAAGATCATCTAGTTCCAACCCCCCTGCCATGTACAGGGACATCTTCCACTAGACCAGGTTGCTCCAAGCCTCATCCAACCTGACCTTGAACACTTCCAGGGATGGGGCATCCACAACTGCTCAGGGCAACCTGTTCCAGGGCCTCACCACCCTCACAGTAAAGAATTTTTTCCTAATATCTAATCTAAACCTACTCTCTCTCAGTTTAAAGCCATTCCCCCTTGTCCTATCATTACATGCCCATGTAAAAGGTCTCTGGCTTTCTTGTAGGCCCCCTTCAGGTACTGGAAGGCTGCAAGTCGGTGTCTCCAGAGTCTTCTGTTCTCCAGGCTGAACCATCTCAATTCTCTCAGCCTTTCCATGTAGGAGATGTGCTGTATTCCTCTAATCATCTTGGTGTCCTTCTCTGGACTCGCTCCAACAGGTTGATGTCCTTCCTGTGCTGGGGACCCCAGGGCTGCATGCAGCATTCCAGGTGGGGTCTTGGTGTCTCACCAGAGCAGAGCAGAGGGGCAGAATCACCTCTCTCACCCTGCTGGCCATGCTGCTTTTGATGCAGCCTAGGACACATTTGGCTTTCTGGGCTGTGAGTGCACATTCTGAATACCACAAGACATTAGAATTGATGCAAAGATCGGACTTTTTGAAAACATTAGTTCATTGAGTATGCTTGCCAGTGTTTGTAAAGGACTCTGGCACTCAGTTGGAGTGCTGACATTGGTTTCAATTAGTGTGTGATGAGTCCCTTCGTCATTGAAATCATCACATTTAAAGGTATAAATAGGCAAAGCAACTGGCTAATAAAATTTAAAGTGAAAAAAATCAGTTTTAATATGTCTGTAGGAGCTAGGTCATGACTTTTTTCAGCACAACAGTTGGAGTCACAGCTTGGAGAAACTTGAGAACATCTGTCATTTCTGTGGAAAAATACACTGAGTAACTCACACCTTTGAAATTCCTTCGTGGGGGTGGAAGGCAGCTCCTCTCCAACACAAAGCTGATTTGCTCAGGGTTTGGAGAACATTTGACTAGTTCATCCTTTAGGTCTCTCATAATTCAGACACAAATGTTCTTTGGAGGGAAGCTTTGAAAATGTTTTTCCTGCAAGATTAGTTGATTCCAGAAGGAAGGGCTAAATGACTTCTACATTTGCAATACATAGCAGTTAATTTTACATATAAGTTTCTTTGGTTTGTAAAATACATGAAGTTGCTGTCTTTAAAAAAAAAAAAAACGAAACAAAACAGAAGAAATCTAGTTACAGTTGATCTGTGATCCAATACTTAATTTCTTTTGTACATCTTAAATTCAACTATCTTGCTGGTTTTTTGTAATAGATTTTTGGAAATCTGTTTACTTCTGTAGCAAGTCCTAGGGTCAAGGCAAAAAACAGCAGAAGCTGAAAGTATTTCTTATCACTAACACACCTATCAGATATACATATGTGTTACACTCCTGGGCATATACATCTCAACACCTAATTAAAAAATGTTTTTTTTTTT
>VWZT01008245.1:424363-493388 GCA_013397055.1 Pachycephala philippinensis
ATAAAAATGCATGTATTGTCCCAGCAATACACCAAGGACTTAATGTTTTACTCACATATTCCATTGACCCTTTAACTAGCATCAGCTAAGAGGCCTGTTTTGTGGGCTCACGAAAAGGGTCTGAGTGACATCCTTTTGAGAATGAAGATTCCTGGACAGGCTGATGTGCCCAAAATGCCAAGGAGAGCATATTACTTTTCATTGCAGACATACTAGGCTGCCTAGCAGACAGTGTCTAGTAAATAAAGGAGGGAACAGAGAGAAGGTGGCAGAAATGTGGAGGTGTAGTACAGGTAAGAGCATGGAGCCTAGAAAAAATATCCTTGGGTGTGAAAGGAGGTGAGAGTAGGAAATAGAAAACCATAATAAAGGCTGTGGACTGGAAGCAAATAATGACTACAAGTGGGAATGGGGACATCTATGAAAGAAACAGTTCTGCGGCCTATTCCCATTTTCACTTCTAGAGTAGGTGTCTGTTTAGGTGATGTCTCCCATGACATACTGGTTTTCCTGCAAGTACTGTATAATGTAACAGTTTTGGCAGATGGAAAGCTGCAGTCCTACCTGGGAAAGCTATTCCATGGAATAGAACGTGGTAGTTGAACAATAACTCACCAGAAACCCTACAACAATTCACCCAGAAGAAGCTTGGTTATAGATTAACCCCAGATAAAGGGATTGATTAGTTAGGCAAACTAAACATCAGTTCAGTTTAATGCAGCATAACAGATTTTGTTCTACTTTTCGTAACAGAATAGAAACATTTCAGGAAAATTGTGATTTGGATTTTTCCAGGCGAAAAAACCAGAAGATTTTGTAGAACCTTCCTGACTTCCTCTAAATGAAACAATATTCTGTGTAATTAGATTAGGTTTAGTACAAATGAGAAAATGATAACTTAGGGTATTCTTTATTTTTCATGTTGTTTTTTTCCTTTTCTAGCTTCTGTTTCTGTAGTGTAGCTTAGTGAATTTTCCTGGTGATTCTGATTTCTTCTGCATGTGCAGCATCTGGTTACCTATCTCATGCAACACTCCATGTTTCTCTCTCACATCTTCTTGATGCTTTTTCCTTACTAACTTCCTGTACCTCCCTGTGATGTCTTGTTAGTTTTCCTCATTTCTCTATATTTTTTTCTCTGCATTTCTCTGTCCTCTTCACCAAATCAGCCAAAAGCACTATCTCATGTGTTTTTCTAATGTTATTTTAAACTGCGATTCCAGCCTGACATTAACTTCTCATTTTCTCCCTCAGAATCACCTACTGCGTTTTCTCTCACATTATTGGAAAGCATGTCCTTCAGTTTCCTCTCCTCTTCACTCAGCAGAGCCATGATTTTAATTTTCTAGGTCAAGACTTCTGTGGGTTTTTCCCTCAGTTATTCCAGCTTTAACTTTGCCCCTAGGAGGAAGAACTAGATAGTAAGTTTTGCCTCTTGGATGGCATTCCGCTCTAAATGAGGAAGGTTATTTCTGTTCTTGATGGTGTTTAGTCATTAACAGAGACAGTTTGCCTTGCAAATATTTGTCAATAGTTTGGTTAAATAGTAACAAAAAGTAAACTGTTTGATTGCAAATCCAAAATTCCTTCTCCTGCACTGGTTCAAGTGGTTTAGGCCATACCCTAGAGAATTCCAGGTTACAGAGTAAAATATTTATAAAAGGGCTTTTTAGCATGAACATGTATATATGCTGCCAGAACAATCACAAAAAAATATTCCTATTAGAAAGTACATGTAAAAACTAGAAGATGAAAGTTACAAGTTATCCTATTAATGCTTTAAAGTATATTAAAATAAGCTGAAAGAATACACACATTAAACTTTAGACAATACAAAGCTTATTTTTCCCCAGAGAAAGAGAAATCATGGCCAGAGTGCAAGAGTAGAGATAATTAGAGATTTGTTTCTTTTCTACCTCCCAAGGTAAGGCTTAATCCTACAGTAATCTCTTTATTGAGAGCCAAGTGTTAGTCAAGGAGCCTGCTGCACAGATTTGAAACTAGCATTTAGCCTGTATTTTCAGTTTCTGGGAAGCAGCTATCCTATGAATTTGTAGTCTGCATTGTTTTTTATTTTATCCTGCACTGTAATGCACTGACATGGATTCATTATAGATTTGCTAGCTTACATCATGATATAGAGTGAGACTTCCAGTCACGACCAGTAAACCTTCGGAGCCCTTCTGTCCTTCAGCACAGGAAGGGAGTTTGTACTGGGCACAGAGTGAATGGCACACTCTGGGAATGAGCATAAACCGATTATCTCAGAACAATTTTCCCTTTGAGCATTTCAGCATCGTGTTGCCCCATTGTCAAACCTGCTGTAAGGATAAATGCTGAACAAATTCGGGGTTCATTCAAGTGGGGTAGATATTAAGCAAATTGGTCTTTGGTCTTTTTTATTTCCAAACTGTGGTTTGCAGCCCTGTTGTAAAATGGTTGGTTCTTTTAATTCCCAGGTGAGATGGGAAAGAGAAACAAAAAGCAAAAGAACAAAAAGAGAAATACACATGCTGAGGTTAAGTTTTGGGGTTTTTGTTAAAGGCCCAAAGATTAGGTTTACCAGTGGATTTAAGTGATATTGATGTATGTGATGTTAAAACTTGCACTCAACTGCAATTTTGCACTGAAGGATCAGTAACCCACACGTGCTGCTTCTCTGATAATAAAGTTCCCACAGACCGTGTGCCATGCCCAAAGGTGTCTCAGACTTGGTGGTGCTGGAGAGCTCTCTCATCTGTATAGGTCCCAATGAGGTTCAACAATGAGGTAACTCCTTCATAACTGGAAATTAATCCTGTCACCGTTCTGGACTTAACAAGCACAGGGTCCATGCAAAACACAGTAACTCAGGAACAGTGGTAATTTTTAGGAGAGGAAATATGGAGCAAGGGATATTCTATAGACCTGTGAGAACAGCCAGAATACTTAATAAACCAGTCTGTGGGTGTCTGATTTATACTTAACTGTGTCATTTTGATACCAGTCTATAAAGAGAAGTGGGTGGTCTAAAGACAAGTGTCTCTGGAAGGGATGGATGTTCAGTGGGTGTGGGTATCCAGGTGACCCTATGTGACACAGGCGCATTCCTACACAGTGCTCTGAAGGGTCGGGTACAGAAAGGGTAGAGAAAATGCTTTGCTGCTTGCTGGGTTGACTTGCTACACATATTTTTGTTTGTGTTTAAAATGAAGCTGACATAGAAAAGCTTTATTTATTAGACTAGTAAAAAGGCAAGAGTGGCCTGTACCCTCTCCTTGTTTATCCAAGGGCTTAATGGTTAGAGCATTAATGCAGGCAGTAGGTGCACAAAGTCAATTTAATTTACTGCCTGCAGGAATTCCAAATGCAATGTGCTAATTGACAGGCTATAAAATGTTAAAGTATTCTGCTTACTGAGTTCCCTTTACTGAAGTTTTACCTGAAATGAATAAGTATGCTTTGGATAAGGAAGAGTGAGTGTGTCACTTGCTGGTGAGAGGACTCCCAAAAGAAAGGGAAGGTGAGGGAGCTTGGTTCTTATGATCAGTTGACATAGGATAATTGCCAAAAGAAGGACTGAAATCCATGTGTCCTGTCTTGTGCAGATCTAACCACCCAGCTATAGGGGTTACGCTCTTTACATGCAAAAATTAAGAATTGGGCCATTCAATTGTGTACTTCCATACTGGGTTGAGGAGCAGTTCCTCACTGCTGTTCCTGAACTTGGACATGTGGTGGCAAGAGTACCTTGTGTTCAGTTTTGCAGCATTTAAGGCATAAATCTCCATGTTTTGTTGGGGAAGGAAATCGTTTTGTTTGTTTATAGGAAGGGCTAGTATGGTAACTCAGCAGTTTCCACAAGAACATACCTGTTCACTGGAAACTCCTCCAGTGTAAATGGCATTCCTAGTCAAAAGTGAGTATGTCATGTGTGTAAGCATACCCAAACAACTGGGACACTCATTTGAAATCTAAGGGACAGAGGTCAAAATCAGTTTGAATAGAGTCTCTTTGATCTTAGCTGAACAACCAAAACTATTTATTCTTCTGGAATAAGCAGGTCTATCTCATTTTATTCCTGTAGGTTTTTAAAGCATAAGGGTCCACCTCAAAGCAAAACAAACTGTTTTTCTGAAACCACTGCAAATCTTTGTAATGGCAGAAAGCAGTCTGTTTCCTGCCTTCTTCCAAGTAAAATGCGACCCAAAAGCTCCTTAATGTCTTTTGTACGCATCAGGGGTTGGAGTCTGCCCTCTTTTCACCATAGGGATGGGAAGTTGTTATGGGATTGGCTCACTGCAGAGGTGTAACCCTGAATTAGCAGGAAGGAAGCTTAATGGAGCCTGAGTACCTAGTTAGCTCTCAGCTGTGCCTGGGGGTGTGAGGAATCTGTGGAGGCAGCTGAGGAGGTGGGTGGGAAAGATCTATGAAAGAAGAAAACACAAGTAGTAGAGTTAGTGATAGTGCTTGGCTGCACGAAAATCACAGTCCACATGAACTGAGAGAGGGAACAGGGAGCTGGAGGAACCAAACTGAGAGCAGAAATTTTATGGTTTGTGCTTTGAGTAAGGGAAGGCTGGGATCAAATGGGAGCTCTGCAGAGAACTGTGTCATAAGAGGGGCAGACCTACTTGATCTGCAGTGGTGTTTGGCAGGTGGTGTGAGAGTTGAGAAGTCTGTGCTCCCCTGTGAGAAGTGTTGCAGCAAGGCCTTGGTGGGCACCCGGAAGGAGGCTCACGGTTTTTTGTGATGGTTGCACTTAAATCCTGACTGAGGCTCCAGTTTGCACAGTCCAGAAGGATTTGTATGCCAGCACTGGTGTGGAAAGTTGTTGTTTGCACACAGAGATTAGATTGAACAAAGGGAAAAGTTGAGTGGTTTCTTGGAAAGGGGTTGATACCTTTGATGACTTGCCCCACAAATAGTATTAAGCTTTTTTCCTTCCTGAAAAAAAAAAAATGTAGCAAGGTCCATGCACGCCTATGGCAGGGCAGTGGGTGCTACATAGCTTTGGTATTCATGTTTCTGAAACAGTTCTTTTTTGGGTTGTTTCTTGGCATTCATAAACAGTGTCCTCTCTGTCCCCACCCAGGTATGTGGAACGAGTGCTTATGGATTTCTTTCTAATGCCTGAGATGGAGGCTTTTGAAACTCAGCTTTCCAGAAGAGATACAGGAAGCATAGCTGACAGACTGGTCATTGCCACTGGGAACTTTTGACTTGTTTGCTTTATAGACCAAACTGAACCTGGAATTTGTGATTTAAAAGGTCTCTTGGTATATTCCCCATGTACGCCACCGGTCAGTGCAAGCAGGGGAGCTTGGGGTTATTTTGTTTGCAGAGTTCTAACTATCTTCAACTCTCAAAAAGAGGCAAAAATGATGTAAGATTTTCTCTTCTAAGCTAATGAATTATATCCTATAATGGCATTATGAAGAAGTCTGTTGGTTACCTTTCTGTAGCTGTAGAGTTTATTGCTGATGACACAGAGCATGTCTTTCATCATACTTTTGTGGTGTAAGGGCTGAACCTTGTCACAAAACTCTTGCATGGGACAGGTTTAAATTTAGGAAATCTAGGTGATCTCAGGGTTTGAGCTTGCATATTATCAGGTGGAACTTTGCCAGATTGTCCTGGTTCAATTTAGAAGTAACTTAAAAAGGGAAGCATTTAATTTACTTAGAGAACATCTATCCCACTCTTGTCTAGAACAATTGTCTCTTTTGCAAAAACAAAATGGTCTCCCTTATAGCTAGGATACATATTTTGTCTTACCATATGAAGTTTCTCAGCTGCTTTCCCCCTAGTAATTTATAAATGGGAATTTTCTTCTTTCTTCACTCTCAACGCTTTTCAGTGGTGTATATTAGAAAAGGGGTTTGATTTCTCTCACAAAACATGGCTGAACAAAGAATCATTGCTGTTTGTCTTCTAACCATTCATCTTCTACCATGGCAGTGTATGATACTGAAATATTAGCTTCTGCTAATTTGCAGAACTGAGGTATTCTATAAGAAATCCTAATAAAACTGGTTCATTACTTCTATTCCTGTTAAACATTAAATTTAAATTACATGCTGGAAACAATTGTATTAGAAACACTTTTATGATTAAGGAGTTATTAAGAGTCACTAAAATCTTCCTTATGCATACTTATGTCATTTTATACTTTTATCTGTGTGTCTTAAGGCTCTAATGACACTAGAAATAATATCTCACAATGCATCTCTCCACAATTCCCACTGGTATGCTGAAAGATAGTATTAAGAAGATCATTAAGAGCATAGTCTCTTTATGTTCCCATAAGCTTTCCATTAATTTGCATTTAGCTGTCTAAACTACAGCAAAGTTAATATTTACAGCAAGTTAATACATTGCTAATAGAAATGTGAAGCACAGTTATTCCTCCTGGTTATTGATACTCCTGTCTGGGCACTGGTGTGTTTCCATAGGATGTGTTTGGTTGCTAGATATGTGCTGATGACAAATGCACCCAGAATCTTGATGGGCACACGGAATTTTTAGGAGCATTCTGTCCTAAAACTTGACTGTACACCAAGCTGTGAAGCCCTTCCATGTTTCCAAGTGCCCCTGCAGCATGGTGTTGGGAGCAATAGCAAGCAGGCTTTACTGTAGATAAACAGTGTACGGATCGAAGAGCAACAGTGTTGGCTGAGCCCATGTGGAGTGTACAGCTCCGTTTTGGGAAACATGCATGTCCTGTGGGTCTAGCAGTGGGCCTGAGGTTACAACCCAGGCACAGAGAAGAAGAGATATGTGTTTGCCAAAGCAATTGAATTAGGCTTTCTGCACATTCGGGCATGTATTGCTATGTTTGGTGATCAAAAACTGAAAGCACAGATTTGGATGAAATTTCAGGACTCTATAAGCTGGTACTCCAGGCATGAAACTACTCTGCCAGTACTACTAGGCTGCTGCTTTTATTTGCTGGTAAGGAAAGGAACAATGCTATAATCTTTCCAGATGTGATGAAATAAATACTTTGCTAGAACAAAACATATTTGCGTATATTTGCTACAGTCTAAAGAGACGTGTTATCTTCCATCAGATGGCGAGGCAGTAAATTTCATTGATTCAACTTGTTTCTCACTGCCGGCAGCCTTCTGTGCCTTACAGATCTGTTTTTGCTGAGACCATTTCTAATGTTCAAAAGTTGGAAGCAGTTTTAATCTGCTTGTTTAAAAGCTGTCAGAGAGCTGACGAGAATGAATGTTTTCTTTAAGTAGCCCCAGGCTTCCCATCTGATCATCGCTGTGCTCCTGGTAGGAACGGGGACCCAACTTAGGAGCAGAGAAAGTTGAGGCAAGTGTTGTTACTTAGCACAGCATCTAGTTTTATTGTGCACTGATTGGGGCCCCAGTGAACTTTGGTGATAATATTAAAAGTGGCTTTTTCATCAGGCCCTCAGGGAAACTGTTACAGAAGGTTTTAATCTTTTCTTTCTGAAAGTCCTCAGGATCAGGCACTAACACTTTGTATGCTGTCATAGCATGTCTCAAAGCACTGCTGCATTTGTGTGAAAGATCATTGAATAGTCGTATAATGAAAGGGAAAACAAATGGTGAATGACTCTCAGTTGCTTTTGGTTGTGCCAGCTGCACTAAGGTGTTTGTTCAAATGAAAGCTTTTAGCATAAATAGGTATGCTTACAGAAACCAATTCAAGCTTTGAGAGTTCTACCTAAAATTTCTGTTTTCTTCCACAACAGCTGTAAGGATGAAATAAACAGAATAGTCTGACAGGAACCATATGCCCTTTCTCATGTTAGGGCTATAACCATCAGCTTGTGGCACATTATTGCACTAGCAATAAAGTGTTTGTAAGCTACGTAATAAGGGTGTTCAGACATTGGTCTCTCAGATGCTGAAGAAGTCAAGTTGCATTTAATTGAAAATCTTTAAAAACAGTCAGCTCGGGTCATGACATAAAAGAAATTGTAATGTAGGAGAGGTAAGTATAATGTTAATCAATATCAGTTGTAATTTTGTCTGAGGTATTTGATTTTGTTTATGAATACACATAAACTCTATCTGCAAATAACCCCCTGTCTCTTATTTAAGTGGAGAGGAAACTTATTTGTGGGCAAACTGGCTGGAATGGTTGTTCATCACTTTACTACTGATTGATCATGGTTCTGCAGAAATACATCTTTACACATTTTCTTGTTCAAATACATAGCAACATAAAGCATTGTGCATGTAAAGAACAAGCCCTACTTAGAAGTAAATCTGGTGAGTCAGGGCTAGTTCATGGTACAGTAAATTATTCCAGCCTTCCTGAAAATGAGTATCTGGACACAATAGCAACATTAGCATAAACCCCCAACTCTACAGTTAAAATAAGCTCAAAGATGTCACCACAACCCTTTTACAACACACACCTTTTTATTTTTGAACTTCTAGCATAATTTAGATGACTGTCAGATCTAGCTTTTAGGAATTTAGGTAATGGCAAGTATAACCAATTCTAACTTCCATTGCTGTATATGTAAGCAGAACAGGGTTCTGCTACAGCTTTACAGAAGTGAGAAAGAAATAGAGACTTAGCAGGAGGTGGTTTAATTCTGCCTCACTTGCATTTAGTTCTTCATGCTTGCGTTTCCCATTTTATCTGGCTTCTGAGTTATGCCTGACATTGTAGCATAAGGAAGGTTTATCCAATTCTCAGAGCTTGTTCCTAAGTAATCTCTTAGAGACATGGATTTTCTTTATTTTTTTTCCCACAATCCTGTTAGGATAATAAAATGGAGGCAGCTATTCTCTACCTGAAGACATGTCAACCGAGTGGCATTTGCCTTCAGATTAGGAATATAAAGTAGTAGGAGATTGATTAAAGCAAAATCTTGTTTCCTTGCAAATGTTACCACTGTCATGTCCTTCTAAGTTCTGGTTTGTGTTGATATTGACCTTGGATGCTTCAGTGGTACCCAAGTCAGAAAGAAAGATGGCTTTTATTACTATTAATCAATACCTACAGGGGAGCATCTGGGACCAATTATGATGTATTCTAAAGGGACAATCAGGACTATCTGGAATAGAATAAATATTGGCAATATTACTTCGTGGGAAGGAAGGAAGCACAGAGTGCTTAGCCTTCTGTATCTAGTTGAGATGTTGCTGCTGTAATAGGAGATCCTGAAGTCATGATCTTTTTTTATTTTCCTTTATTTTTTTTCCTACCTGGATGCCTTGTTTACAGAGAGTGATGTTTGATGACAGGGTTACAGCTGAAGTTGACACCAAAAGGTGTCATTTTGTTCAGAATTGTTTATTTTGGCACAAAAATAAAAATAGCTAATGCAATTTATAAAAAAAAACCCTTAGGATTCAAAGATAGGGGATAGGGAACAATGACTGTGATTATGGGGCTTAAGATTCATAGCTCAGTTGTTATTTACTCTCTAGGATGCTAATGGGATCCCAGAGCTATGTCTTACTGGAATTTATGGACAAATGGCAATGTAGCAACATGCTGAGTTGTTGGAAATACCCATATTTGCAATGTTTTGATGGAAAACTCTGTGGAAATGAATTTCCTAATTTGGTTTGGTTTCCTTGATGCTAGCAGGTTCCTTGTGAGGTTATGCAAAATAATTTTGTAGTTCCTGCTAGAAAGTATCGAATGGCTAGGTATGTTGTAATGTAAGAAATTAGTATTTTTGATCTTCTGCATGTGAGACTAAATATAGGCAGCTTGAGGGGAAAATGAGTTGTCCATGAAGGTGTGTCCACCAGAGATTCTAGAAATCCAATCCTATTGTTCCACACATTCTTTTTGAGACTTAGGAGAAATAAAGCAAAGTATTTTTCTACAAAGTAAAGGTATATCCCCTTTTTGGGATGAATCCTGTTGAATCCTGTTCTTGGCATTTGTGCACAGCATAGTTTTAATTCATTAATAGGCATTGGAGTACCTATCTGACCTGACAGTGCTTGATCAGAGATGAGAGGGAAAGAAATAAGGAACAAAACACATACCCCTTGCTTTTCCTTTTTATATTTGTCTCACCTGGAATCCTGAAAAAAAATCTGGCATCAATAGGTGATCAAAAAGCTAGACCATTGTATGTCTGTTAATGAAAATATTTGAGCTGCTATGTACTTTTGATCTGTTCATTCTCACAGTTACAGTAGGGTCACTGTTAAGTCCATCCTGGTTTATACCCCAGATAACTTAATTTGGTAGGGTTAAGTATTGAATTTGATGCTGCCTAATTACAGATACTTGCTATCCTTGTGTAGGTTTGATTTTTATTCATTACTGGATTGTACTTGTGGCATGTTCTTACTCTTTCCTGATTTATAATGGATTACTTTATTGAATTATTGAGCAAAACTTTTAAATAAAACATCAAAGAATTCTCTTCTACTATCAATTCTCCTACAGTCATTAGATGTATCTACCCTTAGGACCACTTTCCTCATCAGAATACTGACACTGCTAGACATTTTCCTAAATGTACTGTGCACTAAAATGTTCATCCAATATAGCCTTTTTTCTTTTGAAAGTGAGGTTATTTGCCTTATAAATATGCAGAATTAGTTTGCTTCTTGTACAAGTATTTTCCATAGTAACTGTTTTGTTCTTTCTGGCCACCTTAAATGTGCTATAGTTTTATAGGTGAAGAAAAACAAAGTACTTGCAGAAAATGTAATTAAATTGCTTCTTACAAGTATGTCCCTTATCAGAGTAAAGAAAAAGACTGGAGTCTGTCTTCCAGCCATTGGTCATCTTTCATGTTCTGTGTATTACATACTGTTTTACTTGGTCTAGAGAGCCACTGAATCCAGGCTGTGAACCATGATTACTTCTCAGCAGTCCAGTTTGTGTGGAGGTCAAAACTTAAGCTCAGGTCTTCTCATTGCCACTTGAGAAGCTCTGTAAGCTCTACTTGTTCATGCTGCATTTATTTATTTATTTATTTATTTATTTGTCTAGATGTATTTATATAAATTATTTCAATGCATTAAACTCACTTGACTTTGTGGTTCTGATTCTGTTATACAATAACTTTATGCTACCTTTGAACTTCTTGTCCCTTCCATAGAAGCAGTAAGTCTGTCTTTTTGCCTGGAGGAGGATTAGTGTTTACTTTGCACATAACAAAACAAAGAGAAGGCACAAAGCACTGTTTAGAACCCCAAGAAATAGTCTGTAGTGTAAGTTATATGCTTCAAGGATAGATGAGGCTAGTGGGAACAGCATTCAGTTTCTGAAAGTAAAGCAGATGCCCTGGTTCACAAAAAATAAGGAAATTTGGAACAGCTTGGCATCTTTTGTTTTTAATAAATGAAATACCAGAAGGAATATGCATGTTTATATTAAGTGTTTAATTTCTGTGGGCATTATTTAAATATATATTTCTGTCATCTGGCTATTTTTGTAAAAGCTAGAGTAGTCTTGCTAGGATATCTGAACTAGTAAGCCTTCCTATTGTATCTTGTTGTCTAATATATTTTAGTGCCTCAAAGGGAAATAAGCAGAAAAATTTACTTAGGTGCTGATTTAAAAGAGGGGGAAGGGACCAACTTTCACCATTAGCTAACACTTCTACAGACAAGAGTTTTTTGTAGTGTTGGCCTGAGATATGTTTTTTTTTTAATTGAACATAATTTCAGTAAGTGCTTGGACAATTGATGAGCAAACCACTGAATGCAAAGACACAACCTCTAGACTTAGGAAGTCCCTGACCTGCATTTATGTGAAAGCTAGAAAAGGTATTGAGGGTGTGATATAGCATTAACTCCTTGCCCCATTGTTGTGCCAGTCCCTGACAGAAACAGGATACTGGCTAAGCAGTGCTTTGGTGTATGGCTGTAATGTGTGCTCTTAATGCAGCTTCTTGGATTTGGCCCCACCTGTGTGTGCCTGGGTAACAGAAGACTTTTCTTACCGCTTGGGGCTGTCAGTATGTTTTCAGTTGAAACTCTTTGAGCTCTTGTAGATAACTGATTCTCCAACCCACACCCTTGGCCCCCAGTTAAAACCAAAGTAAATCAAGGTAGTCAAAGACAGTTCAAGATGTATGCAGATACAAACTGCATTATGAATCCTGTGACAACCTCCTTCCTTAACTGTTTCTCATACCAAATTCTAGCACCAGTGTTTCTTTGCTTTATGATCTAAATTATTTTATTTTTTGCCTCCAGGGCCCTAGATATGCCTCTATAAATTAGGTTTGTATCTGTATCAGATGCACATGGCATTGCAGAGTCTCAAGTTTTCTATATTAATTGTCTAATGCTTCATATACATAGCATTTCAAATATCTTTTTTATGCTTTAGTTTGCAGCATTTCTGTGAGGCACATTCCCAAAGACATCTTCTTGTCCCAGTTTGCCCAGCTGACTGTAAATCTTCCTTTACTGATGAAATGTTAGTAGGCTGCTCTCAGCAGCTCTTAGCTTTCTATCAGTTATTGCTTCTTCTCTGAGCTGTTGGGAACTTCCAAATTATGCAGTTGTCGCTTCTGTTTCATTTGCAAGAGTCATTCATTTCTGCCTTTAATTCCTGTTCCAACTGGCAGTGGGGATTGTGGCAGTCCCAGGCTGTGCTGCAGTACCTGACACTGTAGATCCATCTACTGAAACGTGAGTATCTTCAATCACACTCAAAGATCTTTCTGTTACTGGTTGTTTAGGTCACTTACCAGGCTCTATCAGTGTATTTTCAGTCCTGCTGTTCTCTGATAGAAAGCTAAATCATACAAAAGACAAAGGAGACAAGGCTTTTGTTATCTTTTTACCATGGGAACATGAAAACTTTTCCCTGGCCCCCTTCTGGTCTCGCACAAATAATGTAGCTCTGTAGTCAACAGTGTGTCAGAAGATCCTGTTGCCTGTTGCATTGGGAGTTCAGGGCTGTGTTGCAGCACTATTTCTGTATTCTGATAAGAGCTGTTCCCTCCTCTGACTAGTTTCATTGCAGCTGCTCTCCTCAGCCCCACGAGGATTGCTGGCTTTGTAGCTTGGGCTACCCCAGGTCAGCTGGAGGTGACACCGTGTTTTCCTGTACAAGCCTGAGAAGTTTATTTGCTATATTTTGTGGAACACGATGTGACCACAAGAAAGCTAAATGTTCTGTGTGGTAGCTGTGAGATCATTTGAGCACATTAATGTTTTCTGTGCTCTAGAAAATAATCAAAGAGATGTGACTGCTCTGTTATTAAGTGGGAAAAAATGCCACAGCTACATACTGACTCATCTTTTCTTCTCATATGCAGTGAGCCTCATGTGGGTACAGTATTTAGGAATTCAGCTCCAGATCTTTAATCAGATGTTCCCAGGCCATAACTTTTTCCATCCCTTTCCTCAAGCCACCTCATTCCCAGCTTTTCACAATTTGGACATAGTTTGATTCTGATTCATGAATCGCAAAAAGGCTGGCATTTGTGGAGATGAAATAACAGTTCAGCAGGGAGCTCAGGGATCAAACATTTCTAAAAGCAGGACCGCTTGCAGAGGTGAGAGACAAAGGCTTTTCTGACATTAGTACATGGAGGGATACTAGCAGGGAATAGAAGAGGCGGAATGATTGTCAGTCCTCACCTTCCATACGTATGCTAGGAGCTGGGAAAGGGCCTTGTCTTATCAACATCATCAGAGGATGCATGTGTGCTGCAAGAAATGTGACTATTACACCAGAATTAAAAATTACAGCAAATCATAAACTGAGTGTGATTTAATGATGACTACAAAGAAGTGTTGCTTCCTTTAAGGGGTTGCAACTAGAGGAAAGTTGTTTGTAAGAGAGCAGACAGTGCCCATCTCTCTGACGCATGGTGTGATTCTTGGTGTTATCCTGTGCAGGGCCAGGACCTGGACTCGATGATCCTTGTGGATCCTTTCCAACTCAGGATATTCTAGGATATTCACCACTAGGTGCTGTTGCTTAAGAAAGGAGGACCAAATGTGAGAACATGAACATGGCCTTAGGAAATACGATCCATAATCCAGTCCTTCGTTAGAACAGGTTGCTTAGGAATCCTGTGTTTATTCTGTCAGCAGAGATTTTTTTTTAAGGGAAAGCTAAGTAACTGTCTGTTGGTTGTCATTTGCTTCATTTTGTCTTGTAAGACAGAGATGGACAAAAGTGACTTTTACTGATTCTTTGAATTTGTATGGAAGCTAGATGTGATTTAATTCACCTTTGTGGGGAAACTCCCCTGGTTAAAAACATTTCGGCACCCCGCTGTCAGCAATGTTCCTGTGGGTTGCAGTCTGTGTAACTGGGCATATGGGTCAGATAGCAAAATTCACTTGCACTCTTGGAGGGATATAATGCCCCATTTTTCCATTTACCACAATAGCAGAAAATTCTGTGATCATTGTCCTGTGGAGAAGTGATAATTAGATAAAGAGAAGCATGATAATGTTCTGTAGTATAAAGGAGTTTTAAATGAGTACAGATGTATTGCTCCTAACCACTGAACCTATACTTTATGAAAATCGTCACACACTTGATGCAAGGAGCACTTTCCTCATCTCATGCCATCTGTGCATCTGGCAGAATATTACAGGAAACTCATTTGTACATCCACTTGGGAGTGTATCCTTCCCATTAAGAAAAAAAAAAACAAGTAATTTTTAGATAATATCTTACAGTGGAAGATACTAGATTTCAAGCAGACCACTGTTGAGATAATTCACTTTTTGCCATTTTATTTCTAGGGCTAGAGTTCTTGTTGCCAAAATGCAGACTCCAAAATGCAGACACCAAAATTCCAATATACCAACAAGATGGCGTTGTTCACAATATTTTCAGCTTCAGGGAAGATTTTAACAGAACTTTTGTCCTAAAGTTAGATTTAAATTCCAGACTTAGAGATTTTTGCACAGTAGGATGGAGATAACAGCAATCTATCCTTCCCATGTTTTTATATTCTTTTCCTGCTGGGCTGGATAAAGTTTTGGCTTGTCCTGGCATAGTACTGCTTCACTTGTATGAGTGAATGTAGTTTTGCAGGTGTATACCAAGCTCAGTAACATATCTTTGTCTTTGTACAGTCCTTCAACTCATGCAGCTGCTTCCTTTTTCCTACATGGAATTTTGTACAAAATAAAACAAAGACTTGAGTTTATTCCAAAATAGTCACTTTCTCAATATCTCTTCCTGCGTCCCGTGTGAATTAAAAGTAGACTCTTGTGATAGGCCAGAGGATCAAAAGCAATGCCTGCTCAAGTGAGCACAGGTTATCTTCATGTTGGGGAATAACAATTTTAATCATCTTCACAATTGTTTTCCTGCAGTCAGAACCTAAGCTTCTTCACTGTCTTTCATTTAGGATGAAGCATTCTCTGTTTAAATGTTTGAATCTGTGGATGGAAGTAGCCTTCACCTCTATGCAAACATGTTTGGAAAATGTTTGCATATCACTTTGCTGCAGATACTTAGTACCTTTCTGTGATAGAGTCATCATCAATGAGTAAAAATAGAAACAACTGTCATATAACCGTTGCAGAAGCATGATATTAGAAGTCTCCAGGATTTCTCCCTCTCTGGGTTGATATGAAACGTGGGCAGACATTGTCTCAATCTACTGATGCTACATTCGTTGGAACTCCTGCAGTCTTTCTTGTCTCAGCTGTACCATGTTTGGCAGTACATGGGGCATTACACATGCTGGATTCTGCGCATCACCCCTTTCACCTCTGTGGGCAGTGTTTGACATCTGAGGGTGCTGCTGGGTGGCCACAATTGGTGAAAGGAAGGGAGGAAACGGCTGTCCTGCCTTCCCTCCCATACCCATTCTTTCCACCAGAGTAGCCATGGGCACTTCTGCTTGACTCCATCCTCACTGCCCTGCTGAAGGAACCTGATGAGGTAGTGGCCTAACAGCTTTTTTTAATGTAAAGTAGGGAAGGTGAGAGGGAGTAGAGAGAAGGGGTGAGGATGATCGTGGCAGAGGACAACAGTAAAGTGTATATTTAAGCTTTAACCAATACTGAAAATGTTAGTGCTTGAATTTGTTAATGACAGGATGTTACAAACTCTTTAAACTATAGGTTTGCTTAGATTTCATTAATGGGGGGATACTTAAATTCTGATTAAATCCTGTGAGGGAAGAAAGGCAAGAAAAACTGTTTTCTTTTTTCAGTTGGTTGAGTTTTTTTGTGTTATTTGTTTTTTTGGTTTTTTAAATTTTTTAACCAAAAAGATACTGCAATGCAAGAGACAACAATTACTTTCTAGCAAAGATCTTCCATTTCTGCATTTCCTAGCTCTCTGAACCTTAAAAGGTAAAGAGCAAAACCAATTTAATCCACTAGAATCTAAGGGACAATCTTATTTCAAACAACCATAAATTTGTTCAGCTGCTTTCCTCCCTTCCCCCCAAATCTCAATATGGCAGATGAGCAAAACGCCATAGGTGCCCCACACTTCCTTCACTTACAGCTTATTTTACATTCTGGCTAGATTGCTGTTAAAAGGTGTGTGCAGTCTTCTAATTTATGGTTAACAAGTCTGTATCATCTTTGTAATCCCAACTGTCGTGCAATAACAATTCCTGTGTAGGTTCAACTGGGAACCACAAATAATTTCTCATAAGTTTACTGATAATAAGAAACATATCTTAAGGAATGAGAGAAAGTTTATTATAATAATTGTCTGCAGATGTGAAATGAAAAGCATTATAGAAATATATATCTGTAACACTCTATTAAACCAGAATCTCCCAAGAAGGGTTGCATAGTGATAAAGAAGCCCATACATTTCACAGCTCAGAAATTAGTTTCTTAGACTTCCATCATTCAAGGAAATCACATTCCAATCACTGCTCAAGTGACATGAGTTTTCATACTTACAGTAATCTCCTGTATTGACTGTATATCAAAAATAGTTCTCTGAAGAATAAGGCTAATTTTCTAACCCAGTCAACCCTCACTTTGAAGTCTGGATTGGGATGGTGATGGAAAAGTTTTGCAAAGGTTGAAGTACTGAGCCTTAAAGCATTCTTTATTCTTCCAGTGTAATGATGGCAAATCTACCCTCTCTCATTTCAGTCTTTTGAATAAGTCCCTAAAGCAGAAATCAGGGAAAGCATGTTGCTGTGCTTGACTCTTTCAGTGCCTTTCCCTTCTAGATTTTGTGTAACTACCATTAGTTCTACATGACATCCTATTTCAAGCTTTTGATTGATCTTACAGAAGTGAAATTGTTAGCAAGGTCTTTCAATCACAGAAGTACATTTTGTTTGCATATGTAACAGGCTCTTGTTAAAGTTGCTTAATGAATTACATCCAGTGTTTGAAGAGGGAAGGTATGCAGGTTTGGGCAGTCCCTGCAATACTGAAAAGCAGGGAGCATACCCTATTGATATAAGGAGAGTGATGGCTGTGCCCTTTTCCCACTTGAGAGGGTTCTGCAGCCCCTTCCTGGCTCTGCTGAAGGTGCTGAGTCCTCACCTTCTCCTGCTGTGCTCAGCCCAGCTCTGCCCTGCTGTCTCTGTGCTGGCCATGGTGCACCAGCAGTGTGGAGCTGTCTGCAGGGGCTGCACTGCTGGGGTCTCCTCGCTGCCTACCCTGGGGGAGGGGGGGTGGTGGATCAGAGGAGGCATTGTGGCCTTTGTGATAATTTTCTTTGTCTCTGCTGTCCCATTCTGATCTAACTTCTCCACAAAATATTCAGTTGTTTGGTTTTGTGACTTTGCTGTAGCAGTGTTCTAGCATTCACTGAGGGGCAGTGTCTTCAGATGTAATACAGAAAAAAATAACGTGGTCTTATAAATCATCACCTCTAAATATTGAGTTAGGTTTTTTGTGAAACTGTAACGACACCATGAGCTAACTGTGTGTGTTTGAAGTTACTCTCATCCCTTTTCAAGATGGAAATTGTAATTATCTTCATAACTGCCATACCCCTCTGCATATTGCCTCTTACTTGCTTCCACAATGGCTTCTAAGTGCCCATAATTAAAGGTTGCTGTTATGGATTGCACTAGGGTTCAAGCAGAAGTATAACAAGTGCCACTCATACATTGGAGTGGGGAGTACTAGTGGACACTGTGCTGCTTTGATTCACCGAATGTCTTACATGAGCACTTCATTTACCCTTCCAGCTCTGTGTGAGGCTGTGGCTAACTTGGTACTGTAATTTCAGTGAGGGAAACAAAGAGGAACTCAAGCAGAAGAACGACCATAGTAACTTTATGAATAAATTAATAAAATTTAGATTAGTCTACTTCTTTAGGAGGTCAAAATGTACCTGCTGTCACTCTCTTGCTGAGTTTGACTCTCAGGAGTTGGAGACACACAGATATATAGTCAGGGAGAAGTTGACTTCTGTACTGTGATGCTCTCTGAAGCACCCTGAAACCTTAAGCTCTACCAATACACATAATCTCAAATCTCACTTAAACGCAGACTAGAGTAAGTCAATATGGATAGCAGTATGGGTTGTGTTCTTTGCTTGGTGTTTCTGTGGTTTCACTGAAGAGCATATTGGCTATGCAAACCCAAAAGATGCTCCAGCATCACAAAGAAATGGGTTCTTAGTTGGGTAAGAAAATGCTAACTCTGATAACTTTCAGTTCAAGCAATAAGGTGGAAAGCAAAAGACTGCCAAGGTGAATGAATTAAGTCACTCGTAGTAAGATGCTGAAGACATTACCTTGCCAACTTCTGACAGCAGCTGTTTTACTGGCTGTAGCTAAGATTCAGCCATAGAAAATCTATACACTAGCTCTTATTCCCATGTTTTGCATATGTGTCTATAAGACGGGAATCTAAAATTGAGAGACCTGTGAATGATTCATGAAAATACTTGATATTTAAATGAGCAACAACAAAAAAAAATTTAGGGAACTCCAGGACTATCTTCAAATTAGCAAAAACTACAGCAGTGTCTCGACAATGCTATTGGAGACAATTGTACTTCACAGATGAACACTTTTTGGACCACTGGAGGAGAATAAACAAACCCACAACATGAACATGCTTTAAAAAGGAACTGGAAGTGTAGGAAAGAGCCAGTCTCATAATTCTGCTCTTGTGGGATTAAATTACCTAAACAGATCCCAAAGTGCTGAACCTGGTATTTCTTTCCACTTGCGCTGACCATTAAACATTGAGATAATTGTGTGGGCTGCAGAGCTGTGTAAAGACAACAATTCTCTACTACTCTCTGCAGGGGGTAAATTATTAGTGTACCTATCTCTGGCCGTGGAGGTTCCCAGAAGAGTTAGTGTACCTTTTAAGGAGAATATGTACCACTTGCAGTGAGATTCAGAATCATTGTGTTCAGCCTGAAAAGATTTTATGGGGAGTAAAAATTTAATGCACTTAACTGCATAAAATGATATGCACACTGACCACCCTGAGTCTGCTTTAGTCTAGTCAAAATCAATTTGAAAAATGATGCTTGGAGGTAGTTTGAATGAATGAATGATGTAATCTCCAATGCTTGAAAAGTATTACTGAACCAGTATGAACTTGATCGTGACCTGTGCTATATTCTTCACAGGCATTATTTTACTTGCATAGGCCTGTGCAAGCTGGTGTCCGTGTATGTTACATACCTCAGACTTTAAAGTCTATAGGGAAAAAGGAATAGGGGAAAAAATGCTCTAAACCCAGTCAAAACTCCCTCTAAATCCATCCTCACCTTCCTCACCTGAAAGCACACTGGTCAGTGATAGCTGTACCTGCTCTTGCTTTCCTTCTTGACAAGCCTGTGTTGCACAAGCACCGTCCTTGCTGCAGAGGCTGACAAGGGGAGCAGCGGCCAAGAGAAGGGGCAGAATTTTCCTGGAGCAGCTCTCCTGTGTGTGGGCCCCCTGCCACTGTCTGCAGAGGTCCCTGGCGGGCACCTTCTGTTGTTCTGATGATCTGTTGTTTCAGGCTGTGCAGATGCTGGCAGATGTTTTTTTTACGGCAGTATAACAGTAAACCCTGGGCTTATGTTTCAGATTGCCCTGAGCAGCAGGACAGAAACAGATGGGAGTCCAATTCTAGCCCTTTAGGCTTTTCAGTAACTCTTGGCATGTCACATTCTGTGTAGGCACAAGTCTACCAAATACAATTATTCTGAGAATGAGACATTTTTAGATGTGAGAGAAAAGAAGTAACAGTGGGGAGGAAAAGGGTGAAAGAAAGACAAGGAAGATAGGACTAGGGCAGTGACTGACGTGAGAATGTACATAGTTCAGCTGCGATTTTTCGTAAGATCAGTAAGTTCCAAGTAAAGGCATTTCAGACCTTGTTACTATCCTAGTGCCAAGGCAAGCGTTACCTTCCCCTCCCCTCCAGAAGAATAAGGATTGCGTATAATCTTATCCAGAATAGTGTAAGGAAGCTTTTCTTGCTCTAAGTTAGTGCATCGTTAATAGTAAGTTGCAGAATTTAATTGGCAGATCTTACTAATGCAGCAGTCCCAGTGCTTCTGATGGCTAAAATTTAAAGGCTGGTATACTGTGCCAGTTGTAGTCAACATTTGCAAAATGGATGGACCTCACAGGCCTGATGCTGTGCTCTCAGACTATATTGACTGGTGGAATTTAGAGCAGGGAAGAAAATCTTAAATGTTCACAGTCAAGAGAAGCGCAACAGGCTTCCGTAATAGTCTTTCAGTAACTGTGATTTTAAGGTCAGATAAGCATGTAGCCCTGAAGGGGCAGAATCACTCCCAAATCATGGTTGTTGGTCTTAAAAATTATTCAAATGGCGTTATGGAGATTCTCATTGAAAGTCACAAAGATTTCCAGAACTAGCATTCCTGCTCTGAACAGAGAAAGGGGAGAGAAACAACACTGCCAAATATGAAAATACACTCTAGAGAATGAATGAATGAATGAATGAATGAATGAATGAATGAATGAATGCAGGATTGATCTGTCTTATTTTTCTTTTGCCTAGTGGATGGACAAAGTTACAGGCTTGCTTGCGAAAATTTGTTCCCAGTGTTGTCAGTTATATCCTTGGTGATTTCTGGTCTTGTGCATGGTAATTTTTTGATCAAGTATAAGCTGTTGAACTAATGGGTTGGTACACAAGAAAAAGGGAGATAGATCATCTTTCTGGGGTTTTTGTATTGTTTCTTCACAGCTTGTGACAGGAAAAAACCAAGGGTTTGAAATTAAAACTGTGTAAAAATGAGGAAGAAGAGATCATCTCACAGTGACAGTTCTTAAAGATATCCTTCAGGATTTTGGAAACCTTCAAAAGCCATTTTATGTTTTCCCATCACATAACCCACTTTGAACAACTGAGAATTAAAATATACAGATAAATACATAATCACATCTAGGAAATGACTGGAAAACATCTCTGGGTCATACTCATGTGGATGTGTTCATGCTGCTCAGCTCCTTCCCAGACAGGCTGTGCTGTTACATGTGGGAAGGGAAACAGCAAACAGATGTTCTCCTTCTGACCTTGTGGACAAGCACAAGGTTAGCTGACATGAGAGCAGGAAAAAGCAGGGTTTCTTAATGGTCTAATGGCATAATGGTATCTTGCTTTGATCAGAAAGGTGTACTAGGCATTCCTGGCCCTGGGAGCACTGAGTGCCAAATGTTGTTAGATACTGAGTGAATACACTGTGTGCCATCTGGGACATGGGCTTTAGGAAAGGGGACACTGAGCTGCTGTAAGCTGCTACCGTGGCGTTGCTGAAGTCCTGGGGCAGGTAAAGTTTACGCTGGCTGATGATCTGCCCGGGTTCATTAGGGTGGAGGGGATGTCTAGGATTTCATTTTCTATGGTACTTTCACCATACCCGTCTCCTTTTCCCCTTAAGAGTCAGTCAAAACAAAGCCCATTTTAAAAGAAATGAATGTAAAAAATGTGAAACATAAGGATCTTTTACAAAGCGTCTTTTACAGCGCTGGGGACATAAAACAGGGCAGTGGAAGATAAGCCATTATGTATGTTGAGGAAGTCTAAGAATAAAGATTATAGGCAAACAGTCTACCTTTCTTTACAAGGCCTTGATTTACATCCCTGAAATCTCAAATTTAGCTATTACAATGAAGTCCTGTTGCACACAGAGCTGCCTTTTTATCACCACTTAAAATCTAATTAATCCGTATTGAAGCACAAAGATTTCTGTTGTGTTTTAGGGTGAGGGGTCATAGAGCCCTCTTTGTTCATCCTCAGGCTTGTAATCATCAGGCATTGGGATATAATTTTACCAAGCAAATTGGAAGGTAACAGATCAAATCCTTATCGGAAAGCGTAACTCAGGGTTTAGTGAAGTCCTTCGTCCTTTATGTGAAACTTTATATTCGTGAAGAACAAAAAAGTGTTTCAGAGCTTGCAAAGGGTTAATAGCAAGAGCTTATATTTGGGGCAGCAGAGACCTAAAATCATCACAGCTTCCACCATCACTCAAGGTAGCAGTTGGTACAGAACTGCTGGGGAGACCTTTCTCCTCAAGCTTTCAGAACTCTGCTCTTATAATGGCCTTAGTCTATCAACCAGTGATGCAATTAAGTGGCATGTTGGTCTCTCTGTTGGGATGGGTCCTGTCCTGTCTCACCACCTATCTACCCCAGTGGAAAAATCTTAACTTGGAACTAAATGAACTGGAGATCTGGACTATGGGACTCTGGCAAGCTTGTGTTGTCCAGGAAGAAGGCGGAATGCAATGCAAGGACTTCGATTCTTTCCTAGCTTTGCCTCCAGAGCTCAGGATTTCTAGGATTTTGATGTTTTTTTCCAACGGATCAGGGCTTTTGGGCCTCTTGCTCTCGGGATTTGGGTTGGACTGTTTGAAAATTGGTGAAAGACAACAGGAACAAAAGAAACGGTTGTTGCTGTTTGGAGGAATGCTCTTCTGGATATCGGGGATTACAGCTATTGTCCCAGTTTCTTGGGTTGCCCATTCCACAGTCCAGGAGTTTTGGGATGAGAATATACCAGATATTGTTCCCAGGTGGGATTTTGGGGAAGCATTGTTCGTTGGCTGGCTTGCTGGATTTTGTCTTATATTAGGAGGATCCCTACTTTATTGCACAATCTGTTCTACTGAAGTCCATCCGTCTTCAGTCCATTATGCAGTAGCAGAACAGCAGGATCAGTGTCAACGCTTGGAAACTGAAACTAGGCCTTAAAACAGAAGGTTTTAAGCAGTACAGAAATACTGCCCTCTCTTTTCCAAACCCTAGTGCAAGCCAGAAGCTTGTTCCGGTAGTAATTCAAAGGACTCTTTGTTACCTAGCTGATTTCCTAAATTTATGTCTGTTTTCTCTATAAACTGGTATTGGAAAGTGGTGTTTTCTCACCTGTGGAACTGCTTAAAACTGTATTGCAGCAAAATGCTGAAGTTTTCAGAAACTGCACAGAAAAGGTGCTTTTGCTTTAACTGCACTGTAAAATCCTGAAAATGAATATGCGTGTTCTCTTACAGCCTGGATTTTAACCAAAACGTGCATCCTTTTTTATATAACCAATGAAATAAGTCCCAAAGTTTGACTCCCTGTTGCAATTTTCCACTTAACTGATGCAGTGACGTATGAACTTAGAAGAGACTTCCTATCCTAAACCGTCTGAATACCTGCATCGCATCAAATGGTTTTTCTGTGGTTTGGAGATAGTAGGTTTCTGAAATTGTAGCAGGCTTTGCAACTGTCTTTTTGTGCATGGGGTGTGATGGTGTGGGTGCTTAGACCCAGCAAGCTGTGTTTTCCCAGTCTGCCACATTAAACTGCCCATACAAGTTATTCTAAGTGTTTCTGGCACCTGCATACTTTACGCACCAAAAATAGGCTGAGAAATGCTGCTTTAAAAACCAGTGTAGCTATCTTCCTCTGACACAGGTCTTGAGTCATTATGCATCCTATCCAAAGCCCCTTAAGTTCCATTCACTCATGTTTGGGACATGTTGCTGTATATTTGACTTTAAACATATGGCATTTAACTGGTCACAAAGCAGAGAGTGTCATTTGCTCTAAGTGGAAGTGCATCAGTGTGGTATTATAACTTAAAAACAAACTGGGAGACGCCAAAATTAGCAAAACTGCTGTAATGCTTTAGCTGATTGATGGAAAACCAAGTATATGCTTTTCTTAAAAAAACAAACCAAAAACTAATGAAAAGTGAGCCCAGCTGTGGCCACACCCTTCTGCTACTGGTTTACCACACCACCTCCCAGTCCCCCAAACACTGCACATGGAACCAGGCAACACAAAGCAGGAGGGAGGGGAGAAGTATTTCATGCTTCATAGAGCATTGTTTTAACTTGTGCTTATGTATGACAGAGCACGACAAAGAACTGAGCTGAACAGTGCCTGCAAAAGCCAATGGTTTGGTGCTTCTGTGACTGCAAAAAGTGAACTTGGGCAACAGACACAGGCTACTGTTAGCTGGATTTCTGTTGTCTGAGCTAGGATGGATTTTAACTGCTACCTGTAACTACTTACCAGGCTGGAAAAATCTCAACTTAGACATAAATGCACCAGAGCTTTGGAGCATGGGACTCTGGCAAATGATGTAGGAACACAGTCTAAAGATTTTTATTCTTTCCTAGAATTCAAGATTTCCATGATTTTAGTAGCTACATCAAATGGACTAGGACTTCTGAGCCTTGTGATCTCTGGTCCTGGTTTGGACTGCCTAAAGATGGAGGATACAGAGCCGAAGATAAAATAGCTGTTACTACTTGGAGGAATACTCCAGGTGATGGCTGGAGACCCTGTCCTTTGCTTACACTATAGTCCAGGGGATTTGGAATGACAACGTCCCAGAGATTCTGCCCAGATGGGAAATAGGGGATGCACTGTTCAGTGAATGGGTTGGTGGATTTTTTCTAATTCTAGGGGGATCTCTACTCCTCTCCACAATCTGCTTATCATCTGACTGTCACTTACGAGAGCAGCACCAAGGGCAGATATACAAGATGCCCATCAGCATCTGGAAATTGGAAATGGAAGACCTAAAAAATGACAGATACCAGGTTTTCTGACTTCTTGCTTGTGTTACAGTAAGAGAGAAAGACCTGATGAACAGACAGGTTACTGTTTACAAGATTGGGAGTGGGATTCTTTCTTACCGAGTCGTTCCTTTAATCACTACTTACTTCCACTTTTAATTACATGAAGTGATGAGCTATGGCAATCTAAGCCACCACTGTATTTCTCCCAAGTCTGATCAATGGCAGATTTTGTTTTTGTTGTATGACCTGGGGAAGTGAGTATAAAAATTTTAATCTCTAGGCCTGCATGGAGACTTGACCATATTTTAAATGGCAGAACTCCTACTGGGGCTGCTTTAAACAATGTATTTTTTACAAAATAATATTAGTTGAAGTCTGAAAGACTTTGTAGCGCCAGTTCAACATGCATTACAAAAACCTAATGCAGTACAACCTTGAATGAAGTTTGCTGGGCCTGTATAATTTACAGTAAACTAAATGTTCTCAGACATAACGTCACATAATGCAAGATCCTCCATTGTGAGAGAGAGAGAATATAACCACCTCTATCCCTCCCCAATCTCTCTCTCTAAGGAAACCCAGTATTTCTGGGCAATGAGATGTTGTCTGGAGGAGACTCAACCATGTTCGTTGCTGGTGCAGTTTTTCCTCCATGAATGTAAAGAACTAACTTCAAGTATATGAATTAGTTTCCACGTAACTTATCCTTAGAGCTGTCAGTGATTGATGTGAACTTTCTATAAATTGCCATGATTTTACATTGACAAAGCTGTAGCAGCCATCTGTTTCTGCAAAGACCATATAAAGAGATAGAAGAGCAATAAAAGAATTAAATAAAACACCGGTCTGGAAAAGAGCTTTGTTAAAAAAATGTATTTTCCAATCACTGAAACACATGAAAAGTGCAGAGACAAGTTAATCTATGTAATGTACTTGCATACTCTTACAGACAAAATTAGAACAGAAACACATTCAGAATATAACCTGATTAAATATTTAGTTCAGTCCTGAGCATTTGATATTTAATACAGTATAAACATAGCAATAGTAAAAAGAAAAATAATCTTAAAATTATTTGATTTGTGTTCTATTACAATTTCTGCTAAACTTTCCTCATTTGGCTAAATATTCTTGTACCAGTAATATTTACATTTTGATATATGCAACTGCAGTGACATTGGTACCTGGCAATAGAACTAATTACATTCGTTATACCCTGCTGTGCAGGGTAAATTTCACTTCAAGAGCAATATTTATCACTTTAAACTGACGGGAATTTATTTGTATGTATTATTTTAGCTTATTCTATTGAGTGTTTCAAGTGTGACATGTTGAATTAGTAAAAAAACCCCAAACTCCAAACCCAGAATTGTTAAAAGCTGCCTATAAATATGTTCAACTTTACCAATCTGGAAAATGAAGAGCATGAATATGTCTAAGTCTCTCATTTTTAAAGGAGTTTTGTAAGCTGAAGCCAACAATACTTAAGTTTTGACTTCACCCTATGCTTACAAATCAAGACAATAATACATTTTTTTGGAAAATTATTCAACATTTGAGAAAAACCAGCTAACTGGACTAAAATTTAGACACCTCTAAGTATTTTTTGGAATAGCATCCTTAATGAAAAATATTTTTATGGCCAGAACTGAACTATATTAAACAGAACATAAATAAGACTGTAAATAAATAAAAGAAAAATCATAAAGTAGACCTCTAAACATCATTCTACAAACACCTTATATAATCAAATTGAGAAGTTGAAACTGTCAACCTTCATTTCACCTCTACATTAAATAATTGCAGATTTTTTTTAAATTGACCTTTCAAACATGAATGTTATCTCAAACCCAAGACACAAAAAACAAATGGGGCATTCATAAAGGATGTTTAATCAGTCATCTTGCTCAAAATAGCATGTTTGGCTTTGTATTTCAGTGAACTGATGTATTTGTGCATAAGAAAACCCTTGGGTGTTACACAGACCTGTCATCACAGAATTGTCACTTCGAATCTAAGACAGCTGCTACCATATTGTGGTTATATTGTTTCCATTTGCTCAGCAAGTAATTATAGCATTTCTGAAAGATGAAGGCCATGCAATGTGGCTTGTTGCTTGGGGAAGAAAACTGTAGCCAGTGAATGAAATACATCTGAGTGCAACATACTAAGTAGAAAATGAAATATTTCTGTTCTCTGCAATATCCACCTACTTACACAGTACCCATGGAAGATGACCCCAACTGCTTTACCAAGACAGGTCTGCTTGAACACCTACATCCAATGTTCTGAACTTCTAACAGAGGGCAACTCCTGATGAAGCAGCCTGCTAGGACGAAGCATCTAAGTAAGACATATTTGAAACAAGCTGTTCACATCTATTCATTAAACCTGTGCACCCCCAACTGCACACAGGGTCAATTGTATATTTTGAGAATTGTTATTTACTGTACCGAAATTTGTGCAGACTTCTAGTCAGAAGCTTTTCTTTTTCAGAAAGGGTTCACTTTACCAACAGGACTTCTGATATCTGAATTAGCACGTGAGAGATTTTTTTCTGGTACAAATCCTTTAATGAAGCATCTTCGGATCTGTAAACCTAGCAGACTCCTTCATGTATTCTGAGCTGGCAATCAGACAGCCCCCTAGGACAAACGATTAACAGAGAGAAACTCTCATTTTTAAGTGCACAGTGGGTATAACTATTTCGATTTCAATGTTGGTTTTATGAATTAGATTCATCCTGTTCAGAAAGCAGCTGCCCCTTTTGGTAGTCTCAAAGTAAGTTTTAGGGTTACTTGTCTGCCTTGCCTTTCTCACTCTCCCGCAGATGCAAGAAACCTTTTAGTGCAGGTTAAAGTACTGTACATTCACAAAACTAAACACTGAACTCTGTGTCTTCCTACAAAGTATTAAAAAACAAAACCAGAAGAAATTTATTTTCAGAAACAAAATTACAACGTGGGTGATGAATCGAATCAGCAGCTGTTGTGAGGCAGCCTGGATGTTTTGGAAAGGAGCTTACGCTTCTGGTTAACTTCAAACTATAAAAGTTATGCTCTTGTACAAAAGTATTGCATGGCAGAATAGCCATCTTCACAGTCTGCTCACATGAAAATAGTGAAAAGATAAACAATTGTCTGTTGAACATAATTTTTCTCAACACAGTGCAGTTCAACAGGACACATGCGTAGTACTGCCTTTGTTCCATCTTTACAAAATAAAAACACAGATGCGATACACACAAACTGTACAAAATCAGCATCAGTATACCAAAATTAATCTACTTTGGTTTTCTCTTTGTTGGGTTTTTTTGCCATTTTTTAAGCTTACAAAAATTCAGTTCACTATATTTTACAAATAAACATATCAATAGTGAATGTAAAATAGAAGATCATTGAAAGCACATCACTGGAACTACAAAGCTCATCTGAAAAGAGATGAACAAGTGGAAAAACACTTCAATGAAAATGCATAATTATACATCATCAGCTGGAAGGGCTGGTATACTGATCTTTGCTCTTGTGAAGTATGCTATCTTCTCCCTGAAATTAGAAAAGAAAACAAGGGATTTTTTTACTATTTGTTGCATGACTGCAATGTCATCTGCTGTAGAGTTGCTAAGGTTAGACCACAGTTCTTTAAAACACAGGTTTGGAAAATACACTGAAAATTTATTTACTACAAATATGGCATTCTGACACAATTACCTTCTTAAGCAGATTTATGTAAAAAGCAGTTCCAATTTTGAAAGAGAAAAAATACCAGTATTTCATTAATAACTGCAATGATAAGACTGAAATATTGTTCCAGTCACTGAATTGCCTATGATATTTTCAGTGTGGGGATGAGAAGGCAAAATAAATCATTTTATCCTGACGTGGGAAAAGGGCAAGGGGGGAATAGTTGTGTCTGGGCAAGACTCAGAGAAGAATTGTTAACCCATTCTCCAGTTGCTTCCCCTGTGCTGTTACCATTTCTGTCACCTGTGAACTGAGACATTACTGAAGCATAACAAGTTTACACAGGCTTGCCTACCACCAGGCTAGAAAGCAGAAGAGAAGTATTGAGGGCTTAAAAATTCAATCTCAGAAGAGTCATTCTTCTTGAGAGCTTTAAAAATGTCTCTGTGTGAGTAGTCTGAGGCCACAGCACTGTAACAAGTCCAGCTAGCAGTTCGTGTACAATTCAGCCTCAGGAGTTAAGTATTTATCCAGCAGACTAAACCATGTTTTCCACTGGTGAAGCTTGAGTTCCCATGACAAACAGTAGCACAGAGCACAATCAACCTAAACTGGCTTTCTCTTCCTAGTTGTGTGGTGACTAGAAAATAAAGGGCAATGGAGCCTTTTGATACCCTTCTTGCAGGGGAATAGTGTTTTGGGCAGTATTACATGTTCCTGTAGATTTAGGCAGCAGTCTGTGATGACTGTTAAATGACCAGCACTGACCAAAAGCCTTTCTCAGGACATGCACAGAAAGTGAAATCTTCAAGATACTCTGAATTTCAAACTGAAGATAAATAACTCAGCTGTAACACATCTTTGCTGAGGAACCCCTTTCCTCTCTTGCTTTGATTCTGCATCACTTACAGCTATGGTTGGCAATACATGCTGCCTCACAGGCCGCTACTTGCTTATGGATTTCTCCAACTGCTCACAAAAGATAATTATAAAAAAGGAAAAAAAAGTCTCACATTTATTAGCAGCTGATTTAAATTTCCTATAAAGGAATCCAAAATTCAAACTTCAAAAATGCGTGTTAACTGACAAAAATGTGTATTAACTGACAAAACAAACCAAATTAACTTGCAGTACTGTTTCTATGTGCAAAAGCAAGCACTGTATTTTTCAATCAATAGATTTATATTTATTTTTATATAGAAGTGTGGCCTCCAGGCTGCAAACCCTGCCACTTACTGGCCAGCCTTTTAGGAATCTAGGCCAGTTAGAATTAAGGTTTAAGATAACAAGTGTTCATTCTGGCTTATGCTAAGCAAGAACACTTCATTAATTGCTTCAAGTAATAGGTTGCTTCGCAACCAAAAGAAGGGAAACAAAACAGAGGAGGGATTCAAGATCTTTCTTTAATACTCAGTCTTGAGCAAGGCACAAGTAGTGGTTAATGAGTTTCCTGATGAGCTGTATGTATCCTGTCCTACTTCTCCTCGAGAGGTGATTTTTTTCAGGCCCCTGCCATCACTGGAAGAACTCCCTTGACTTAAAGCCCAGTGTCAACCTGCTGTGGGTGAGGTGAGCCACAGCAACAGTCACACACGTGCCAGCCTACAGCAGCTGTCACACAGGGGTCTGACACTCACCTCGGCTTCCTCACCACACTCTGAACTGCCACAGGAGCAGGTCACCGAGGCCTGGTCCTCGGAAACTCCAACTTAGAGCCATGTTAGAAATGTGTGATGTTTCTGGCAAGTCAAAGCCATGTGGACTTTTTGCTAATACTACAGGGCACACTGTTACTAATACTTTACTAACTTTTACTAATACTACAGTCTGATTATACCTAGGAATAGTTCATGTTACTTCACTACATGAAAAAAAGCATGAAAAGCAGAACAGGCCATACCTGAATGACTGCACCTGCAGTGGCACTTTCTGGCTCTGCTCCCGTAGCCGGCACACATCCTTAGAAGCTTTCCTCATCAATTTCTCAGCACTTAAACCTTGTTTCTGCTCTTCTTTTGACTGTTCAGCCTGTATCAAGAAAAACAACTGTATTTTGCTGATAAAGAACAACTATTCATTTCAAAAAAGTGAGAGGTGCTTATGTGTCAAGCAAAACACTTGGTAGTGTCAAGTTTACTGTTGGACTCAATGATATTAAAGGTCTTTTCCAGCCTAAATGAATCTATGATAATCTCTATATAAAAGGTCAGCAAGATAAAAGACTGACATCACAAGCCTAAGCCATGGCCGTGAAATAAGGTAATGGGGCTTTTCCTAAAAGGATAAACAGAGCAAATTCCATGCCATCACAGGTGGCTACTAGGTTTTATAAATTCTGGTATTTCTTAAGGCAGCAATTAGACAATACCTAAATTTGTATGAACACATGTTGTCTATCCAAGTATGTTTTTAGAACTGGGAGCCACTGATTCTCTTCCCATATAAAATACTTTTATTTCCTGACAAAAGCTCTCAGGAAAGTTGCCTGTACCTACTCTAAAGGGACTGGCAGTAAAAATAGGGAAGGCGTGCTCTCAAAATACACTTTCAAGTTTTGTTGACTGTGTGAACAAGGAACATGAACTTTTGTGCCTTTATTCATGATATGGCACCTATTTTGCATGTGAGACTCACTTCTTTCATTTGCATTGCAGAGGTGTAAAAGCCAAGGCAAGTGAACAGAACACCAGTGGTAACAAGAGATCAAAGGTCTTTTGTGAACAAAGTTGAGCAGCTACATATCCCACAGTGAATTACTGAATTTCTGCACCTCAGTATTGCTGGCTCTATTACTTATGTCTTTACCAAGCATCCAACAGGACAGCTGCAGCTATGCCATCCACCATTTCAGCAACAAGACTGCTATTAATAGCTGTGCTTTGGCTTTAAAAAACTTTATCAAGGGTTTCCGAATATCCAATAATTTGAACAGCAGCTCTTTTTAGGTGGCTAGTCACCTGGAATTCTTAGACAAATGACCCCCATTCATACACTGGTGACTTTTGTAACAAATGCATTGTCACCCCCATCACATGTGGGGTGCACAGTGTGGGCAGTGCTTTTATTTCGAGACTGCAGGGGCTGTCAGACAAATGTTATTTATTGTATTTTGAATTTTGTCAGCCATCAAAATTCAATAGACGCGGTTCACATTCTTGAACAACTATAAAGTCATAGAGAGTTTAATTTTTGATTCTTTAGAGACTTGAAAATGCTGTTCATTACCTCAAATGAAAACACATTTGCAAGCCTGAAACAGCGATCTTCGAAGCTGGTTTGTAACTTAGGAGTTCACATCCCAGTTCTGAATTCAACCCAGTAGACTTCTAAACAACAAAACCAACTAATTCAAAAGAGCTAGTCCATACTATCAGTTTCATACTGGGTAGTTATAAGAAAGCTGCTCACAGCAGGATAGTGGTACCCTCTGTCTGTTGAAACGCACTCTGGTTTCTATATGAAAGTATTTTACATGAAAGAGCACCACCCTTTCAAAAACTCACTCAAAACCCAGTCAGCTTGTACTGCTCTTAACTTCTTCAGTCACCAACTCCAAAATAGCTATGATTTTAAAATGAAATTAACCTATAAATACTGTTTTCTTTATTAGTTAGTGAATATAAATTTGCAATCTACAACTGGTAATGTCTTAATTAATTTTGCATATGTCACCGGCCATATGTTTTACCAGCTCCCCTAATTAATATTTAGCATCAAAGCACTAAACATACAATATTTCAAAATTTTCTAATTTTATCCTTTCCCTAAGTATACATGAGATTCTTGTGATTACTGCATTTCAGATTTAAGAGCATAGATGACTTCTTTGTTTTCATACTCTGTATTACCATGTATCCCTTTTTCATTTTTGAATCCATTTATTTTTTCAGGATGCTCTAAGAGAAACCTGGATTTCAGCCCAATGTCTCTAAGAATATCCATATGAGAAGGTATGTAGATGACCAGGTTTATATTTACATCATGTTTCTTGAGTGTTTTATAAAAAATACAGAAAAGCACACTAATATAATGGCCAGACATTCATTAAGTTCCAAAACTCTGGCACATTTTGTGGTGATGCACCCCTCCCCCCCTCCCCCCAGCAACACTATGATCTCAGATTCTTTAAGCACATTTCTTTATTCTTTAAAACACTTGTTCACAACACTTATCTACCAAATATAAGCGTCAGATAGGAATATTTCTGTCTGGGCTTAGCTTAAGCTTGTTTAAGATGGCAAGAAACTCTATCAAAATTAGAGCTGAAATGCTATTTCCTGTCTGCTTCTGTGGTTTTTGTATAGAAGAAACTGAATCTAAAGAAAAACTAACTGTGCTAAACACCAAATCATTGGGACAAGGACATGATTATTGGTATTAATGACATAATTACATATTACCTCTACATAGGAGATGTACTAAAACGAAATAACGAAGATATTTACTGGAATCTTTTTTAGATATAAACAGAAGTAGTACTTCAGAGGACACTAGGTGTCTGAAAACTTACTTGTATGAGGATTTAAGACTCAAACTTTGAAATACTGCATGATTTCTCACAAACATCCAATTGAAACAGGAGAAAATGCTTCTGGTGCACAGAATTACCTGTTTTCTGATCTGCAGGTATTAGTGGACATTACATACTTGCTACACTTAGGAAGGTGTGGAAGGAATGGGAGGGAAGGTATGGAGTCTGTGGATTTGGCTTCAAGCAGAGTAACTGCATGCTAGCAAGCAGCCACTGATTTTCAACATCCCCCACATCTGCGGTTTCATTTTTCACTTGAGACTCTCTCAATTTCTCTGGCATTTCCAGCTGCTGCATTAGTCTGTGCCATTATAATGCCTGCAGGATCTAAGAAATAATCTATGACAATGTTCTCTAGGCTGCTGTGTTTTGCTAACCCAAGGGGAAACACTGACAACACAGTACAGCGCTCTCAGGGTTGTTTTGCTCTGCAGGGGAAGGCTGCAATGATTTTAAGGTTAGAAGTATTTCTAGAAACTTTGTAAGCACTCTTCAAAGAGGTGGAGTGACTGTGATCATTGTTCTGACTTTTACCTTGGAAAGGAGGACTTAAATGCTGTGCTAGTGCCTGCATATGTTTTAGGAATGTGTATTATTACCCTTATTCCTCACCAGTGTGTGTGTAATGGTGTTGATCACTGACACCAGCCATACAAAATGTGACAAGCCTACCTCCTGCCTTGAAAGAGCCAGCTGAAATAAAGCACAAATCCAAAGGATTCATAATATGAAATGTTGCAGAGGCATACTCTGTTCTAGCGGGAATAGCTTTTGAATGGGAGTAGTTTTAAATGAAACACTCAGAAACTATAATCTCTATCCTGCATCCAGCATTAGATATAAACTAAGAACTTCTACATAAATTTAGCTATGCTTCTTTTCTATAAGCTACTATTTTTATGGGTTAAAACTTAGATCAAATTCATATAATGAATTCACATGGTAAAAACCAACACAGTTACATTAAGTTTAAACACTGCACTATTCTCCTCCATTTTGCCCAAGGGTTTTTCAGAACACTCATCAATGTTCACCCTAAACTCTGCTAGTGTTTTATAGTCATTTTAGTACTCCACTACCTACAGCCAACAGCAGATGCCAAAAGAGGGACCAGAAGACACAATAGGACATAAATGTAGAATTGGGAGAACATACTGGGGAAAAGTTTTGTTTCCTAAGGTATCAGTCAAAGACTTCTTGAAATATGTGGTATCATTTACATGCATTTTTCTACCGTGAATTTAGCAAATCAATAAATTCATAATTTTTTGAACCTATGAAAACTTGCAGCACTCAATGTTTTTTTGCAAACATTTTTATAGTTTCTGAATGTCATGCTATGTTTGCTTGCATTTACCCTACCATCTGTTCAATTCTCTACTTCTTGGAGAATTAAAGACCATGATTAATTGCTCTCTTCCACCTCACTCATGGTTGTATGGACTTCAGTTGTAGCTACTTAGCCATTCATAACACAGAAGTTGTTTCCTCCCCTGACCATCCTTGTTGACCCTCTATAGTTTTACCATCCACTTTGAAAAGGGAAAACAAAAATGAACTATGTTCATGTTACAGGCATATTTAGATGCTAAAGCAATGATCTGTTTTGTTCCAAGTATTTTTCTTAGCAATTCCTGTCTTATTTGCTTTTCGACATCTGCTGATCCTGTGATGTTTTTGTTTATGTGTTTGTCTCTTATATGTGGAGTACCTCATTCCTAATATCTAATTCAGAGCTCAGCCTTGTATATGTAAATATTAGGATCACCCTTTCCTCTTCTACACAAGGCTATTTACTGACATTTAGCTTTAAAAGAAACAAACCAACAAAACCAACAACTATTGCTTACATATGAGGAGGGCCTCTGCACCTTGTTAAAACTTTCAATTTTTACTACTCTGAATAACATGGTGTACCAAAACACTAATCTCTATCAACCATAAAGAGCTAAGGAGCACAGATCCCTCCTGGCCATCACTCACAACATCCCCTCATTGAAAGCTGATGTTCATTGACTGACTTGGATGGGACAGGGGCTCCAGAAGGCGTCTACTCCAACCTCCTGCTCACAGTAGGTGATGCCAGAGCTGAGTAAGTCAGGGTCTTGACCAGTTAGGTTCAGAACACCTCCAGCTGTGCAGGTTGGGTGGGTTTGTTTTGTTCTTTTTTCTTGGCTGGGTTTTTAACTCCCCCAGCAACCTCTCCAGGGCCCTATTCCAGTCGATGATCTCCATGATGATTTAAAAAACCAAACAACCTCCCAAAAACATAACAAAAACCCTACAGCATCTAACTTTTTAATGTATCTTGTTGGAATTTTCCATATTCCAACTTCTCACTGCTGCATCTCGTTCTTCTATCCTGTTTCTTGTCTTTTAATCACATGGGGCATCCCACTACCTTACGGCAGTGCATATATACTTGTACTGTTCTAGAGATCACCACGTAGAGAACAGAATTTGGCTTTCCTTTGCCAAAACTAGAACAAGTATGTCCTGCATAAAGACCTAAGCTACTGCCTTTTCCCCATGCCCCTACCACTGTAAGTAGTGGTAATTGCTCCTTCTACCTGTTACAAGCATCTTTTGGCTACAAGTTCTGTGCAGACTGCAAAGCAACCAATGCTGAAGGACAGAAAGCACAAGCAAGTCTGTAAAAGCATAGCTGGGATGTAAGAATTCTAAATCAACTTTTAAGTAAATGCTATTTTACTACACCAACCACAACTATTACTCCAAATAACAGAGTGTCTGATGTGATTTACTGAAGTACTTAGAGGGCACTAGGAAAATGTTTCCTCAGATTCTGTGTTTAATGTTGTAGCATTGATCAACAAAGAAACAGGTTACGCTGAGTAATTCAGAGATGTAATTAGTCAAATGTGAGCTCCTGTAAAAATATTTAACGTGATTGACCAAATTCTTTAACAAATTTATAGCAAAGGTAGGGGTGTATTTATTCACACATATCTCAATGCTGCTCACCTGTTTTTCAGCTTGTTTCAAGAGCTTCTGGAAACGTTCATCCTCTAGCACACACAGAGGAAGGTCTGCCTCTCCTCTACCTTTCATTTCCTCAAGCTTTTGTTTAAGGTCCCTCAAGGCCTGGAGCTCATCGTTCAGGCGATTCTGTCGTGTGCGTGATGCCTGGAGGTCCAGCTCCAAGTCCAGGGAAGTGCGCACGGGGCACTCCTGCGCAGCTCTTCGCATGATGGGCTGGCAAACAGGCTGAGTCGTTTGGGAGACACAACAATAAAAGTTAATACCCAGGGAGGCTGGTGGAGGGTTTGACATACTACACTCAGAAAAGCTCAAATATTTTTTGGGGTTTTTTTACCAGTCCTTTTTTCTAAAGTCAAAAAGTTCACCTATCCTGGAATTTTTCTTTAGTCACTAGCTAAAAATAAATGCTCCAACCAAGTGCACAATGATATATTTACAGGTTAAAAACAAAAAATCCCATTCTGATCCCTGGGATGACACTGCCCGGAGACACAACACTACACAGAATTCCCCACAGATTTCAACTACATTATTCATTTTTGTAAATATTTGCTTTTTCAAGGCCTAACCAAACACATAATGTTACAAACTCTGTAAACATGCATTTCTTCAGCATATTTCACATTATTTACTGTCCTTTCACAGCGACTTTTGCATGAGTAAGTCAGGCAGGAAAAGCCATCTCACACTACTCAGTATCCCAGCCTATTCTTTCTTATGCAAAATGTAATCCTGCTACCCAGTAACAAGGCTTCCAAAGGACTATTTTTCTAGTTACAATTAAGACTAAAATATAACTCTCTAAATTGACGTAAGAATGAATTTCATGCAAAAGAAGCAGAATCTTACTCTCTTGTCCTTCAATCCTTTTTGCTACTTGAATACTTTTGGTGAAGAGTCAATTCCCTTTAAAAGGACATCTAAATCCTTGAAATCTTCACCAAAATTTGCTCAAGATGTATATTGCTGGTGTTGACTTTTGTGCAGCATAAGACATCTTGTGTCATTTTGTGATATGCAGGTGGTTTAACCCAGACCCCTTTGACAGTAACTCAAGTTCAACAATAAGCTCAAGTTCAACAACAAATGCCATGATGCTGAGCATCAGTGTCTTGCTGCTGGCTTCAGCCACAACTAAAACAACACAGGCTTCGTTGGACGGGGGATGACATTGGACTGAGATCACTGTGTTGAGATTTCAGCATGAAACTACATGACATAATTGTGGTACTTGTGTTGCTTTTGCTGAAATACTTGAAATAAAGCACATCCTTTATGTCATCTGGTATTCCTTTTCTCCCCATACTTTGTTTTAAACCACGTGCAGGTAACCCAGCACGTACCCGTTTGACTCTCAGGCTCCGTCGTTCCGTGGCATTTCTCACAAAGAGAGACTTCTTGGCTAGTGTGGAACTGTCACTGTCACTGCGATTCAACTGTCAAAGTGCACATAAGAAACAGATATAAAGCACCTTCATATGCAAATACACCTGCATTGGTAGAATCAGTCAGGGAACCTCAGTTTATATGCATGTAGGTCATATTCTTAGTATAAAGTTAACAAGTTTGCAACTAGAATAAGCATCTACTCTCAAATTGTAATGCTACACCAAGACAACCATTGATCTTACTGAATGGATAGTAAGTAGATTCTTTAAGAATGCAAGGAAGCTAACTATGGTTATTAAGTACTGACAAATCATTGTCTGGCTGCAGATACAAACTATGGATTTCACTTACCTGGGGCAGGCTTTTAACAAATTTACTACAGGGACGGTAAATTACTGTAGACATGCACCTGTCCAACAAGCAGTATTTTTGTATTGTTATGAATTGTAGCAGGCAAA
Source organism: Pachycephala philippinensis (assembly GCA_013397055.1). NCBI lineage: Eukaryota > Metazoa > Chordata > Aves > Passeriformes > Pachycephala > Pachycephala philippinensis. The sequence continues at coordinate 462,301 of VWZT01008245.1, forward strand.
GGTGTGCCTACAACTTCCTTTGGAAGCACTTCCTGCTTCTTAAAATTATGCGTCACAGCTCGGCAGTAGCTTCTTCGTAACTTTAGCACTATTTCGTACACATCAGTGCAGAATGATTGTTAGGTGCATCAGCATCTAACAGGTGGTAACCTCCAGGGAAAACAGAAGCATCTCTCTGCAGAATATGTATTTCACCTCTTCAGGAAATGACAAAAAAAGGAGTCATTCTGCTGACATTTCAGTAAGCAAGGCCAGGGCCCTGAAGTGTGCTTACACAGAACTCACTGGGAGCTGGGGGTGGGAAATACAACCACTTGCAATACAAGTACACCTCTCAAGAGACAAATCTGTCTTTTCACCATGAGCCACTACTGGGAGCTACTGTATCCATGAGCCTGGATACAGAGAGGCAGCCATCGTCACTAATGTTCCTCAGGCACTTTTCAAGGGACATTTTCCAAAGCACCAACAGACTTTGGTTCTGTCCATTAGACCTCAAAGATCTCTGTTTTCTATAATATCATATGAGAGTAGGTGCTCTCTTAAAGCCAGGCCATCTCTTCCAATTAGAGAGCAGCTGGTGCTTCACCAGAGTGTATCCAACAGGTGGTTTCCTCTCGTACAGCACCATAAAGCAAGGAAGGCTGGATATGCCTGTGGTGCAAGCTGGGGACTGGGACTGGGGAGAGCCCAGCTCTCCAGCCCTCTCTGTGAACTTGGATGCTGCTACAGTGCCCACTCTGGAGCCCCCAGCAGTGGGCAACAGTGTTTCTGACACAGCAAAAGGTTCATCTGCAAACATGTTCTTTTCACAGGGTACTTTGCTTCCAGGCAATACCATACACAATGAGAAACAGAATGCTTTATTCAAGGTAAGGTTTTTTGGATTCTGGCTCTTGGCAGCAATTATGCAGCAATGTTCAAAGCTATAAAAACCCAATACTTTCCCAGATGCAAAAACCTCAGGAATTTACACTAACTAGACTACTGAAGCAACTAGTTTTACTTCCTGTTGAAGACCTGCATAGGCAGCAAATGAAGGTGTTTTTTTTTGGTTTTTTTTGCCAATACTGCTAATTTCCATTTAGGAATTAAGTTCCAGCACAGGAATTAAGATGAATTCAACCAATAATGTATCCAAATTATGTAAAGATTGTTAGAAGACAGTCTGCTGTGTTTCATTCTGGAGGGTATATGGAATAGTTACTTAAGTATGTAGGTATTGATTATAGATTTATTTTTTTTAGGCTAATGAGAATCACAGACAAGTGATGAACTTTAATGTTCCCAAATGATTAAAGCAACTGCCTCTAACTGAACTGGGGAATTAAAGCATCAGTATTTTTTTTTTTTTTAAAAAGGATGTACTTGTATGAGTAACCTGTAGAAACTAAACACCAAAATAAACTGCGTTTTCTAGGGTATCTGTGATTAAAATCTATAGAGCTGGTAGTCCATGCTTAAATCTTTAGACACGTGATTTTCATAGTTAGTTTAGCAGCAACAAGACTCACAATTTAATTTTTTTTTTTTTCCATGCTACTATAGATCTAGAGAGACTGGAGAACTTAGCTGCCAAAGCCATGTTTAAAACCCAGCCCCAAGGCAGCGCTTGCACATCTTTCAAAGATGCAATTACAGCAGGATTTGGGCTGCCTAGGTTTAAAACCAGTTGAGATATAAAGCGAGATTTAAAATTGATGACTGAGCTCTTTCCACACTGTTACCCTTAAATGGTTGCATTATTAAAATATGGTAATGCAATGGCATTTTACAGCGAATTCTATTTCATGTTGTAACAAATTGTTTTGCTGCTAGAGTGCTGGAGTTGCTGACGTGCAGGGAAACACACTTTTTGCAGACAGCCAGCACAGGCATCTGTGTTATTTCTCTCCAACAGGATATATTTTTGCCCTAGTTGAGGTGTTTTGCAAGAGTATGCAACTCTGCTGAAAGTCAATTCTACTATGCATCAGCTCAGATAGCGAGAGACTCTAGAGAAAGCACAGGCTCTGCCTCTCGCAGGGAAAATTGGTGCATGACTCACTGTCATTAATGCTTCATTCCCAAGAAGTTAAATGACTCTTTAGTTAATAGCTCTTCATCCCAAGTGTTTTTCCTCTTACCCTACAGATGTATTGGTTCCGCTCGCCTGGAGAGAAGGTTTGGGAGCGCACTATCATGCTGTTCCTGACAAAGGGACGCTGTCTGGAGCTCCAGCTGGCTCTGTCCTTGGGTCGGACTGGTGTGTTCTCGTTAAGCGATTCCTCAGTGTTAGTCTCTTTATCAACCTATGAAAAGGAATTTAATGTGTGAGACTTACTATAACCACATACATCCCACCCCACAGTTTTTGTGCCTTTGGATTTTACAAGCATTCTCGTCACCTTGCAGTGGATGGAAAAAGACCAGTGGCAAAAAGCACCATGCATTTACAGAGAAGCTATTCTTAGTAAAGAAATACAAAATTCCCAAGAGGCTTAAGAGCGTGTGGAGATTATTTGAAGGTACTCTTTGTAGCCAGTAAAGCCGAAGCTTTTGCAGAAAGGCCTTTGCTGCTCTGCAGATGGTTTGATGCAAACACAGTGCAAGAAATGTTTTGCTTTGCAATTTGCAGACATTATGATTATTGCACATTTTTATTTGCTTTGTTTGGTATTTGCACGGTTCTGCCATGCCAGAGATGGTGTCTGTGCACACTGAAAGGGGGCAGCTGGGAAAGTTACACTGCCCACGTCCTTCCAGACATACTGCCATACATCCCCAAGCCTCAGCAGCAGGGCTGCTTTATGGCAATCTCCAGAGCTTCACGAGCCTTGTGAACCCAGGGAAAAGACACCGCTGGCTGCTGTCCCTCAGCACAGCCTGCTGCCTACTAGAGTTGCCCCACATGTGCCAGAAGGAGCCCCAAGTGCCCCCATCCCTGGGGGTGGTACAGCCTGTGCTCACTTCCATGCTGCAGTCATCCTGGCTGCTGGGCTAGACCAAGCTCTGCAGCAGCTGGAACATCCAACGTTACTGATGTGCACTGGGGCTTCGTCTTCAACTTGGGTAATTTAATGAGGTTCATGGTTTTCAAAGTGCAGGTGATAAATACAATGGCCTAAATAGCACAACAGCAACCCCGAGAGGCTCTGGCATAGAGAGATCTGTGCTGTGGCTGGCTCTGCACTGGAGTCTGCTGTCTTCCACTCATTGTCCGGGTCCACCCAGCCCAGGCTTAGCAAAGCACTCATGTGCATGTCTGACCTTCACATGTTGTCCTTGCCGTCTCCCCTTGCCGAGTTAGGGCTTTGATCTATATTCACTTGCTACCCAGCAGGCTGTCAGTCCTTTTAATACCACAGCCTTAGCTCATTTGGCATCTTGCCACATTAATTGGACGTTAATTACAGTTTCCAGCAAGTCCACTGAGATGTTAAACTTTTGTATTGTCACAAAGTTGAAGGAACAAGATGCCACTCCTTGTCTTTTTACCTCTGCTATTTTATAGAACTTGAGGGTTTAAAACATGCACCAGTGTTTCTATTAAGATGCAGAAAGCTTCTAAAAATTTTATTTCTGAAAGTGTGCTACCACATCAGGCATATGTTTACTAAACATTTACTAAAAGTGCTTTCAAGAAAGTGGAATATAATTTAAAGACAACAGTTACAAAGAGCATGGAATTAGAAATCGCTTTATGCAGTGTGTGAGTACAATAGTACCCTCAATAGTTCAAAAGTATACACAGTTTTAATACACATTTTGGAATTTTCTGTTCATTAATCTTTTGTCCTTTTTTCTGCTAAGACAGTTTTTGTATTTCACGCCCTAAAATAGAGGAAAAAAATACAGAAATCCCTGCATTGGTTTAAAGATCTTGACCTATGTCATGTGTTTCCCCCTGTTTAGCAGATGAATCTGAAGGAAAAAAAGGAAACAATGAAACAGATGTGCAGAAATACTTTAAATATGCACAAGCTGAAGCTACTGAACTGCTCTTGTATTTTGAATATTCTCCGTATGCAACAAAAAAAAGTGAAGATAGTCTTGGTTTATTGTCCTGGACTTAGATATTCTGCCTAGCATGTTTGTCGAATGTCCTCTTCACAGTTCAGAAGTGACCACACCAATTTTGTTACAAGTACATACTGACAAGTGCTAAAGGAAATGCCACATCAAATTGTAAATGCATAGATGCAGCAGACTTCTATATTAATTGCTCAGAAATAGATTTTTGGACACAGTAAGATACTGCAGGAATGTGAATTTTAAGATATTCACCAATGTTAGAATTACAGCAGCTTGCTGGCTTTCGCGGGCCTCATCACTGTTCTCTCTGTTCTTGTCTTCATTCATTTCTGGTGCATCCACGAGTAACCCCATGTCATCATTACAGTCACCTTCTGCTGCCAGCTTAATGCCATCTTCCTCTTCATCCACGATTTCATCAGAGGCCTCTGCGAGCATCTCTAGCCTGTATGAACAGAAGTAGACCAGGCTTATTCTGAAACTGAAAAAGCTCACCAGAGAAAGATACCAGAAAGCCCGGACCTGCACCCATGTATAAGGTATGCATTTTCCTGACAGGAAAAACAACTATCATCCAAATGCTTCCACTAAGTTCATGTGAAGGCCCATTTCATTGCTGCCTCCAGCAAAACCCAGCAAGCACTACTACAGTTCACCTTCAAGGCTGTTATGACAACACTGGACTATATTCAATAGCTGTAATGTTGATAATATTGAAGGACTTTCAGTATAATAAGTTCATAAAACATAAATGCGACTCTCCCCTTCCCCCATAATAAAGCATGTATTTACTTCTACACTGCAGCTAAGAAATTGCACAATAACAGAACTCAAACAGCAATTTAGGAAGAAATCGTTCTTGGGAAAGCTCAAAATTTCTTCAAAAACAAGACCATCAATGGAAGCACACCCACTGACTTTGTCAGACAGCAGCTCTCTTTTCAAATCCTATTACTTGCTTGTTACACTTAATGCAACTATAATATTTGATATTTTGCTACACACTTCTAGTGGCTTCACAGCCCAAATGGTTTCACAGGAAGATGTACATGGAATGGAGGAGCATTGGCAGTAGGAGTTCATGGAGGAGGCAAGACACTGCAAACCTAAAAGAAAGTGAATGAACTGACCATACAAGAGAACAAGACTTTACTGCAATTCCAGTGGTGGTGAGCCACTGGGACAGATTGTCCAGAGAAGCTGTGGATGTCCCATCCTTGGAAATGTTCAAGGCCAGCTTGGATGGGGTGTTGAGCAACCTGGTCTAGTGGAAGGTGTCCCTGCCCATGGCAGTGGTATTAGACTGGATGATCTTTAAAGATCCCTTCCAACCCATATCATTCTATGAGTCTATGATCTCCACAAGTACAGCCCTTTTGTGTGTCTAAGAAAAGGAAGAATGAGCTGAATCAATCAGGGATGAACAGTGAGGGAGGAAAAGTGGCTTTACCAGTCTTCCTCAGAGGCCCTTTGCTCCTGTTCCTTCTCCTCATCTTCAGCCAGCTCTTGTTCTACTGCTGCCAGCTCAGCAGATGTCCTCTCCAGCAGAGCTGTCACAGCATCCTGCTCACAAGGAAAAAGAAGATGAAACCAGAATTGAATGATACATAACAGGTAAAAAAATGACAACTCCTGTAAGAGCTGCATTACCCTACTGCTCCCTAATGTCAGCAGAAACAATGACCTCCAGATCACAAGGATAAGGGGTTTGAATTGTCAGTGTATAGAACATTGAATAATTATTTTTATACAGAGTAAAGCTCAATGAAAAACAATTGGGTTTAAAATGATAATGCAATCAAATATGCTCCTGTCATCCTTCAATGTATTTTCTCGTCTTCCCTCTCATACTTGTAATGTTCTTAGGTGAAAAAAGGGTGCTCTTCAAAGTTACATTTTCTATACAGTTCTCTTAAGACATGATTAAAGAAGAAAAGCTTATTTAACCAGAAGAGTTAGTATGTTTTGCATAAACAGCATGTTCAATGCAATGGCTTTAAGTATGCAGATTCAAATAGTTAATAAATAGCAATTTTTAATGTGTGCATGTGAAAATAAATGATATACTTAAGGAAGCCCTTCAATAACATTCTTTCTAAAAAGAAACACAGCTGACCGGTTTCAAACTGGGAGTGCAATTTTGTATCCAGTAAAAAGCTTCTGCCCTATCCCCACTCCTGTCTGACACCTCATATAGGCTCTACTCACACAAAGTCACTTTAGACAAAAGTGCCTACAAAATGGGGCCTTGGACCTTCAGGGGAGGACAGTTTACACATTCAAATAACTACAATGCAATAGCACAACTGGAGTCTCTGGCCTTTTTCTTGCTATCACAGTAATAGCCAACACACTGCTCACCAAGTCCAGTGAGTCCAACGACTGTGACTGCTTGCTTAACAGAAACATGTATTCATCATTTTGTTCCTTGGGTTTTTTGACAGGACTCTGCTTGCAAGGCAACAGGTTGTACCACAGAGTACAGGTCTCATCAGAAAGTGATAAATCTGCCAGGCTGATCTGAGTCCCAGCCTGCACAAAATAAGAAAAGGGAAGAAAATTATTTCAATTTTTTGTTTCCTACAAAACAGCTAAAATTCTACTGTACTTATCCTACAAAACACGCAGCACAAATTCGACACGAAACTGAATTCCCTTTTTAACTGTACAATTTGTATTTCCCTCCACTTCCAGTTAACATAGACAAATAGAAGTACATGGAAAAGTCCTTCATATTGTCCATTCTGCCATCTCTTATTTCAGTCTTCAGAGTTTCCCCCCACCCCCACCACACCACGGTATTGCACACACCTGCTCTAGTGCATTCAGTAATGAAAACCTGTGCAGCACCAGCTCGTGATGCAGCAGGTGTCACATGATTTTTCAGCTGTCCCACAACAAAAATCATCCATACGGCAAATAATGGATGACCTTGCTTGCTCAGACCAGGGAAGAAGGAGATGAAGAGCCAGTAAAAGAGATTAAGAAACCCTTTCATTTGGACAAGCACTGACATCCTCTGAGTTGGTACTCTGGGAAAACTTCTGAAGTACTCATGTTTGGGCTGTGCCTTGGAGATTAAAATCCTCTGTTCTTTGGCAAAGTGTATTATCTCCACAGCTATGGGGCTGCACACAGAGCTCTTGCCAAGACTCTGGTCGTGTTGTCCAGGGCTTTCTGCTGGGGATGGTACTCCCAACTCTTTCATTTGATCTTGCGAATAATCCTTGTCTTCAGTGGGATTTTTTGTTATTGTTGAGTCCTTTCTTCACCTTTGTATCCTGCCTGATGTTGCATTTTTGTTCTGTTGCTCTTCCCTTTCCTCAGGGGAAAACTGTTACATACTGAAAGAGGCCAACACATTCCCCAGGAACTAAGTTAACTTCTACATTCTGAAAGTGAGGCTGTTTCACAGTAGTTGGAGTTGATGAACCCCAGCAGATTCCAGCATCTCTTCAGTGTGTTGTAAGTGAAAAAATCTCACTGTGCTACTAAAATCCCTCTCATGGTGAAAAACTAGACTTGAGTTGTACCAGACCATGCAAAAGCAATTTGGAAGTAAATGAAGCATCACTGATTTGGTGAGAACTATGATTAACAACAAAATTTAAAGTGACAGCTTCCAATGGGCTGATCTATAAATGTCATGCCTTTTTATTATTTCAACAGATCATAAAGACCAAAAAGGTGTCCATCATATAATCTAAAATAACATCCAAAATGTAATTTAGCTTGTTCTTTGTGACACGTTGTGATAATGAGGGTTTGCTCTCTTTTTTTTTTACTGTGGCTCTTCTTCAGCTTTTACTTTAAAACCCAGTGTTAAAGTAATGTTGCATAGAAGTTTATGGGGGTTTTATGTATAAAATGGCAAAGATGGAATATAAATCTGTAATTAAAGGGTTAAGGTAGTGTTAGAATTATCAAAACACCTTCCATCCAGGATTAGATTCTGTATGAGGAGTTTCAGAGAAAGGCAGTATTCTAGGTACTATAGCAACAACTAAGTTATGCTTCAGACTTTGTCTCCAAGGGCTGTGGAATTTTAGCAGCCTTGACCATCAAAATAAGAGGGGACACTACAAACAAATGCATGCCAAAAAAGCACCAGAAATAAAACCGCATACCAAGCATTCTTCCCGACGACTTCTACTGACAGCACAAACATCTACTCTCAGTGTCTTCTGTAGCAGGGTTACTTGAGAAATGGCTACTCTGAATATCTCGTTGAATAAAATGGTTTCCATGGCAGGATGAACTTTAGTGCGGAACAGACAGCTGATATCAGTGGAGGATGGAAGGACTGCTACTCTAATATACCTGCCGGAAACAAAACCAAATCTTTACCTCTGTTGAAACTGGCACTTGCTGGTGATGCATGGGAGAAGTTCACCCCATCAACTTAAGGACTGCATAGCAACAAAATGGAACAGTAACTTATCAGTGGAATGGAAAAGAGGTGACAAAAATGAATCAGAAACTCCTCTTGTCCCTTGCAGAAACCTTTCCCAAAAAGGAATTTTTGTGCCTGGTAAGGTAGTAGCAAGAGAGGTAGCAGTTTCTGACTCTCCAAGTTTAGTACTGTAAACAATGAAGATCATGTCACAGATGGGAGGAAACATGTCTTTAATGTTTATTTTAAAAATGAGAAATTTACTCTTCTATAGTTTTTCTGTATTCTTGTGCTAAATGTTAGTGGACTTGGAAGGTCAGCAGAGGAAAGACTAGTTCAGAGAAGGAAGCACAGTAGTAGAACAACCATTTGTTATTAACAAAAACAGAAAAATCCAGCAAGCACCCAGGGCTCTATCCTTAATGCATCCTTTCCACACCCAGGTGCTTCCTATTTATCTGCCAATCAAATTTAAGGCAATGGGATACAGAGGGAAAGGAACCAGCAAGAAAACCAAATTTTCCAAGGACTGATTATGTCCTGCTCCAATCTTATGAAGTTTTTCAACAGTTTAAGGTAGTCTTACAGTCTGTCAAAAAGCTCACTCAAGTACAAGTGTCCCCAGGGCAAGCTGTACTTATTTATACAGATAAGAATTTTGGATTAGAAATTCAGTGGTAACATATTCAGGCATTTCTGTTCATTTTCTACATATGACTTGCACTGTAATTTACTTTTAGACTTTGCCTGCTGGTCCAATTTGACTCAAAAACTAATTCTTAACAGACCTCCAAGCTCCAGTTGTTAGGGATGGTATATTTCAATGTGACTGTGCTTGTCCACTTGCAATTTATTAAATGACTCCTTTCCTTTAAAAGCTCACTTAAAAGACAAATACCGCGTTAAATACCATTTTACATCAAAAAGACACATAAATGTAAAAAGACAACATTCTGAGCTGAAAGGATGCCAAAGTACCAAAAGAATGTTTTTAGTAACTACAGCATAGCTGTTTTGCACTCACAAAGCTACAGAATGTTTAGAGGCACTACATAAAACACCATTTAAAAATCCTTTTTACTCCACTTTAGTGGAATGTGCAAATTTCCTGATAACTTCTTTTCCTTGCAGCATTGCTGGAATATGCAAAAGCGAAATACTACAACAGTTTGAAAAGTTTTTTACATATTTCAGTGCTCTTAAGCTGTAAATCAACTGATTCCTTTAGAGAATTTTTTACAATTTATTATTATATTCTTATATTTAACACTACTTCTCAGTGATTGTTTGACTTACACCTTAGAGCCAAGGGGCACAGAAAACGCTGGAAGGTTTCTAAGCTGTCCTATGATTATCACGAAACTTGAATTGCTGTGGTCATATCTGTTAAAGAAAGGACAACATGAGGGAAGTTTGCTATTCACATTTATATATAAACAGAAATATTCCCTTTGCTGGTCACTCACCTGAGTCCTATTTGTACCTGAGCAGCCTCTAGAGTTGTTGCATCATCTTCACTATATACAATGTCCTCATTCTCATTTGGTCTAGGAAAACCAGGCAAATACTCAAATTTAGGAAAATTATAGTTAGCTTTCAGCAATTATTAAGGTATGCATACACAGAACCTATATCCATTCTCCTGAACATGCTGATTTAATTACAGCATGCACTCCAAATAAGAATTTCAGAGCCTACACAAAAGCAGTGCTTGTTTTAAGGACAGTCACTGCTAGAATAGTTTGATAACTACAGCAATGATTCAGAGAGGCCTTAGGCTGATTACTGAAGATTACAGGCAATAGTATATAAACTAGTATGAAGAATCCTATAGAAGTTATCTGGTCAAAAAATAACAGCAAACATGTTTCTTATATCCTGATCACCACAGTGAACCCTATACCTCAACCTGGATTATTTTAATACCATCATTACAACAGTTTTTTCTTGTCTTTTCTATAACCTCTTTTTAAAAATAAAAACATTCCCCAAAAAAAGCTGTACAATCTTAAAAATCCTAAACAAAACAAGAAGTAAAAACAGTAACTCTGAGTAGTGTCAATAGAGTCACATGGCAGAGCCTGCATAGTTTACATCAAGCTTTTCTCTTGAGAACACTTCTAGCAAGAAAAAACTCCCCATGATTATAAGGAAGCATATTAATGCTACTCAACCAAATTATACAAGCACAAAAAATAACCCAAATCAAACTTCATTGTTTGGCAAATATACCTTCCTTTCCATCTGAATGTACAAATTATTTCTAAAAAAGGCAGAGCTGATTAACAACTTCTGCTGGTACTGTGTAACTGATCATAGATAAATTTTTGGTGGTAAGACTTGCATGATTTCTCAAACCTACTGTTTCACAGAAGCTTCATATACACCACTATCTCCAGCTACAGACTCATCAGACACAGCAGCAGATACACAAGCTGTTTTCTCCTCAAGCAGATGACCAGCTGTTCTTCTTGGTAAATCACCACCTACAAAAAGGAAAAAGAATGAAAATTAGTCCAAGAGAGTAATAGTCAGAAAGAGAGATGAGCATAGCTTAGAAAGTTGTCAAGTTGAAAGCGGTGACCCTTAACTGAGTACCACAGAATAGTTTTGTTCCATATCATTAAACATTCTGAGACTGTACTGCTGTTACCACATATTCTGGCTACAGATATAACCAGACTGATGAACTTCAAAATGTACTATTATTCCTTCCCAGAGACACAGACTCCTCTGATCACCCTTGTGCGTTGAGCTAGTTATTATCCTTCATTATCAACCCTCCTTATCCTGAAATTTAAACCAGTATTTGCCATGTTCACAATCAGCACTGTGGTAACACTTCAGCTACATGCCAAGTGCTTGCCTACTGTTTATTAAATATTCAAAAGTCAGACAGACACCCTCTCCCCAGTGATATAACTGCTAGAAATGAAATCCTCTCTGGTTTACTATCATCAAAAACTTTCTATGCTACAGCCTCTCAATGACTACTTAGCTTTAATCTTCAACTTGCATTCATATGCGAGTGTCGTGCCGTGAAACCACATTCTGCAGCACAGTAAGCTGAGGGCCTGTGCAGTCCTTTTATCTGCCAAGGGGTGAGGATATTGGTATGCATTATCATCCCCATCTGAATCATGACTTTACATCCTGTTAAGATGTTAAAATTTAAGGCTCTAGATTAGATGATTGATTGCTGCATTTGTGCTTTTATTTATGGCAGTAGGAATGCTTTTTCCTTGATGATGAAGTGCTCTTTCCCTTCCCCCCCACCATGTGAGGAGTGAAGGTGATGACATGATTTATTGATTACCCTTAGGAATTACCACAGCAGCCTGAATTGACTTTGACAATGACAGAGACTGACTGTGGAAGAACTACATGATATTCCAACTTGGTTTCTGACAGCAGGGACATGTGCAGAGGAGCAAATATCTCTATGGTTCACCTGTACAGAAAAGTCAGAGACAGCCAGGGAAGCAGGTGAACACTGCATCTAGAGAGCCAGTGCAGATTACACGAGGACAGGAGCTGTACTACCTTTGAGTCTTTGTCTAGCCCAAGTTAAGATTCAGCAGCATTCAGATCTGCAGTCTTGTAAATACCTAAGCGTGTAGGCTGAAATTTGCTATGCAGGTTTATGCCTCCGGCTGAGTTTGTTCAAACCTTCCCATTCAGCATCACAGCAATTTCAAGAATGAAATTGGAGTAGAAACACTGAACCAACCCCAGGTCTGTGTCTCACTGTTAATGTACTGAAGTCTCACCATGAGGTCCATTTTACTGTGGAAACTAGAGGTATTAAAGTGTAATTAGTTAATACCTAGCTATTCAAAATTCAAATACTTGTTTTGGCAGCCTTAATACAGGTTTAAAGACAATTTGTATTATGCATATGATGCTACATGAGGAACTATCAGTATGAAGAATCAAAGGATGAATTTACATTTTAAAACCATAACTACTTATATAGACTTAAAAGGCAACCTGACAATATCCAGAATAAGGGGTCCTCAAAAAGTTAAAAAATGTTAGACAACCACATGATGCCTTTGAAAATAATGATCTATAGAAATAAATTAAAAAAAAAAAAAAAAAAGGTTTTGATTCCACATAGCCCAAAGTGTTCCCAAATTCCAAGCCATTTTGAATTCAGTTCTCAGACTAGGTGAGTTGCAGCCAGATTGCAAAGACAGACTGAAAATTGTTGTTGATTTGGAAAGGATATGCTAAAATACAGGCAGGAAAAATAATTATTGTTTCAATCTTTTATAATATGGCTCTAAAGTAAAATAACTACTGTGCTACACTATCCTGAAAAGACAAAGGACAAGACCCCTTCCCCCCAAATTCCCCTTCCATGTTTTTCCACTTTGCATTTCACAGGTTCAGACCATGAGGACATCAGTCAATTTCTTGTTTTCTTTCTGCACAGTGAAACAGAGTGGGGACTCCCAGCTTGTACCAAGCACACCATACCTTTTCTCTTCTGGTGCCACATTGCTCTGGCCAACACTGAAATTACTACAGTACTGCAGTAAGCTAATCTAATTAGACAACAGATGTTACAACAATTCCTTGAGAGAATTACAAAAATAAAAGCAAATTTCTCATTAAAATATATAACTGTATGAATATGTCCACGTACTTCTATTAAAAATTGGAAAACTCCAAGTGTAAATGTTCAAACTTGGCAACAAATCTGGACAATGCTCAAGGGCTAGGCCGTATTTATTCTAAAACACCAAACTCCTCAGTTAGCTGCTTCCCTACCAGCTCAGAAACACAGTTGGAAATGCCAGGTACTGACCAGGTTTCAAATAGGGCTGCCAGTGCTCAGCACTACTGGAAATCTGTCTCACTCAGTTCTTCCTTGAGAAAACAGAGCCACTGTGTAACATAAACCTGAATGGTTTGCAACATACTTGAAGACAATGACACAGAATGACACTAGAAAAGAATAAATGTGCAGAGAGAGCACAACATACTGTCAGCCCCAACAAAAGGCAGCAAAGCGAGCACTCTAAGACTGAGCACAAGCTATCAATTCTCGACAGCTGGGATTTTTGAAATTTGGCTCTGCCAAAGGTTTTGACAATATAAGGTGATTAAGCATGTTGCATGGCTTTTGCTGCAGACCAGAAGTGAAATTCATCACACCTAATTCAGCCACCTCAAAGTTAAAGTTAACTAGTAACTAAGGATACCTTGATAACTCACAGTCATTCATCCCTTCTTCCTTAAAGGGAAATATGCTTTAGGACGAGATGTCCTAACTTTTGGAAGTTACCCACAGACTGCAGGGGGAGCCTAGACTAGCTTAGGAGCTCTGTTCTAACTTGGATAAAAAGCTAAAAGCTGTGAAATCCATGTTAAAAATGGGGAAACTCTCACTGTAACTTACATGGCATGTAGTCACCTGTCTTTCTCAACTCAAAATGAACTGCAGATCTTTCAGTGACAGCAGGCTCAAATAATTAGATACACATAGCACATAATTCTCAGTCCAGAAGTCTCTTCTACTGAGGATGTCAGTTTGTAACTTACATTAATGTAAGTTATTGTAACTTACTTAATGAGAAACAAAGGATCTGATTTCAAGTTATCAAAAAACCAGCACAGGGTATTTGCTCTATATCTATACATCCTGATAAAACCTAGGAACACCATGCATCCTCCATGCTTTCAAAATCCAGCTTCAGGTTTTTGTGTTATTGTTTTCATGACAGATTGCAATACATGAACTTTCTTTCTAAAATAGCTATTTAAAAGTGTAGACAGAATCAGGGTGATTGCAGCTCTCTGCAGCCAAAACTAGAAGTTAGGTAACATCCCTCAGAACTACTGACTGCCCACCATGGCAAGTGCATGCTGATCAAGATACTCTTCAGTTACACAAGGTACCTCCTCATTTCAAGAGCCAGCTGTTAATTTTCATGTTACATATACATTTGACATTATATATATCTTTTTTTTAATTACCTGAACTTCCTTCACGTAGAGAAGGCAGAGGCTGCCTAACATTTAGATCTTTATCATCTGTAGGAATCTGAGATCCTGCTCTGGCTTCAGAGTCCAATAATATTTGGTTATCGCAGAAGCTAATGCCTGCAAAATCCCCTGAAAGGTCAGAGTCTTCGAAGTCCGTAGTGAGGTGATGCAGAGGGGAATTTTGAGCTGATACTGAAAATGCAGCTTCTAAAACCAAAGGGGAGCCTGGGGGGGACAAGGAGGAGAGTGAGGATCTGGAAGACAGTGACGTCACAGATTTGGGAGGTTCGGTCAATTTGGGATGGTCTGCAGCTGAAGGAGAGTCACTGTAACCCAGTCTCCCATGGGAACTGACCACTTCATTTTCATGAATAGTGGTGATAGGCCCCGAAGGAATGTAACCAGTTTTTTCTTGCAATATCAAATCAAGTTTGTACTGATAGTCCAAATCTGTAATTTGATCGCCTTGGTTATAGTAGAGATCCGTGGAGCTGAGCGAGTTCAGGGACCCTCTGCTTGATGTGTTCAGAGATCCCCGGCTGGATGCCAGGGATCCCAAACTGCTCCCTGAAGACACGGATAACGTACTGGCTGAGAGGCTGCAAAGAAAGCACAAACATACTGATGTTACTAAGCTAAACCAGCACAAAACAGAACAAAGAGGGGGAAGCTTGACTGAAACTGCCCTGTAACAGATTACAGCCAAAAGCTGCTTGGAGCATTATGTTTTTTAAGCACCCGTACCTGGCTTAGCTCAGTGTGCCCAACCTGCACCCTACCAGGACAATTTATCCAGCTTATGGCCAGCTGCCTAAACCCCTTTTCTTCTGGAGAAGGCTGCAGATTTGACAAACTGGTCTGGCAGTAACAGCAGCCTTTTCAGCTGTTATATCCCATCAGAAACCTGTTCCACGCTGATGTGGGTGCTTATGTGGTCAATGTGACAGCACAGGGATCCCCAAGATGGAGCTTATGGCAGCACAGGAGTGTTGCCACCTCTAGGGCAATTCATGCAGCCTACCCTCTGCCCAGGCACCTGGGAAATGTGCCAGATAGAAGACAACTTATAGCAGAACTGCTTCCCATCTGTATGACAACAGGCACTCCACGTGCACAGTAAATCCAACTATATAAATTATGGCAAAGGCTGTAATATGCAATCTTGTCCTGTTAATAATAGGAGATAAGGAGTCCTGCCAGGCCTGAGAAACTGAGTGTCACTGCCTCAGTTCTGGAAGACTGCTAGGAAAAAAATGTCAGGAAAAATAATTGAAGCAGGCCCTTCTAAATACTTAAAAGTTGTTTACTGAACAATAACGGAACTATCAGCTTAGAAAATTTACTGAAATTATAAAAGTACACCAGACTTGCACGGTGACAAAACGCTTGAAGCTATTAAACTTGCCTTTTATTACTTAAATATTAAATAAATTTTGCTGAGCCTCCAACTAAGAGAAAATCCTAAGAATGAAGTCAGACATCCAGGTCCACTACAAAACAGGTTTTACATTATGCAGTACAGTCTCACCTCCTAAGCTGTGAATGCAAATAGGTAGTTAACTTTGTAGTTTCTTCAAGTTTCTGCACCAACTCTTTTCTTCTCTCCTCCAATTTTAACCTGCAAAAAGATGTACATATTAGTTCAGGAAAGCATTACAGAATAGGCTAGAACATTTCATAGATAAAAAAGAAACTAAGTGAAGATCCCTCTTTTTTTTTATCAGGTTGCCAGTGACTAAAATCCAAAATACTGTGTTAGCTCTCAGTCTGATCATAAAACCCCAACTGCTTCAGCCGAGTGACTTTACCTGCAGCATACCAAGCACTGTAACAAACCTGCTGAGTGCACAAGCAAGCACAGGGCTGGGACATTCACACTGTACCAAGAGGAACATGCACCCAATAAAAGAGTAACAGATGAGCACTGGGAAAATAGCTGCAACTTCAGGATAGTAAGATCTGCACTCATACAGTTTTTAAAAGCCATGCTGCAGACTGCCTCCTCACTTAATATAGTTCCAGGAAAAAAGCAAACAAACAACCAACAAAACCAGGAAAAAACCACCAAAACAAACCAAACAAAAGAACACTAATGCCAGTAATACCAGTATTTGTTTTCATATTTTGAAGTTTAAAATCAAAGCACTCCCTTTAATTTCAGAATCTTTATGTAGAGATAAAGCACAGCAAACCAAAGCAGCATTCAATGAAAGTTTCTGAGTCTTAGACCATACTTAGGAGTCCTTGGTAAAGATTTCTACATTCCCAACAGCTTTGTCAGCACCTCAGAGCCACACAGCATTGTAATGCTCATCATCAAGTTCACCTTTATGAGAGAGCAGGATTTATTGCCTCCTGCTTTGTTACCTAGCGCAGCTCTAAAGCCACAAAAGGGGGAACTCTCCTGTTCCTCTTGGCTAGTAGAAATGATTCACTAACCTTTAAAGTGATTTTTTTCCCCTCTTATAATTCCCTTTTATCACTCCATTTACACTAAAAAAATTGCTTTCTCTCAGTGGATTCAGCTAAAATCCTCCTGTAGTTGTGGATTACTATATTCTCCTCTAGGCCTTGCTCAGTCAACTGATACATGTCACAAGTTCTCAAGCAACTAATCTGAGAAACAAGAAACATCAACCATTGCTTTCTTACACAAAGTGAATTAACTGAATGAGATACTCAAGAGTGCCCAGAATTCACTCCCTTTGAATGTCAGATACCAGTAAAAAGACATTAAGTCCCCGATTCAGCAAAGCATGAAAAGAACTTGCTTACACCCATGCTTATTCAGTGAGCAAATCTGGGTTATGCAAAGGTGAATAAGCTACCCCGAGGTCAGCCAGGGTGTGACTTCCACTCCACTGCCCTCACCACATGTGCTCTCACACTGCAGTGATGTGTTCATCTGCCAATACCTGCTAAGGCTGTTAAAAGCATACACAGTCTTTCATTCTTTGCTCAGGAAGACACACACACAGGTTTCCACACCAAGAATTATGTTCATCTATAGTATCAGACACTCTTTCCTATCATGTTACTATTTATTGATGCCTTCTGTCTTAATTTAAAGCCTAATCTATCCTGCTTGTCCCAAGCAAGAATGCTCTTCAGTAGCTCTTTTGTGGCTTTTCAGTAGTGAACTATCATTTTTTTTCTCAAAGAAGAGACACAGAAATTGCTCTGTGTTCAACTACTAATGGTAGAAGACAAGAAAGGAAATAAAAGCTTAGGATTTTCTTTGACTGAAGTTCTCAAAAGACACACCTACAGCCACCTCAAGAGGGACACTATAGCAACTGTATTTGTACTATTGAACTAAAAGGTTTCATTGGTTTTTTCCTCAAAAGCACAATCAACAGTTTGTTTTCTTTTACTATCTTAAGGAGGTTGATAAATATAATTTATCCCTTATAATTCAGCACCTGAAAAAATTTCTTTTTCTGATTTGATCTACTAGTAATTAAATACAAATGTTAATACCTGCAGGCTAATGTCAGACAGATGTTAGTCACAAATCACAAACACAAGCCGGGTGATGAAATCACTTGTGGAAGTTCGAAGAAATGCAGGAAGTAATTTCATTATCTCACAAATTGAGATTCAGGGAAAGTTTTTTCATTCTACATCAGGCCAAATGGAAAAAAAGACCAACAACTCCACCTCCAAAACGTTCAGACAATGAACCTTCCCTCTTTATAGCATAAGCAGGAACTTTTAATATCCAAAAAACCCTGTGTAGACACCTAAACAACCACTGTGTTATCTATTCTGACACAGGCCTCTCTCAGTGTCTCCTGTCTGCACCCCTTCTATTTAAATTAACCTATTACTCACTACAGGAGGGACTTCATGTTAGTGAGACATCTTTCTCTTTTGATCTTAAATTGTAACATTGCTGAGAGGGGCAGAGAATCTTTAAAGAAAATACATTAAAAAGTTAAAGTGCACATACCTAACCTTTCAATGCAAACTTAGGTGGACATATTAATTTGTGACAGGCACAAGAGCAGGTGCCAGTTTTGCAGACAACAGCACAATCAAGTACTTAAATCATGGACCTGTTCAAATGGCTGTGTTTACTTGGAAGATACTGCCAAGGATTAAAGCAGTAATGGAATCTCCCTGACAGGAACTCAGAGGCAAGAAAGTATCAAGTAGTTCTCAACAGTTCCACAATCCAGTTATTTCTACACAGTTGCTTTAAGGCTTCTTAAAGCAGTTGGAGTACGCCCTGTCTCTGCCTTTTTGAAGTTGATATGTTATGATCTACACCCTCCTTCTGTAAATTGAATCCACGTACATCTACGAGTGGCAATTTCAGCATCCTGCTCCAAAATAACCCAGGGCTATGCTATAATGTTTTTGTTTTAAGTCAGAGCACGTCTCCTGCTTCTTTTCCCTGTAGCAATAAAAAAAAACCCCAGACCACTAAACTGAATGAAAGAACCCTCATCACGTTAAGCTCTGGCACAATCCACAGCTTCTTATCCTGCTGCTTCTTTATCAGTACCTATGAAAACACTGCAAACTGAAGGCATTCAAGAAACCTCATAGAAGAAAATGGTAATGCAATAGTACAGTATTTTGAAGATGGCATGGCTCCTCCACTGATAATGGAGAGGAGAATCTCCCTCATCCCCAAGAAACAAAATGCTGCTGATGGATCTGATACAATTAAATGTATTTTTTTAACTTAACATTTCAGAAAAAAGTTTCATAGTCTTAATCCTTCTGAAAATGAGGATCTAATTTATGTTTATAGTAGGCAAATCAGAAATAATCCTCAAAATAGCCTAGTGTGAAAGAATTTATGTGCTCTGAAGTCACCAAAGGAGACAGTTTTAATACAAACAGTTGAAGCTAGCAATTCACTGGAATAACAAAAAAGCAAACCAGAAGCCACCATAAGTGCTACCTCAATCAGCAGTGCACAACATATCTTACATTAACCTCAGGGAAAAAAAAGCCCAAACACTCCGCATTTTCAGGATTAAAAATCAAAGGGAAAAAGTCTGAGGAAAAGAGAGGGAAAAAAAGGAAGCTCTAACAACTCATTCTGTCACTATACATGGAAAATTCATTTCTTCTTGCCAATGGGGGGCAATTTTACTTGCCCTTGGTACTCCAAGTTTGGCATCTGACATGTATGGGAAAACAGTCAGGCGCAGAACTTTCTCTGGCACTAATGCAAATCCAAACCACAAGATTCAGACACCAGCTACCTATTTATAGCTTGAGTCAAAATTTAGCTATACAACAGCATATTATCAAAATCTTAGATTCAAATTACTTATTTGTGAATGTGATTTTATTATTGACTCCTTATTCTCCATTTATTAATGGAAGTCAGAGAGCAACAGATCCATGGTACTTTAGGTACTACTAGCAGAGACTGGTAGCTTCTCCTGTAAAAATATAGTTCCCTTTTCTAAAACATATTTGGATTATTAATATAATGTAGTTTAAACTATTATAAAGTGTAGAAATGTTAGGAAAAATCTTGCCTAAACCACACATTTGTACTTCATAAACAAAAAAAAAAAAACTTCTTTGTTGCTCAGCTACAATTTAGGACTCAGTTCTAGTGCTATAACAGGAATTTTACCATACAGCACCCTGAAGCAAGAGCAGGTGTTTCCCAGTAGAGGGAAGAAAGAAAGCCACACAATGTCAATTGTATTACTTCAGTAAGGCAACCCTACTGATACACACAAGGACATTTTGTGTTTATTGCATTTTATGTGGGCTAGAGGTGCCCCTAAATTTATTTCCACTTAGAGCTGATGAAAAGTCCATTTGTGACAGTCAGCTTTGATTTTCTCAGACTCTGAATATGGCTAAAAACAATTTATTGTGAGAGTAGCTTCACTTACTAGTTAGGTAGCAGCAAGTTAGGAAAGTTTTGCAGCAATTATGCTTCTCATCTGAACTTTTTGGGTTTTTTCCCCCCCTTTTGCTTGCATTTTTGTTTGTAATAAAACTCACAATGAAAGTCTTCAGATGTTGCAACAATCGAGATAATCTTTGTAACCTGAGTTCAAACAGTTTACAGCTATTATCAGAAACGAGTGAATGATGTATTGCTTTCCTGCTGGTGTGTTGACATTCCTCAGTTATTTAACATCTGTCACAGGCATTTTCATGCTGGTAACAAGTGCAGAGCAACTGATACTGCAGAGCACATACAGGGTGTTCACATTCTCTCACAGTACTGAAGACTTCTTTGTTTTTCTGCCCATTGGGCTAATAACAAAGTTAATTAAGATCTACACAGAGCAGTCACTGAAGGAAAACAGCCCATCAAAGCATAGTTCAGGGTCTGCAATGAGTACAAAGGTTAGATTGCAGAAAGCAGCATTTAATATTAGCAAAAGGCAACCCCTTACCTTTCAGCAAGTGCTTGACTGGGTGTGCTTTTCACAGACACCAGCTCTTCCTCAAGCCTCTTCCTTTCTGCTTCTAGCTGCTCTAGCTCATCTTGAGTACGTTTGCGTGGTGTAATAAACTGGAGCTCCTTTAAAAGCTCTTCTTTTTCATTGATTAACATCAGTTTTTCCTTTTCCACATCCAGTGCTCCAGGCCAGGCTTCGCTATCTAGCTTAGAGAGTTCAATCTTCAAATTAGCCATGCTAAAATAAAACAAAGCAGATACCTGAGTCCAGCACAGCACACAAAGCCCAGGAAAGAGAGAAGTGATACAGTATTTTGAAAGATATCAGGATATAACAACATTTTATACTCAAGGCCCTGCTTTTAGTTTTGCTTCCCAAGAACACAGACTATGCCAGAGAATCAGGCCACATATTGAGGCCAGCAGCAATATGCACATGCGTTAAAAATTAGCTGCTCCTATTCCAGTTCAAGTAGAAGTCACAATGTTTATTAAAAGCTTTATTGAAAGCAATCTGTCTGGTAACATAGCAGTGGCACCATGCTTCACTCATTCATGAGTATGATGGATTTCTCCTACACTGTGGGACACTGACAGCTCCTCAGAAACAGACACGACCATGGTGAAAGAATGTGCACCATGGCAAGGTGCTCACTTCAGCAAATCTTAAGACAAAAGCATTGCTCTTCTATGTAATTAAAGAAAAAAGCAGTATGACAGCAGCTACCTAAAGAGAAAAGAGATGAACTCAACAGTTGGAGTTTGTGCAACTGCTGTTCCCATTGCAGTAGGGGGGATCAAGGCCACCAAAGCCCCTGAAGCCCTCAGCCCATTTTCAGGAAGGTCTGGAAGAACAGACTGGTCATGATAACTAATTTGTATAGAAAGCAAGAAACGTCTTGCCTGTCCAAGACCTTGGACACCCCGTTAGATGGATCGATGCTGGAGCCAGGACTGGTGATGTTTGTTTCCTTCCTTTCTTGCTTTCTTCCCTTCTCTCCCTCTCCAATTTCATTCTACCCCCTATTCAAAATCCATCACCACTTGTTTATACTCGGAGGTCAGGGACTAATATCCTAATTTCCATGCTGTGTGTATAATTTACTAATAAAAGTTGGTAAGTTTTTGCAGACTCTTTGACATTCCTTTTTGACCACGGGCATCTATGAACCTTGGGTGCTCCTTTCCCCTTAAGGGTGGGATGCCACAACAGGCCAAAAAGGAGTGTTAGCCAGATCTTCACCACATCAGGATAGGATTGTTAGCATGCTGTATCAGATCCTTTTGAAAAACAACTGCAACTGCATTCAGCATAGTTATGAACACTCCACCTCTTCAAGACTTTCTGTTGGCTAAGCAATGTCAAATCTGCAATGTACAAAATTATCTGATAATTTTCAAGTAGAGTAGTTCACTTACAAGATCCTCTTTATCTTAGCTATTTTACCACAAAGTAATTGAGAATTTGCACATTTAATATTTCAGAAAAGATGGTTAACACTTACTAAATTACAGTGATGGTTACAGTGGCCACAATACTTGGGTGAGGGGTGTAATTAGGTACTGAGCGTTATGTGCAAACTGGTATGTACCTTCATTACTCCAAGTTACATACACTGATATTTTGACCCATGTTCTTGGCTAAGTAATTTGTAAGAAAGAAAGATCCTGTGCTGCAATAGTCCATACTCTCAGCATTGTACTGTTTCTCCTTTTTTCTCTCTTCCCCTTTCCCCAAGATAGAAGAGGCAAACTGACTTACTTCAAGGAGGTTTTTTGTTCCTACAAAAGAAGGATCAAATACAATGCTGAGACATCTTGGTATCAATACAGAGTCAAAACAGAGGGTGATCAGGTTTTGGATCAATTATGCCTGAGAAAAAATACCCCTACCTGCATCTAAATGACCACTTGACAATTAACATTATATACATGATGATTGTGAGCCAAAATCATACATGTTCAATATTGAACAAACACAATAGCCTTGGTGTTCTTTCATGAATGCACTGATTATACAATAAGGTTTTATGATCCATGATGAGGATATAAAGGATTATTGTTGCTATTGGTAAGGATGGTAGCTACTATTCTGTATGAGAAAGTATACATTTGAAATTAGGCAAAAAAATAGTTGTGCAGGTGCCTGCCTTTAAAACCTAAAAATAACTATGCTGTTACTTGGTGCTTATAAGTTGCGAATTTATTTTTGTAGTTTCCTAAATGATCATGCCACAGTTTTCCAACTGCAGTAATATTTCTATCCCAGATTAAATTGCATTTTAGGCACAGTTTTCATCTGGGGAAGAACACTGCTTTTTTATTTTGTTGCCTTGTTCAGTTCTTCATAGTAAAAAAACCCAAAACTTCAGGTGTGGAATAATGCTTAGATTTCTATTTCCCTTAAATTACAAAGAACCTCCAAAAAAAACCAAAACAAAAAAAAGAACCCAAAAAAACCCAAACAAACAAACAAAAAAACCAAAAAACAAAAAAACCAAAAAAACCAATAAGGCTTCTGAATAGCTGACAATTAATTTGGCAACAAGTATTAGAAAATAATACCACACAAGAGCACTATCCCAATAGTAAATCTTGTCCCAGTATTACGCAGCACTTCCGGGGCACCAGAAGATGCCAGCTGAACCCTGAATGTTCTGCTTTCTGATGCCCATTTTTCAGTGCTGTGGTAATTCATCAAGATGGCAGCATTTTCATGGGCAAGCACCACAGAACTTTATTTGAAAGGCATTCTACATTCATCAGCGGAGCAGTTCCTGACTTCTTTACTCCTCACGTTAAACTAACGAAAAACAAGACAACCCATAGTGATAACAAGTTTTTAAATTATCTAAAGTCCCAGGGGAAAAAAGAAATAATTAAGCCTACTAAATCTGCACTGGAAGTCTGAAGCAACTCTAAAACTGACGAGCCTTCAGTGGTACAGTAAAGTGAAATGATGATCCCGAAGGAGGATATAATGGACATAAATAACCTGGCGACAGCTTTCATCAGAAAGCCAGCTCACTCTGTTCCCTTAATCCTGGAACTGCCAGTAATTTGTCCCTGTTTTAATTTTGTTTCTTAACACATCCATCTTAGCAATAAGGAACAGACAGCTGCAGCGTTCCCGAGCGCGGCAGCCCCTGGAAAGGCGCGCAGCGGTGCCGCCCGCTGGATGGCGCTGCGAGCACGGCATTGGAGCCGCGAGCACCGGGAACTTCCCGGCTCCGCGGGCTTCGGGCACACCTCGGCCCCGCCAGCACCGGGAACTTCCCGGCTCCGCGGGCTTCGGGCACATCTCGGCCCCGCCAGCACCGGGAACTTCCCGGCTCCGCGGGCTTCGGGCACATCTCGGCCCCGCCAGCACCGGGAACTTCCCGGCTCCGCGGGCTTCGGGCACATCTCGGCCCCGCCAGCACCGGGAACTTCCCGGCTCCGCGGGCTTCGGGCACATCTCGGCCCCGCCAGCACCGGGAACTTCCCGGCTCCGCGGGCTTCGGGCACATCTCGGCCCCGCCAGCACCGGGAACTTCCCGGCTCCGCGGGCTTCGGGCACATCTCGGCCCCGCCAGCACCGGGAACTTCCCGGCTCCGCGGGCTTCGGGCACATCTCGGCCCCGCCAGCACCGGGAACTTCCCGGCTCCGCGGGCTTCGGGCACATCTCGGCCCCGCCAGCACCGGGAACTTCCCGGCTCCGCGGGCTTCGGGCACATCTCGGCCCCGCCAGCACCGGGAACTTCCCGGCTCCGCGGGCTTCGGGCACATCTCGGCCCCGCCAGCACCGGGAACTTCCCGGCTCCGCGGGCTTCGGGCACATCTCGGCCCCGCCAGCACCGNTGCGGCCGCACGCTGCCCCTGACCCCGCTCCCCCTGATCCCGCTCCCACCGACCCCGTTACCTTCGCTTGGCCTCTTCGTACTGCAGACTGAGTCTGACCTTCTCTGCTAAATTCGATCTGCTTCTTGCTCCAATCTGTTGAGGGAAACAAACAAACAAAAAAAGCAGCCTCGTTACTGTGCAAAGATTTTAAACGAACCAACAAAACCTAGGCAGAGGCTAGAAAAATTACAACTTAAAGAAAAATAAAACTACCCCCCTACCCCTGCAGCCAGCTCCACACTTGCTGTTAAATGCCTAGTTAAGATCTCACCTACTCAGATGTACAAAACAGTGCTGTTCTCTTCTAAGCCACTTCATATATTTTTAACTACTGTACTACCAATTGCCCATATTCCATCACAGTAAAGCCAGAGCATTTTCAAAGAATTCTTGCAGTGACTGCACCAAAAATTCTGATCTCCTGCCATGAATTCTGTTGAACTCAGAATTTAGAACTGTGTCAGAGCATTTCTAAGTTAGACTTCAATAAATTTGTTACAAAACATAGACAAGCTCTTTGTCTGGAAAACCTTGTACACTGTCTTTCTTACAAACTTAGCTTGCAGAACTTCAAAGAAGGTATCAAAATTAAACAGCCTTCTGTGTAGGTAAAATATATCATCAGTGAAACAAGGTTTGACTAAATTACTGAAAAAGTAGTTCCACAAACAGTTTTTCATCTGTGTGAAATGAAATTGTCCATTTAAATTCTGAGATCTTTTTTCCTGAAAATTAAAAAAAAAATCATCATATTTAATTAGGTCTGTAAGGTGAAACATATCCTACAGACAGATTAAAAAAAATACTATCCTGATCTTCACTGTACTGGAACTATTTGACTAGATCAGATTGTCATAAATGCTTCATGACAAATGTATAAAGTTCATCTGAATCTTGATTTAAAATTCAAGGGCAAAAATTCAGAAAAGTAATTCTAGTGTGAGTGATTCTAAGTAATTCTGTGAAACAAGTATACATATATATGCTGTCTGCAACAGCAAACAGCCATTTGATTCCAATTCCATTAACTGTAACATTCTGCTTCAATTTCTCTTTACACTGGACAAAAAATGGAAAAAAGCTCACCTCACCAGAAATGTCCGTCTGAGACCCTGTATCCAGGGTTTGTCTAGGAAAACACAGCTGGGAGTTTACAGAGCTGGAACTCAAGTCTGGTTCAGATGTTTCAGTGGTTTGGTCAATATTGAATTTTTCCCTCAGCTTTGCAAGACTCTGTCCAGGAATTGAAGAAGGAAGTGGCATTAAAGTTCCTTTGCACTTTACCATGTTTATAGCAGTTTATCTCCAAAAGATATTTACATAAAAGACTCCACTATAAAAAAATCTGTGTTTATTTCATATGAAGCAACCCATCCTTTTAATCAAGCCATTGGTAGGTGACACTAAGGGTGACCAACACCTGTAAGAACGTAAAAGCTGCTCGTTTGGGTTTGTGTCTGTTTTGGAACTTTGTTTGTATTTTTTAATTTGCCAACCAATTATGTATTTTGCTGATTAAAAAAAAAAAAGGGAAATCTGCTTTCAGAAATGGACATGGGACAATTTAGATTAGGAAAACTTTCATTGATTTACAAAATGATCGGGCATTTCAGAATATATCAATTTTGTCCACTTAATATTCTAAATTGTGCTTTAGAGATAACGTATGCATTGTACCTTACATACAAGTTCCAAAAAAATCTATATTCTCTGACATAGAGCAGCTCTTGGAACTAGAAATGTCACAGCCTTCAGTTTCTGCATCTGAAAATTTATGTTAATATGAGTTTGGCTCAAAGAATTTTGAGAATTCCTTAAAAGCATAAAATGCAAAGTATTTATCATCAGGGAAGTATGTCATGTTAAAAACAAATCCACACAAAACTTGGATTAACCAGTCAAAATACCTTCATTAAATCTTGTTTTTCTCTCTCGCCTGAACTGATCGCCTTTCTGATGGACTTCAGTTCCTTCAGGATGGCTTTGGCCTCACACAGTTCATACCCACTCTGGCCTCCAGACATTTTTTGGTCAATTCTGTGGAAAGAGAGAATATTAATCGCAGATAGAGAAGATCATACTAATATCTCTGCTGTTCTACTTCAGGCAGAAGCAGACTTAGAGAACAGAAGGGAAGGAGATAAGGTACTGTTTGCTGCAACAGACATGGAAAGGAAAAATGACATTGAAATCTCCATTCAAATACAACTTAATCCTTGGCAAAAATGTCAGGGAGCACAGAGTTACTGCTGACAATACAGTCAAAATTCCCCTTCCCACCATAACTCTGCAGCGTAGAAGCAGCTTTTGGGTACACCTTGCATGCTAATAACTGTCTGTGCTCCTTACAGAAGCAGAATTTATTACAAGTAGTATGCTTCCACCCAAACCCACACTGGGACATGGGCAGACAGGCAGGCTTCTCGGTACTAATCTGCCTTTCTGAGCAGAAACATAACCAGCACCATTCTTGTCTCAGCTTCCCTCTAGTTCGCCCTAATCCTGGGCATTAACCGTCTGGAACAGCTGTTCTGCTCAGCCAGTCACCAGGCTCTCTTTATTCACAAAATCTCTGGATAATTAATACCATATGTCATAGATTGGACAATTCATTAAATTCCTAAACTACCAATGATTTTAGTAACTATAACTTGAAAATAATAAAACAACGCTCCCCTAAACTTAAGAGATAAAAAGATGATTCATTTTAGTATTTCCATATTTCCTTCAAGAACTACAGTTTGTAAACACACTTCTCTGGTCTCTAGTTTAACTGAATATTTCATAGGATCATGGAAATGACTGCAGCTGTGCTTCAAAAACTAAAACCAACCAACAGCCATCTTGACAAAAATCAAGCATTTAGTAGAAAATAAATTATTTTATAATACAATTGGTTTTCTGTTTCTTAACATCATCCATCATCTTTGCTGGAAGTTAACAAGCTTGTGAGTGAGGAATGAACAAACCAGAAGTGATCACGAGCATCCCCTGCAAGAACAGCAACTTGCACAAAACACCTGTAACTGTATTCTATTTTTCTCCAAGTTTTGGCCACAAAAACATCAAAGGTCTAAAGTAGTCTGTAAAGCTGTGAGCATGTCTGTGCTCCTTTCTCTGCACTCCAGTTTTTGTACAGACCAAACTGCATTTGTGTAAGGAAATTACCTCTGTGACTTGGCAATCATTCCTATTCAAGCATATATTTGTTTCAGCTTGAATGTTCCTAAAACTCTTTCATAGGCAGGCACTTACTGTCTGACAACTCTCAATTTTTGGTAACTTATCAGGCTGCTAAGGTCAAACAGATACAGGATACACCAACAATTGGGATCATGAATGAACAGTTGGGTAATACACCACATGCTGTCTAGTAATATGACATGCCACATTCAAATTGCAACTGCTTTATTCTGTATGTAATTAAGATAGACAAGAAGGATCTCTGATATATAAGATATTCCATCATCCTGTTTTAAATTAATGGGATTAGTACTGTTTGAAAGTGGCTGACTGAATTTTAAAAACAAATGTCCATTGTGTTTCTGTGGAATGCTGTTGACAGTTTCTGAAACATGCTTTGGATTCCTATCAAAATGGCTTGTGAGCAAGCTGCTTTAAAACAATACTTCATTGTTGAATTAATATAATAAAACCAGCATGATTGGCTAACCTTTAATCCTGGGACAGCAGCAAGAGGTTTTATTACCTTAAGCTTTAGAATCAATATGTCTTTCTTCTTCTAAATTTTACTACAAATGAGATCTGATTCGTGGTTAAATTCAATCAACTATCCTTGCTGGTCTTTATATATTTAAATAACAGACAAATCTTACATTTCTGTTTTAGTCAAAATGAAGGAGGATAGAGACTTAACTGGCATCTTGCTAATGTGCTGAGGATTTTCAGCTCTCAGTTGACTTCAAGCTCTTCATACAAAACCCCCACATTTTTCATCTATTTTTATATGTCTGTAATGATTGGTCACCTCCTGGACCAGACTTTCTCTCTCACAGTTTAAAAAAATGCCTGTTTTATAGAACCAATCTATCAAAATACACAGGCAATACCCTACAAGATATCTTGGTTATAACAGGGAACTGAACTCCAATCTCTTAGCTCCAAACATGGATGCTCTGTCATCCCTTGCAAATAACTACTCCATATTTAGTCCTCTACCTGGACTTTTCCCACCTTTTGTCCATTCTCTCTGTATGTTCTGCAAGCTCTCCAGGACAGAGATCATCACTTATCTGACAGCATCCTGCCAAACACAGGAGGTCCTGACGAAAAGGGTGAATGTATCCAGACAACATTACTCTAATGCTGTAACATTGCTTCTGCTGCTGGAACTAGTGTACTGAGAGCAAACAGCTCAGCATTTTACTGTGGAAATGTATCCATAATGTATGGGTCCACACCACAATGTGGAACACAGCTAGCATTAATAAATTTCTCTTCACATTAGTCAAGAAAACACACTTGTTAGCAAGGTTTCCTGTGCAGCAAGTTCTTTATGGTGACAGTTCCAGTAATGTTTAATATTTTAGGGCCTAATTTTGTAAGGCAGGAGCAGCAGGGAGTTCTCAGACTGAAAAATTGATTCACTAGTAATCTAACTGGTTAAATACCCAGAAAGCTCACCCGGTTCAGCATCAGCCCTTTGGACACCAGGCATCCCAGCAACTGGAACAAAGCAAGTCAGGCCTCTAATCCTCAAATTGTGACTAATTTCCAACCCTGCAGAGTTGTGTACCATTCATACCTCCAAGAACAGCACCTTTCTCTCTTTTGAGCTCATAGGTGGGGAAGAAGGAAAGAAAGACCTAAGTACCTTTTCAAAATTAAAAAAAAAAATTAAATTGGACACACAAAGCAGCTAATTTTGTCCTTGGGACCCCTGACCACTGCCCTTCTTTCTGCCTCTTTGCAACACAAGCTACCCCATGGAAAAAAAAAATAAAAGGGGAGACAAATTTCTCATGTTAACACTTGCACAAAAGGGTTGCCATTTTTACAGATTTCCCGTTTCCTAACTACAACAGAGTTATTAGATTCTCCTTTTCTACCACAATAATTCTCTCAGATATAACAGACTCAATTCCATGCCAAGGAAAAGAAATCAGGTGACTGAATTAATTCAGTTTCTACTATTTTCATTTACTTACTGTTGCAGTGTTTCAAAGCCCTGCTCCTTGTACAGCAGCTCTTGCTTCATCTGAGAGAGTTCCCTCTTCAGCTTCTTAACCTTGTGTGTTAAATCAAAGCAAGAGTTAGAAAATTCCTCTTGTTAAACGATGTAACACATGGCTTTGAACAATTAATGTATGCTCTACATCAGATGAGAGAAAAAGAGTAAATTGCTCTACTGACACACATTAAAAAAAAAAAAAGGATCTGTTCTCTTCCTGATGTCTATGGGCAACATGCTTTAGTATTAAAGGGACAGAAGCAGATTAAATCACATTCCTTATTTGTATTGATACCACACTGTGTTATTAAACCTGAGAGAACTTTAACAAGTAATTTACTTCTCACTTGTTAAGCATGCATTCCAACTGTCCTACAGGGACATGCCTGTTTACTTTTAGTCTTATTATAGTTTCACTTTTTAATTCCTGGAAGCTCTTCAGTCATTTGCACTGTAAAAGACAAAATGGACTCTTTTTTTCTCTAGGAACCATCCTTTCTTAGAAAGTTTTACAGATGCTGGATCCCTAAATATATAATTCACAATCATTTAATCCAAAGACAACAATCACTAAAGACATTCGAATCACAAATATATGTGTGTATTTAATAAAAATGTCTTTGGAAATATATTCCCTACTTTCCCTATATTTGCATGGTCAATTGCTTCTTAACCTTAATACTGCTGTTTCAGATGTCAGCAGATATGAGTACACCACAAAATATTTATGAGTCAAGATTAAATTTAAAAATCCTCTGTTTAATTTTTAATGTCATATTTCCCAAATGTATGAAACAAAGTTTTGGGAACCACCTAAAAATGAATGTCCTTAAACACAAATTAGTCATCAGCATACTCATAGAGACAAATGCCTCCTTGAAGTGTGGGGTCCAAGATTTTGGTATTTATACATCTACAGCTAGCTCATTTGCACTCCACGTACTAGCCAGATATTGTTATGCTTTCTAATTTTCCAGTCATTGAGGTGAAAAAAGGAAAAGCTAGAAGTCCACTCCTGTCACCTCCCTCTGTAAAATTCCTGCTTGTTTTTATAAGCTTCTCAGATATTCAACTCTTGAAAAATGTATTATATTAATATCAAGAATTTAGACCACTTTAATTGAAATTAATTTCAAAATATATCTCCAAGATATTTTGTATATAAATCCCCCTAGACTTCCTACTTGCTGATATTCTTCAAATAAAAATATTTTTTAAAAAC